>PVIA01000779.1:0-360339 GCA_004024845.1 Tonatia bakeri
GTTTTCTTCCCCTCACTATTGTTTCCCTGTGCGTTTTCCTTCATTTCTCTTATCGTAGCCTGCATCCGTTCATCTAATTTATGTCCAAAGTCAACCAATTCTGTGAGCTTCCTGATCAACAGTGCTTTGAACTGTGCATCTGGTAATTCGGCAATTTCTTGGTCACTTAAAAAAATTGGTTCTGGGGCTTTCAAATATGCTTGAGCCATCTTTTTTATTTTCCTTTGGTTTGGTTGCGGCTATTTCGTAAGGGCGGCGGAGCCTTAGGTACTCACCAGGGCGGGGCACCCCAGTCACTGGGTTGTGACGTTTTATGTGGGGGCGGGGTCTGAGAGGGAACAATGGCGCCTGCTCCATTCTCTCTAGGACTCCAGTCCCCTCCACTGCCTCCCACAAGCAAATTGGGCCCTTCTGGTGCTGGCTCCAGGGCAGGTGGGCTTTTTTACTTTCTTGGACTCTGTGGGTTTCCCCGTGAAGGGGGTGTTTTCAGTCAGCGCTCTTAGGCTTTGTTTCCCTGGTGTCGCTGGGTCCCTGGGCCACGCAGTCCATGTCGCTGCCCGTTTTTGCTTAGTTTTCACTCGAATGTCTGGCTGCGGACAGCCAGCTGTCTTGAGTCCCTCACTGGGTCTGCTAGTCACCTCCTGTGCCCAGGGTCCGCCACCGGTCCTTCCGCTGCTGTCTGCGCCCTGCGTGCCTGCGCCTGCCGGCCAGTGTTTCTTCCCACAGGGACCCCTCGACACCTCTCCGCAGGCCTCCGACTCTGGCGCTCCTTACCGGTCTGGATGTACTGTAGTCCGACTTCTGTTCAGTTCATTTCTCTCTGTTCTGGTTGTTTTTTGTTTCTCAATTTTTGTTGTCCTTAGTTTTGGTTGCGCGAGGAGGCACAGTGCAACTCCCTATGCCTCCATCTTGGCCGAAAGTCCCCCTTTTATTATTTCTTGTTGCAGAGTACATTTTTGAGGCCAGAGGATATTTGTATATTCCTGTCATTTTTTGTTTTAAGCTGGTTGCCGAAAGGAATTTTCTTTACATTATAAAGCTTTGCCAGGATGCCATGCATCTCTTTAGGGAGTTTTGCTTGAAATAAAGTAGGGCCTTTAATTCAGCCTCCCTGTTCCTGGGTTCAAACTACTTGCTATTTCTGAACCTTAGGTTTCTCCCTCCCTCCCTCCCTTTTTTGCTTTTGCAAAATGAGAATGGTAATATTTTACCAGATTGTTGTAAGGATTAAATTGAGACACTGCATGCTAAGGGCTTAGCAAGAAAATATGATCCTGCTCAGTTAAAAGAAATAGTAGTTATTTTTATTATGGGTCAAATCCTGCTTCAACAAAACATCTTACAGTTGGAAAAATAAGTAACTATCCAATAGCCCCATTATTCAATATGACAAACACATTCCAACTCTACACTCAAGTCTGTTGTATTAGGATTGACATGTATGTATGCATCTACTTATATACATTTTTTTAGGTACGTGTCGTTGTTCTCTGAACACAGAATGTTGGAAAGATAAAATTCCTTGGAAACCTCTCAAGATTTCCCCTCTGGGTTACCTCCAAAGATGTATGTGCACGTGAATGTTGGGGTCAAGTTGGGGAGAGGAGCGTTGAGGGTTGAGTCTTTTTGTTGGTTGATCTAATTGATTGATTGGGATCAGAAGGACAGGAGTCACCAAAGCTCTGAGTGCAGGGCAGCAGCGGGCACCAAGCAGGGCATGGCTGCTCCACCAGCCTCCTGACCCCGCTGGAAGCCTGATTATTTTGACTAGATTTAAGGTGCATCTCTCCTTGGCACAGATGAAGTTGGTTCTGAATCATGCCTGGGAAAATGCGTCTCCAAGCTGGGACTGCAGTTTGATATGGGCTTCCTTTGAGGAGTTACTATCTAGAGAACCTTTTCTTTTCTTTTCTTTTTTCTTTTCTCTTTTCTTTTCTTTTCTTTTCTTTTCTTTTCTTTTCTTTTCTTTTCTTTTCTTTTCTTTTCTTTTCTTTTCTTTTCTTTTCTTTTCTTTTCTTTTCTTTTCTTTTCTTTTCTTTTCTTTTCTTTTCTTTTCTTTTCTTTTCCCTTCTCCTGCCCCTTGCCTCTTCACTGCTCCTGCCTGCCTTTCCTCTCCCTCTCCTCCACGTGTGCCCTCACTACAGATTTTGCACTAATTAGAGGAAAGAGTTTGACTTGTGAAGGTGCTGGAGACCATCCAGAGGACTTGGCTTCTAACTGACCATGAGTGGGACCCAGACGATGAGAGGTTCCTGGGTCCTTCCCCAGCCCCCACCCCCATCCTTGGAATGTACCATCTGCCTGCTAGTCTTGTGCTAGCAGCTGTTCACAAGGACTCAGCCTGGACAGAGTATGTGTAGTTGAGGCCATGTGGACTGTGCATGTGACTGAACCCAGTGACACAGTCAAGGCCTCTACATAGAATTTTTTTAAAAATATTTTATTTATTTATTTTTAGAGAAAGGGGAAGGGAAGAAGAAAGAGGGAGAGAAACACCAATGTGTAGTTGCCTCTCACGCTCCCCCTACTGGGGACCTGGCCTGCAACCCAGGCATGTGCCCTGACTAGGAATTGAACTGGAGACCCTTTGGTTTGCAGCCCACACTCAGTCCACTGAGCCACAGCAGCCAGGGCTAGATAGACTTCTAAGGTTCTGAAGAGTGGGTGTGGAGATCTACTCATTTTACAGCTGCCCAGGACAAGCCCTAGGTAACTTCCTTGCTTGTTAAACCTGCCACCTACCCATCTGGAATGGCCTGCATCTCTCTTTGGTCCCACTCTGCTGTCCCTGCACAGGGGCCAGTGTGTGATCTAATAGAGGGCAGAGCATCAGCCCAGTGATTTCTCCCCCTTTTACAACCAATATGTCTTTTTTGACTACAGCCCAGAATTTTTGATATTCTGTTGATCTCTTAAGGGTTATTTTTCTACCTTCTGACTATATTCTCCAGCCAAGAAGATTTTACTTTCTATGGTAAAATCTTATTCTTTTTCACATTATAAAAAGAGTAAGTTGTTTTTTTCATTTTATAAAATACAAAAACATGTGATAACATGAATATAAGCTTTTTCAAACTTGAGAAATTCCCCAGACTCGGATCTTACTCTAGGAGGCAGCCTCCTTACCTACTCTGTCCGTTGAAGCTCACCTAGGTGGGTGGGGAAGGCTAGCTTTGAAAATGGAGTGAAACTTCACACACAAATTGGTCTTACCAAACTCCCCAGCATTCCGGGACACTGCACACTGGGAGAGGGAGTACCCACTTCTGAGTGTTCTGGGAACTTCCAGCTCATCACTAACCACTGGTTATGAGAAGACACTGCCTTGCTATGATTTTTTATTTCTAAATGATGTGGCTCCATGTGTACCCACGCAGCCTTAGGGACTCAGTAATGTTTAAGAGTTCAGGTTTGAAGTCAGACACACCTGGATTCCAACAGTGGCTCTTTCTACTTAACTCACCTCTCTGAGCCTCAGTTTTGTCATCTGTAAAGTGAGGATAATGGTGTCTGTCTTACAGGCTTTGTCAGGATAAAATAGTGTGATATAGCAAAACACCTGGAGAGTGCCCAGCGTGTAACAAACCTCATTAAACATTAACTAACATTTCCCTAGTATAAAGCAATATTTTCCTATTTTCTTTTTCTCTATTCCTAACAAAGGCCACCTAACTTCAAATGATTTCCAGGACAGCCAACCATTATCCAAGCCAGCAAATGTGATTTTATAGCCTAATTATGGATCCGGACCACACCATGGAGAAGGGGTGGTATCTTCTCTCATTTAAATAGGGCCTCCACGAATGTCTTAGCTCTGATGTGTTGCTATAAAAGCCAGGAATAGGAGGGAGAAAACATGAATTATTTCTTTCTTTTTATAATTAGAATCATTAAATTTTTCTAAACCAAAAATGTTCATGATTCCCTAAGGTTGTCAACACCCTAGAATATTCTAGGACACTTTCTTTTTGCCAAAAATCCTATTGAATAGCTTGTTTTGTATTTTCCTCCTTGCAACACGTACCCAACTGCAGGAGGTGCTACGTCTGGGAGAAAACAGGCTCTAGGCTTCCTCTGTAAGGACAGCTCTGAAATGAAATGGAATTAGTGTTGGCGTAAGCTTTGCCTCAGCAATCCAGAAAGAGAAGACTTGCTTCTTGCAAATATCTTTGCATGACATTTAAAGGTGTCTTGCTTAAATCTGAATTGGAAAATGGCTGCAGGAATAAGACAGAGCGCCTGCCTGCATGGGTTAGGAAAACAGCAGGAGGTGGAAAGGAGATGCACTGGCCTGCAAAGGGTCATCTGTGCAAGGGTTTCTCGACCTCAGCACCAGGGACATTCCAGGCTAGCTAATTCTTTGTTGTAGGGCACTGATTTTCAATGGTGGGCTGCAAGAATTTTAAAAACATGCAATATCTGACTATTTAGTCAGGGGCAGTAACCTCTTTTCTTTTAGATTGGCAAACAAAAAAACGACAACAGATAAAACAATAATAGCCAGCTGGTGTGAATGGTCTGTCTTGAGCCATAAATGTTTAGGTCATGTAATAGAGTCGCATCTTATTGGTCATGTTGCATAATAGGTTTGCATCTGATTTATTGATTATTGGTACCAGAAATCATTATATACAAGCATAGGCACCCGCTTTTCAAAAAGTCACTTTGGAGCAGAAAGGGTATGTAATTACTAGTATTATTATTACTATTTTATAAATCATAAAAATTATACCTGTATTTCTGTCAGAGCAGCAAAAAAATATTTGGGTATGCTGCATAATTTTAGTAATTGGTTTGCGTGTGCCATGGGATGGAGGGGAGTTGTATGGAGTTGTCCTGTGCATTGTTACACTTAGTACCGTTTCTGGCTTTTACTCATTAGATGTCCGTTACAACCAACAATGTCTCCAGCCATTTGGTAAAGGTAGGCAAAGCCATCTTCTTCCCAACTGAAAACTGCCAATCTATGCAAAGGCCTTTTGCTAACCCTGCAGTGAATGTTCGGTTCCTCTCTTCATTGTAGGTGTTGGTGCTTTAGACCAAGGGTTGGTCGGTGGTACGTTCAGTGGGCCACATGTGGCCTGTGGCCTGTTCCTACATGTTAGGAATTGTTTTTACATATAAACATTCGAGATCTATTTGATAATAGGAAGAATTAACTTTCAATCCCAGTTGAGTGAAATGATATTCTGAAAAAGTATTTCTTCTCATTAGACCTGTACCACAAAAATTATACTCTATTCTTATATATAATGCAATGTGATATTTTGAATTTCATCAAGAATTCTATGGAAGTTCGTGTTCTCTCTTGTTAAAGAAGTTCTGTATAACCTTTGATTTTTTTGGCACTCAAAGACTAAGTCTTACCATCTTGATTTTGCTGAAAATGTTTGCTGACCCCTTGCTTTTGCTTTGGAGCATCCAACTTTAGCACACATCAGAGTGACATGGAGGGTCTGCTAAAATACAGGTAGCTGGGTTCCACCCACGTGTTTCTGATTCAGAAGGTCTGTTGTAGAGTGTTGAGAATTGTGTGTCTAACGAGTTCCTGGATTAGCTGCTGCCACTCTCCAGACTTTGCATTAAAAATGACTGCTTTAAACTGATGCTACTAAAATGTTTCAGAGGTTGAGGATTTGGTTCTGGATGGCATGGTCCTCCTGTTAACATCGGCCTGAAATTTGGGCGTCTTTGGCAAAATGAAGGAGTATTTTAAAAGACAGCTACTCTTAACAAAGGGATTTAACTGAGTGTAGATGGTGGGAAGAGAAATTAGTTCAAGATACAATGTGTGTTCATTGAGTGTCTACTTTGTACTATGCACCAGGGCAGGGGAACATCAAAGATGAATGAGAAATAGTTCCTACCCAGGCAAAGTTTATAATATCCTGAGGTAGACAGGAAAGAAGTGGGGAGGCGATAAGTCAATCCCTGAACATAATGCAGACTGGTGTACCCTCTACACAAAAAAAATGGTCAGAAAGAGAAGACGGGCACAGAAAAGGGCAAAGGGCTTCAGCTGAGGGCTGGTCAGCGCAGAAGCTGTGCATGGAGTAGACTGAGCACAAGAGAAATCTGAAGACAACTTTAATCACGATTTTTGGAGGCAACTGGCAGAAACCAACCAAAACTACTTTAGGCAAAAAGGAGACATTGTTGGAAGAGTACTGAGTTGTTTTAGATCAGGGGTTGGCTAACTTTTCCTGTAAGGTCTAGAGATAATGACTACTTTCAGCTTTGTGGGTCACATAGTCTCTGTAGCCATGACTCAGCTCTGCAATCATTGTGTAAAAGCAGCCATTGGCAGTTTGTAAACACACGGTGTGAGGCTACGTCACAGGAAAACTTCATTTACAAGCAAAGGCTGCAGCTGGATTTGGTCCCTGGGCCCTTAGTTTGCAGACCACCATTTTAGATAATTCAAGGAAACTTGAATATCAAATTAGAAAAAAGGTCAGAAATACAGCTACACTTAGGAACAGTTAGAACCGGGGACCTGAACACATGTGGAAACTTCTTGCTTTCTCTGCCTCTCTAGTCTTCGGTCTAAGCTTCATCCATTCTCTTTGTAGACTGGTTTCCTCTCACAGGGGGCTCTCAACCGCCAGCAGCTTATACCCTGCAATGCCCAGTGTGTGTGTGTGTGTGTGTGGGGGCGGGGCACGAGGGGAGGAAGACACAGAGGAAGAGGAAGAAGAAAGGAGGAAAGAAGAAAGATTCCTGGGAAGGACTGTGATTGGCTGAAGACTAAAAATTGGAGTGATGAGAAGGGAGTGAAGTAAGAATATGGCAGCTTCTGCTGCAGCCCTGTGGGGCGGGGAAACAGTACTGGACAGACAAAGCAGGCTGTGCCCTTGACACCTGCTAAACAGACAGCCATACAGCGGAGGAAGTAGCAGGTTAGTGGAGAAGGGAATTCAGAGACTAGATTGTATTCCAAAGAGTACAGTGAAATATACAAGCCAAAAAAAAAAGGAATAGGAAAGGGAGAAGGGGGTAGACCAGCGGTGGTAGGCATGCGGTTGAGTTGCCTAAGATGAATGGAAATCCACGCAGTAGAACTTGTCAGTGAGTGCCTCTGGGAGCCCTCTGTGAAGCACATGCACGTGAAAGAAAAGAATGCGAAAAATTGAAGACAAAAGACCATGTAAGAGACAGCAGATTAAAATAGACTGGAGACTTTACCAGTTTGGTGATAGAAATGGCCAGAGATAAAGAGTTTTGTTTCTAAGGAAGGACTGGGGATCCAGGCTAAAGTCATTAAATGACAGATAATGTGTCTCATATGGTGTGTTAACAGATACTGTGAAGAGGGGGGCTTCTCTGGAAAGTTAGGTCAGCAAAATGCAGGATCAGTGGGTTTCTTTACTATGGGACTTTCCAGAGCCTTTGACACACGAATATGCACTGTCACTTTGCAAGGCAGCATGTAGTATGGAGCATTCCCTGAATTTACTTGACAGTGACACATATGTTTATTATATCCTATAACAAGGGGTCCAGATGTAGGTGGACTTGGGATCCTGTTTCTCTGAGGTGCACTGGGCTTCAACTTTCCAGGTGTTGGTTCTGTTTACAGGCTGGTCTGCTCAGGCAGCATCCGGGGCTATGCTTCCTCACAACCCACAAGCCCCGAGCCACTCTCTTGAGTCTCCTCAACTCACACTGGCACAGGTGCCCAGACTCAGCCCTGGCCACGAGGAGGGATTTGCCCTGACCTGCTACCTGCCTGCAGGGAGTGGTGACTGGAGAGTCAGCCATGGTGTCTACTCTGTGTTTTCAGAAGCAACCCTCCTGAGAGCAGCAAGAAGACCTTTGAAGGGAAGGCTAAAGATGTATAAGATTCGTGGTTTATACAACATGGAAAAAACTCATGTTGTCTAAGATACTCAAACTTGCTGAACATCTCTGTGGGATGCTGATGCTGGAAATGCTAAAATGGGTGCCAATCCGCATATCTCCTTGGCAAGACTTGTACTTCTGGACATTTTGCCATTCTTTCTCTCCCCTCTTTCTTTTTCTCTTCTCTTACTCTCCTTCCATTCTTGCCCTCTGATTTTGCAATCTTGGTTACCATGTTTTAAAAAACACATGCTCTTTTGCTTGTTTTTGTCTGGAGAAGAATATATTGTTTCAAAGTTCTCAAGGTATTAGAGAAACAACAGGCCCACTCTTCTTTCATGAAAATCCCACATCACAGCTGTAAAGTGGTAGGGCCAACACTCTTGGTCTGAGTTAAAAGCCCAGGTTCTAAACTCCCATGAACTCTACCACCAATGGTCCTCGTATATTCACAATAACATGCCATTGCAGGGTTGGGGGCACCATAGATGGAGAGATCACTTCAGGCCACCATGAAGGACTCATGTAGGAGTGACATTTTCATCCGGGAGTCTGGGATTTCTGGTCCTCCTTTGTATTATAGTATTGTGGCATTGAGTGGGTTGATTCTCTACTGACACACCAGAGAGGGTAATAGCTGTCCTATTTTTAAAGGATTGGTCACAATCAAGCTTCCCTAGTAATTTTTCCTCCTTGTCTTTAATAACTTTCGCGGTGAGAGCCAGCCTCTCCACATGCAGCCCCACCCTTCCCTAAGCTCCGCAGCGCTCCGTCTTTGTTCTTGCCCTGGAGGCAGCACCTCGATTGCTCTTCTGCCTCAGCTAACTGCCCTTCATTTTCTGAAAGATTTTTTTTTCCTGTGGGGCTCAAAGACAGTTGGGTGCTTCAGCTTCAGTAAAACCTGGGTTCAATAAAACTCTTCTCGAAAGCATCTTCAATGGACACCTTATCTCTTGTCCAGCTCATTTCAAGATAAAATGGCCAAGTGGAAGAGAGGGCCACTTTAAATGTCATTCGTAATCAAGGCAGTCAACTGTGTGTCCCAATCAGCCCACAAGGAGAGATCATTTTTTCTCTTCAGTTGTTTGTTTTATTTTTTTAAAAAAGAATCTCTGCTTCTTTATGAAGATGGGGGGATGGAGTTCTGGACTTTGATGAGAACTTATGTGTTTATGTAACTTCTGTATCTTGAAAATAGACTATGAAAATGTATGGTTTCCAGAGAGTAAATCAGGACCCCATTTGTTAACATCCTCAAGAAAGAAAAATGAACATTCTAGTTTTGGGGGAAAAATGAAGAAGGAATTAAAGAAATGAAAAAAAAAAACCCATTTAATGTGGATCCCTTACCATTGGGTATGGTTTATCCAATCACATAAATGAAATTGATTAGGAGTTTTACTTTTTCATTTCTTTCTTTTTGACAATTTCCTCTTCTCTCCATAGCCTCACCAGGCTGAAACCTCAGCTACAACAGCCTCTGATTTAGTGCAGCATTTGGGTATTTATGAGGTCCTCTTGGAAGGCAAGAAGGTGTAATGGAAAGCAGTCAGGTTTGGAGATGGATAACTGTAGGACAGAATTTAACTCCGTCTCGTAGTTATGTGATATCGAGCTCTTTGCTGAACCTCTCTGAGCCTCAATTTCCCGCTCGGCAAAGCAGGTTTAATACCTTAAGGTGTCAGGTCTTGAATACCTACTTCATAGAGTTACTCTGATAATCAATTTAACCAGTGTTTGTAAAGCATCCCGTACAAGGTTTAATATTCAGTAAAATCTTCCCCATACAGGTTTGTCCACTGGTGTACCGGCTGTCATGGAGAGGGTGTTCTGATCACACAAATCTTATGGGATGGATTCTATAGGACTGAGGCCGTGCTACCAAGCTCAAGGGTTTTAAGTCATGCTCTATTATTTCAGAAAGACCTAGTGAGAATCCTGCTTTTAGCCTCCTTGAAACAGCATGTGCTGGAACCCTCAGAACTGTGTATTTCGGGCTGTAGTTAAACCAAACTCTGTGTGGTGATGTGGTAACCCTGTGGGTCACATGCTGCCTCAACATGCTGCTTGGTGGTCATCTGTTCTGCTTAATTAGTGGTGGAAAATAAACTAGTTAGAGGCAATCAGTGTTGCTTTAGAAATAAACACAGTCTCTGCAGTCTTGGTAGGTATTCGAGGCAGACAAGAACGAGAAGTCTCTGTGGTGGTGGATAGACAGGGGACCACTGAGCTCAGAGGAGTCTCAAGTGTGAGGCTGGGCTGGAAGAGCTTTCGGTTCATTTGAAGCTGATGAACAGAGACTGTTCTTTGGAAGAATGGGCTCAGGAGAAATGATTTAGCTAGGAGAACAAACCTCCTTTCTTTGTCCAGGTTTTTATGAAGACTTTAATGACTCAGTTTATGTTACCTCTGTCCTTTACCTTTTTGGGAAAATTCCCATTCTGGTTGGCCGTGTGCTGTTTGGTGAGGTTTGACGTTGGGGAAGGGGTGCGTGGAGTTATACCTGGTACAGTTGGTTCTTTTCTGTTCCCCAGAAGAAGTCTGAGACTATTCTTGACTCTTTTTTTTTTAATAGCAAATAAATAGCAAGTGAAAGCAGTGTTACAATGGCAATCCTGGTTCAGGACAGTGTGACTCTTCCCCATGGGAGTGTAGGCAAACTCCTCCTCAGGAAACAAAGAGCTTAGAGAATCATAACTGGGATTGTTGACTCTCTGTCTCTTACCCAAGTATGTAAACCATAGCAAATGGCTTATTTGATGCTGGATTTTCCCTTCATTATGAAAAACATAGCTATAATGCCACAGTTATGAAATTCATACAACAAGGTTAATCCTTAGGTGGATATCCACATAGATAACAATAATTCTCATTTTCTGCATCAAAAACAAACTGTGAAACATCATCTTAGTTAAATATAATGCCATTTAAGGCATGTTTTATTTATTTATTTGTGTGTGTGTAACAGAGTTGGCTCTGCTTGATGAGGTCTCAAATATTCCATGGTAATCAAAGACAGTTAGACATTTTTTTTCTTCCTGTAAGTAATTTTAGCTAAAAAATCAACCAGAGTTAAGTATTGCCTTTGGGAAGGAAACTAAAGTACTTTAGGATATATTTGCTGAATGCTAATATCCCAGGGAGAAACATATTTTCAGGCAAGGAACAAAGAAACAATAGATGTTTGTGCAACGGTGATTTCACAGCACCATTTACAACTGAAGTTTCAGATTCTTTTCATATGTTGTTAGTCACAAACTTGGAAGAATCTTTTTATTAGATGCGCTCAAAAGTCTTTGCTTCTTTTAATGTACAGTTTTAAAAGCAAATATTGAGTAGTTGCTGCACGTCCCATGATGAGCTAAAAAGAGAAAGTGGCTATGAATCCTGACCTGGAAGATTTTATTGTCTTACTTGGCAGGTGGGATGGGTGCGAGGGGAGAATAAAATAACACAAGCCACAGAACGGATGTGTTGATAATGCGACTTGTTCCCGAATGAAGGCGGAGGGGGTTCAGTACGTGGCTGCAGTTTTTCTGATGTGTGTTTTGAGCCTTTTTGTTCACCATTTCCTGGAACACGCTTTGATGTTTTCTAAATATCTTTCAGCTTAAGGAATGTGATCTGCTGGGGGCTTTTTTAACCCTTCCACACACCCTAAGCCAACTCTTCCTTTTGCAGGCATCCTTACATCTTATCAAACTAATGAAAACACATCACAGTTTACATGCAGTATCTGTCTCAGTTGAAACTTTCTTTAAAATCATTTTTGCTTTTAAAATGATTTCACTACTTGTAATCCCATTGACTATTGTTTATAATTTATCAGCAATCATTGCAAGAATTCCTAAGTATGTATTTGTACTCATATAATAAGAGAAATTGAACCACAGCACTGGAATGAGGCTTGACTAGCAGAGAAGGCCCTGCTTGCCCAGTCAACCTCCTCACTTTACATGAACTTGGTCATGATCTCCAATCCAGTTACAGGTCAGTCCCCCATGCAAAGTTCCCTGGAAAAACACCCCACATGCTGACAGCCTGGCCTGGTCCAGGAGCTTCAGTTATAGTTGACCTTCGGCTCTCCATTGCTGCCTTCAAGCCTTGCTCAGTCCAGGTCAGGTTGTGCTGTCCTTTTCCCCATCACTTCATACCCAATTCTGTTTCCTTCTCTCCACCCCCAATCCTAGACCAAGATAATTCCCCCATTCCAAGTGATATTTTCTGTTTCAGGTGCTCAGATTCAGAACCCCAATGGGATAAGTAAAGCCAAATAGGGTCAAATTTTTGAGCTAAGTATATTGAGAAGTATATACCTTTCTGCTGCAAGAAAGATATCTAGGGACTCAAGCTCTAGACAGGCCCCCTCCTCCACCTGACACACAGAACTATGCCTACACAGCAGCCACTTGACAAGGACAGGTACTTAATACAGTGGTTGATGTGGAGTGACACCAAGGAAGAGTGAAGAGTGGGGAAGACCATGGGGAGACACTACTCAGGGCAATTCTGAGCTTTTCTGGAGCAGTGCCTTTACACTCAAGTCTAAAAAGACCCCTTGAATCTTACCAACTTCCCTCTCCCTCATCACCCTGTCCATCTCTTCTTCCTCCCTTGCCCCGAGAGAGAGCGATAATTGAGAATTGTGCCCTTAAAGGGACAAGGAACACAGACACCTGTTTCTCAGGAAGACAGAACAACGCCTATCATCGTTTACATGAGACAGTGAGTGTGTATATTTAACAGAGTCATAAATATCGCCTGGGGTGAAGTGTGAGCAACCGCTGCATTTGGTGCTATGGCAGCTGGACAGTTTTAATAATTTGAAATAGCAAGCCATTGAGTCATTGGGTCTTTTTGTTTGCTTGTTTGTTTGTTTGTTTATTCATTTATTTATTTTTAGGACCAGCAGCTATTTCTGTTCTTCTGAAGGTTTTTTTTTGTTTGCCATTACAAGCCTCTCTTGGGCTGCCCCTCTCTTGTTTCTCTGGGACCATGATAGTTTTCCTTTACCCTCATTTGCATAAGGAGAAATTGATCCGTACTTACTAAGCTCATGAGGCTGTGTGACCTTGGGCAAGTAACCTACCCATGCTTACCTGGGTTGCCTTATTGATGACATGGGAAAATAATCGCGTCCATGCACAGGGCCTCTGTGAAGATCAAGTGAAATAATGAAAATAAGTGCATGGTGCAGTGCCTGGCATTAGAAAATACCGGTTCTTCATATTAAAGATAAAACTGTGAGGTAAGGGGATTGGGGGTAGGTGGCAGGAGTTCAGGTGAGGCCAGCTGAGAAGGTTCTGGGAACTAGACCTGAGAGTGCAGGTGAGTCGTTGGCCGTCATCGGCCCCATCACTGCTGTTCCCTGACCCTGTGTCTTGGTGAATTCTTGCTTTGTGGGACTTTTCCGCTGTCTGCTCTCTCCAGCGATGGGAGTAGCAGATGCCATGACCTGAGGGTCTAATGCCTCTTTGGATCCCCTAAGGCCCCTAGGACAATGTTTTGTACATAGTAAGTGCTGGTGGGTGATACCTATGTGGGGCAGAGGGCATTCTAAGCAGGAGAAAAGGCTGATAAACAACTCAGGTGGGAATTTTCATCATTTTTGGCATTTTGGAGACAATTCTTCTTAGTCTCTCTGGCTCCTGTTTTCGGTTGATCAAAATTCAGTTCACCAGAAGCCACTTCCTTCACATGCTTAGATTTTGGCAACTCATCAGTCATTAAGCAGCCAGATGTCATGAGTGATGGAGTGGCATTTCACTCTCTCCAGGACCTGGCCCAGGTGGGGCACTGGCCAGGAATAAAAAGATGGGGAGGGGGAGCTGAGAGGGCACCCAAGGAGTTGAAGCCTGTGATTTGTTTTTCTTTGTCTTCACCCTTTTCATTTTTTGAAGGCATTATTTTTAGTTAAGTAATGCATACACATGGTTTTAATTGTGAAAATAA
Organism: Tonatia bakeri; assembly: GCA_004024845.1. Taxonomy (NCBI): domain Eukaryota; kingdom Metazoa; phylum Chordata; class Mammalia; order Chiroptera; family Phyllostomidae; genus Tonatia; species Tonatia bakeri. The sequence continues at coordinate 13,795 of PVIA01000779.1, forward strand.
TCAAGAAAACAGATAAAAATCAAAGTTCAATTTCTCTCTCTGAACACTGCTATTATCAGCTTAGTGTGTATCTATCAAGATGCTTCGAATCATTTAAATATATATTATATACATTTACATATATACATATTCATATATATTCTATACATTCTATATGTTTATAAAAATATGGCTTTATGTGTTGTATGCATTTTAATAAATAAGATTGTTCTATATTTATTGTTTTATAGTTTTCTTTTTCTTTTTAACGATGTCTAATAGATTGTTCCATGTCAGCATTCACTCCTTTTTTAGTATTATTTTTCCATAGTTTAATTAATTCATCTGCTAATACTTAGTTCTTAATTTTTAAAATTACAGTAATCATAATAAAACTTGCATTGTTCTACACAGACAGTTGTCTTTCTCTAATACAGATATCTTGCAATAGAATTGCTGGGATTTTACAAAGTCTTATTTTGTATCTTTAAGTAAAGTTTTTTATTTTCTTCATAAAAGTCTTAGAAATTTTTGTGAATATTATTCTTAGCTAGTTTTATAATTTTATTTTTATTATGTACAGAATCTTCTATTATATTTTATAATGGGTTAGCTTTGACATGTAGGAAAGCTATTGATTTTTTACTTGCTGGTCTTTTTTTTGACAAGTTTTCTAGAACTACTTATCAATCCTAAAACCCTCTGACATTTTCTACTTAAATTATCATGTAATCTGTAAGCAATAACAGCTTTATCTTTTTCTTTCTACTGTTTATAATGCATTTATTTTTCTTATGCATTCTCAATGTTCTTTACCTGATTTTGACTAAATCTCTACCCTCTTTTATCTCAGAGGTGAGACACCTCAAGAATGGTCAGAAAGATATAGATTTACTCCTATTTTATGGTACTTCTCAGGAGTAGTTATTTCTGCCATGAAAAATTATTTGGTGATCCGAGGAAAGCAAACGAGTCCAGATTTCAAGTGAGATATAACAAAAAATAAAGGTTAAAATATTCTTCAAATGGAAGAGCTATCTATGTAAAGGTCATGTCAATAATACCCACTAACCAAAAAATTAGGTAGCACTCATACATGTGAATGTAGGTTTTCTAGAAGCTTTTGTCCTATGGCAAAGGGTTACCTTAGAATTGTGGTTAGAAGGGAGGCTTCCAGAACTACACCTGGAACACATCCAGATAGACCCAACCCAACTCCATCATTTATAATGGTGAAGATGACAACATGTCATACTCCTGAGATGACATGGTAAGTCACATGTCTTTGCAGTATTGAGGACTGTCTCCACTGGTCCGTCTACCCTCTTCACTTCCCATTGCAGTCAACAGCCTACATGCAAGGTTATGTCAGGGATTGGCAGTCTTAACAATGGAACCAAATAAACTGATCGGATCTAAGCTAATCTGCAAACTTTGGTCTCTTTAGCACACATCTCTAATTATGGGTTTAACCAGGCTAGTAGTGTGGGGGTAGGAGTGAGCGACAACCAATGGGGAATTGTTATACACATGCTATAGAAATCAATGTAACGAGGGCTAGAAATTCTCGACTGTGGACATCACCACATTCAGTGTCTGTCTCCATGAGACCTCCAAGGGACAGTGCACATCATACCTCCTTATGAGTTGGTGGTCACTAATTACCTTCTGCAAGATGCTTCAAATGCCAGCTCCCTTTGGAAAGAGATTTTGAAGTTACTCTGTCTTAACAAAAGTAGGATTCTAATTTAGTGCTTCAATTTTCATTGTTTAGAGTGTCCTCCTCCCCCCTTTTAAAAAGTTTTATTATTTCACATGCGAAATCCCCCACCCCCCATCCCCCGCAACCCGGAGTGCAGGGATATGAAGTTGCCAAACTTCGAGTGAAAACTTTAGATTTTAATGAAGTGGATTTTCTCATCTTCCTTCTTCTTCCCTGAAGAAAACTTCAAACTTTGGAACTCGGAGGCAACGGAAGGGCCTTGGGTAAATATGCACAGAGATGAAACAACGACGCAGGCAGCCCGGCTCGGGAACAAACAACCCTAATGATAGCGCTTCCATGGGTTTTCCCCTCTCCCTCACGTTAGTTTCTTTCTGAGGAATGTTTTGGGCCCGGTGGAAAAGCGCACACTGTTTTCTAGTAGCTGGAATGAGGTTAAAGTCATGAAATTCTGCCAACTGAAGTTTAGGAGGATAATGCTTAGTAGTTGCTGGGACACAGCCAGTTCCTGGGGAAACAGTTGTGTAACCAGCAAAAGGAACTTAGTGGCTTGCACAGAGTGGGTGGTTCTCAAGTGGGGGTCCCAGTACTGTCGTGGGCCATGGTAAGATTCCTGTCTGGAAACTGGTCAACAATGAATTTCCACTGAACTGTAAGCTCCAGGAGGGTTGAACTGGTGTCCTGTTTTGGCCAGGCCATTACTAATGTTTATACTAAAATCTGTGCTTGGAAAAAATCAATTGAACGACTCTAAAGGGGACAATCTGGGGGATACAGTCGATGGCTCTTGGGCCCAAGTGTCACATCCCCTGCCCTGCCTGCGAATCTGCTGCAGCTACACTGGCAGTTCCAGACTCACCCTGGGCTGCACAATGCGCGAGGCTGCATGTCGGTCTTCCTGCGCTCTGCCTCGGGTCCTCCCTGTGCTCGCTGGAGTTTGTGTGGCCGGGTAGGGCAGACGAGAAGTGGGGATGTTAACACTCCTGGTGGGGGTGTCTCTCAGACAGTGAGGGCTGGGAGCTGGTGGGTAAATAAATGGTGGTGGAGAAAGTCTCCTGTCTTTTAGGTGGACAGCTATGGGAGGCATCCTGTATGCATGAAAGTGATTCCCTGCTGCTCGTGGCAGGTCCTTGGTAATGCACCTGAAATAGTTACTTTTCCTGTCTCTGTCCCAGTTTCCTCTGCCCTCGGTCCTGCTGCCCGAGAGCATCCACCAAATAAAACACTTGCACCCTAGTCCTTGGCTCCCAGCTACTTTGGAGGAAACTCAGGCTAAGAGAAGTGTGTAGGAGGGGTATGGGTACAAGCTTTTGTTTTTCCCAATGGGTCCTCCTGTGATTTCAGGCTTGTTCATATGCCACCATGAACCATGCTGTTGTCATCCTAACTAGCAGGGATTTAGAGGACTGGCCCTGGGTCTGGTGGCCTGGGCTTACTACCTATTAGCTGTGTGCCCCTGGGCATGGTTCTCAATCTTTTTGTGCCTCATTTTCTTCTGTGAAATGAACATGAGAACAGCACGTACTTGCTAGGGTAAGCATTACAACTCAGTGAGAGCATTGCTCTAAAGCTCTTGGCCCCATGCAGGCCCATGCTAAGCGCTCAGCCCATGCTAGCTGTGTTTAGCTTCTCATGTGAGGAGCTAAACACCTTTTGCAAACGCCTACTACTTTCTACCTTCTGCAAATGCCAGCTATCCGCATACATCTATCATCACTCCAACAAAACCGTAAGGAAGCTTCTTAAGACAGGATCCTGTGGCTTTTCCATCTTTGTGTGTCCCGCTGTACCCAGCATTGTGACTTTCACAGAATAGGTATCTAAACGTGTTACATAAATGAAAGTGTCCTTGGTTTTATTGGCAGTGATTTGAATAGTAATTGCCTATTCTCAGAACTTGGGTGTCTGGGGTCACTATACTATCTTTCAGAAGTGGAGACTGACCCTTGGCCCCCACCCCAGCCTGGAGTTTGGGGTATGTTTTCTAGAAATAGCATCATTATTAGATCGCATTTGTAATTGCTTAGGAATAAGAATTAATTTTGTTGCCTTTTTACTAGTGCTGTTCAATAGAACTTTCTACATTTTTGGAAATGTTTTCTCTTCTGCCCAATATAATAGCCAGTAGGTACATGTGGCTCTGGGATACTTGAAATGTGATAAGTGTGACTGAAGAACTGAATTTTAAATTTTATTTTGAATCATTTAAATTTGAAGAGCCACACATACCTGGTGTCCGGAGTACTGACCCTGGCACTGCTCTATCATCCCAGCAGCTGGCCCAGGGCCTGGCGTTGGCACTAACAAGAGTTTGTTGAACGAAAGAGTGAGTAGATGTTAAACACTTCCCATCTTTACACATCTGTTCTCTGCTTTGGTCTTTACAATGACCCCTTTAGGAACAATAGCAGAGCAATTATTATCCTACAGATGGACATGGTGATGATATACCTTCACTGCCACTGTGACTGCTAACAGTACCAGTAGCAATAACTGCTAGGGATTGACAGTTATTCTGGGCATGTGTTCAGTCTGATTTATTCTTCATAACGACTTCATGAGGGTGTATCTTAGTTTCGGTTTCCCCTGTGTTGGCTTAAACAACAAAAACTTATTTTCTCACAGTTCTGGAGCATGGAAGTGCAAGATCAAGGCGTTGAGGGGATTGGTTTCTCCTGAAGCCTTTCTCCTTGGTGTGTACGTGGCTGCCTTCTCACTGTGTCTGCCTGTGGCCTCTCTGTGTGTGAGCTTCTCCAGGGTCTTTATTTACTTAAATGTCCCCTTCTTATAGGGACACTGGTCTGATTGGATTAGGACCCACTTAATCACCTCTTTAAAGGCCCTATTTCCACATAAAATCACTATCTGGTGTCCTGGGGGTTAGGGTCTCAACAAATGAATTTTAGGAGGGCAGAATCCAGCCCATAACAGCCCTAAAACAAGACTTTGAGAAAAGGACTTAGGTGTAGTGAACTTGGGAATCACACTTGAGTTTATTTAGGGGAAAGGGAGACAGGCAGACAAGCCAGTAAAGGGTTTGCTAATGAGCAGGTCCCTGGACCTGGGTCCTGCTGGGGACACACGAACGAAGTCCCGGAGCAGAGCCTGGGAGTGAGAGGTATTCATCTCTAGACTCTGCATTGGGCATTACTCCCTGCACTTTGGGATGGCCTCTGGAGAGCAGGCTCTTCTGGTGAAAGAGAAAGCCCTCCAGCAGAGAAGAAAAAAGTACAGGTGTTTAAGGTGGGAAGCTGCCTGCTTCAGCCGGAAACTCACCTGTATTAAGGGGAAGTAGGGGGCTCCGAGAGGGACAAGCAGGACTCCGGCAGCACCTACTACAGAAAGGTGATGTTCCTACCCCTGGTTTCCAGATCTGGAAATGGAGGCAGAAGTTGAGTACTTAACAGCAAGTGATGGAATTTGAATTTAGTTTATTTGATTGCAAAACTCACCATCTCAGCTACCACATTAATGAACCTCATTCACTAATTGAACAAACATTGTTTTAAAATATATTTTATTGATTATGCTATTACAGTTGTCCCATTACCCCCCTTCATTCCCTTCCACCCTGCACACCCTCTCCCACCCATATTTCCCCCCTTATTTCATGTCCATGTGTCATAAGTTTTTTAGCTTCTACATTTCCCATACTGTTCTTGCCCTCCCCCAGTCTATTTTCTACCTACCATCTATGCTACTTATTCCCTGTACCTTTTCCCCCTCTCTCCTCCTCCCATTCCCCTGTTGCTAACCCTCCATGTGATCTCCATTTCTGTGGTTCTGTTCCTGTTCTAGATGTTTGCTTAGTTTGTTTTTCTTTTTGTTTTAGGTGTGGTTGTTAATAATTGAGTTTGCTATCATTTTACTATGCATGTTTTTTATCTTACTTTTTTTTATATGCCAGATATGCTAGAGCTAGGCATACAGAGACCGGCAAGAGGCAGATCTGCCCTCGGGAGCTCCTCTTCAGTAGTGACTGATCCAGATTGGTTGGCAGCTCACCTGGGATGATAACCCCCGTCTTCAGACTCCTGGCACAGTGTCTTCACTCTCCCCAAGCCGTGCTATGGGCACACAGGTGAGTATTAAACACTCTCAGACTCTTCTCATTCCTCGTTTCGACACTCAGTCTTTGAGATCAGCTCTGTTGTTGGCATGAAACCTCTAGTTCTTCCTCTTTGTTCCAAAAAGAGGCTCCCAGGGAGATGAAGCAAAAGATGCAGGTGGGGTTTGTTTCTCCTGCTCCTTCACTTTTGTTCCCTTTCCCTCACAAATTTCCTGCCCGTGTGGGTGTTGCCAGGTGCCGTGGCCTCTGCTCTGTGGGCCTGTGCTGTGGCCTCCGTGGACACACCCGGGGTGCCCATTATGCACCGTGAGACGTGGGCTCCACCTGTGACCCATGGAAAAGGACCCCACAGGTTGAGTGAGGAGGGTAGACTGAATCCAGCAGTGTCTATGGCAGGAAAAGAAACATCTCCTCCCAGGTTTGAGCTGCTTTTAATCACATTTATGTACTGCGGGTTGGCAAGAATATGAAGTCAATATTACATGTGTTTTTGCGTAGCTACTGAGTCAGTCCATCCGACAAAGATCAATATACGGTACCTGTGTTGACATTTCTGGATCTTTAATGGACAAATTCTTATTTTTTTCCCCTTCAAATGTGCATTCACTTACCCCATTGGGGTCTTATAAAAGCTTTGTGAAGTGGTTAGAATGGACGTTGTTGTCATTTTGCAGTTCAGAAACTGAGGTCGAGAGAGATGAACACAGGGGTTGGGGGAAGAATAAACAAAGTTCTGAACGTGGGAGGCTGTCTGTTGAAGGTGATGCGTTACTGCCAGGACCACTGTTCCCAAAGTCGCACGTGCCTTTCATGACAGCTGGAATCAGACTGTGCTTGTTGACTTGCAGAACAGCACGGTGACTCTGCTGCTGCGGGTGACGGCTTTTCCTGAGGCCTCTTGGGATATCAAAGGAATCTAATTGCCTCACAGTTTAACCTTGAAAATCTTCATGTTAACCAGGTCTGTGAATTACTGTTCCTAGGTGTTCTGGTTATTACTGCTGGCAGAACAAATCACTCCGAATTTAGGAGTAAAACAACCACCTTGGTATTAAGCATATAGACTTGGTGGGTTAGAAACCCCCACAGGGCACACACAGTGGGGGTGACTTGAATCTGCTCCATCATGTCTGGGGCCTGAAAGGGGGAAACTGGAAGGCTGGGTGGGACTCTCCTGCTGGAGGCTGGGAGGGCCGGTTGTGCGTCTGGTGCTTGGGCTGGGAAGGAGACCTGACTACTGGTCTTATCTGCGGCTTCTCCCCGCAGCTCTGGCTTCCTCCCAGTGTGGCCGCCTCAGGCCAGTGTCCTCACACAGCAGCAGAGCTCCAAGTGAACGCGTTTCACTAGTGAAGGCAGCGGGCAGAGTTGCCTTTTCCACTCTGCCACATTCCGTTGATCACAGGGCACCCCCCAACAAGGAAAAGGGGACATGGGTCCTGCCTTTCGATGGGAGCCATGCCGAGGTCACACTGTAGAAGAGTTTGTGAGGAGGCAGACACCGCGGCATCCATTTTTGTGCAGTGCAGTTTACCACACCTGGTTCTGCCTTGGTATCTTGTTTTTCGCCCTTTATCTTGTTGTTCTAAAAGAGTTGTGGAATCATATGGTTATCAGTAATGCTCACATGGTTGTTGGAAATATGTGTAGAAGTACGAAAGATAAACAATTATAAGTATCAGCCTGATGAACAAAAGAAAACACAGGATAATTCATACTCTGTCTGAGTCTGCAATTATGGCTTTTTCTATCAACCTCTGAGGGTTAAACTAGACATTGAGTAAACAAAGAAGCCATGCCACCTGTAGCTGGTGGCATGTGTTAATGAGGCAATTCTTGATAGCATTAAGTGGTGTCTAGACTCCAGCTGTGATGTAGGTACCTGTTCAGCTATAGATACGGGGTCCGGCAGAAGTAACGCCCGCTTGAGTGTGGTTGGTAGGGTCATAATATGGGTGTAATAACATACAGTTTTAATTTGGACATTTCACCTAAAATGTCATATGGCATTCTTGAGTGTGATATTGCTATGTTACAGAATGACATGCTTATGATTTTGTAATAAAAGATTTTGTAGTAAAAAGGGGGCGTTATTTGTGCTGGACTGTACATGTGTTAAATGTGAACCTGTTGACCTCTCTCATTGAGTTACTAGTAAGTCAATATAGGCATACTCACTTTATTGCACCTCGCAAATATTGCATTTTTACAAAATGAAGGCAAGGCCCTTCACCAGCAATAAAAGATTACAACTGGCTTTGTTGCTGTGGTGTGGGACCGAACCCACAGGGTCTCGGGGGTGTGCCCGTAATGTGTACAACAGGCTGGATGGATACTGTGCTGCTGTAGTAGCAGTACACAGTGCTGTAGGGTGGAAGGGACGTGATGGGCAGTGGGTACTTCAGAGTGTCGGGATGAAAGCAGCCAGTGTGGGGGGTCATGGATAAAAGCAGTAGCCGTATCAGCTCTTGTCAAAGCTTTGTTACTGACATGCCTGTGTGCATAGGAGCCAGACAACAAACAGATTTCCCAAGAATCTTTGAAAAGCGGTTTCATATAGGGAAAATCAAAGGAAACACGAGGTGGTTCTCCGGAGTCTAGGATGGTTATTTCAAAGGGAATGCTGAGGTTTTGCCAGAGTGACCCTGGCCTTCGTGTTCTGACTTTGAAGGCATCGCTGCTGTGGAGAATAGTGTGTCCACACATGTGTATGCGTGCATACGCCGTGCTGTGGACTCTGGGGTGGGTTAGAATCCGATCAGGTTTGTACCTAATTATAGTTTCAGTTTGCAGATTGCTAGGGTTTATAGCAGGATTCCTGCCAAACTCCTCTCATTAAAAAACCTTTTACAGCAGCTACTGGATGCCTCCTGTATTCAAGGCTCTGGGAGGGACATGAAGACATTTGAACCTGAACCCAGCATTCTAGTTGAGAAGACAAGATGTGAAATGCAGTTTGTGTGAACTGGAGATGTGCTTAAGAAACAAAGTGACTGAGTGTTGTAGACACAGTTTGAGTTGGGAGGGGGATGCGCTTCCTGGGAAGAGGCTTCAGGTAAGTACTCCTAGAGGAAACAGCCCAGAAAGAGGTTGGTGAGTGGCTAGGATTCAAAAGAGGAGAGGACAGACCATGCCCTGGCTCGGTCTGAGGAGGCAGGAAATGGAGAATGGGGTGTGTACAAAGGCGTGGAGGCAAGAATGGTGTGTGTGGGCTCCCCCGCCTCCAATCCCAGGGAATAATAACAACTGAACTTGACAACTATACTGGGGTCATTTTAAAGAGGGCAGCTGGCTTTTTGGCTGGAAGCAGAGGGAATACATCTTCGTTTTCAAGAGAGGCCAAGCAGCTGAGTTCAGAGCATGTGTAACTGACAGTGGCCAGAGCTGAGAACCCCACACCTGGGCAATCACAGCAACCTCTGAGGCCCGAGTTCGATTTTATGACTCCTTATGGAGTGACAGTGCTGATAAGGACACTTAGGCCACCGTATGAATTATTCACATCAAATTAAAGCCATCAGTCTCCAGGACATGCCCACAGAGGATGGGCCTGCCTCTGAGTTTGAAGGAGAGTAACTGAAGTGTCGGTAATGAGCCAGGCTGCTCAGGGAGCTGCTGTGTTCCAGGGCACCGGGGCTCCGGCAAGCTTTGCGCTTCTCGCAGCCCACAGGGGAAAGGGATTGAGTCGTCTGCTCTCCACCCACTGCTGCCTGGCCGCACATTGGCTGCATAGGGGACACTCTGATCCTGTGTTAATTTGGGGGGATCAGGCTGAGGCACGCTGTGACACTGCTGAAAACAAACAGGAAGGAACTGGGTTGGGAGAGGGAGAGAGCCCCTGTGGAGGGACTTCAGGTAACACCCTGCCTGCCTCTCTCCTGCTTCCCTGCTTGTTATGGATGCTCAGGGATGCTTGTTAGAGAATCGGAAAACCGCAGGGACATTAGCACAGACAATTCGCACACTATCAAATTTTTATTCTTCTGAACAAACAGCACAGAAGGGATGGAGTAAAATGTGTGATATTTTTAAGAAGCAACTGTAGTTAAGTTTTCTTGAGCAAAGCAAGGGAAGTTATAATTTATTCCTTTAACAAACATTATTAAGCACCTATTACGTGGCAGCACTAGGCAACTAGGATGCCCTGGAGAAGCAGGCAGCCTCCTGTGTCATGGAGCTTCAATTGAGGTGTCAGGTGCTGTGGGTTTGTCTTTTCTCTTCTCAATTGACACTCAAATGAGTGTGGTGTTATAAACTTGGAACAGTATGTCACCTCATCATGAAGGGGCTATGTTTTTAAATGACATTGTTATCAATATCATTATTATTTTACCGATGAAATAAGTCAAAAGAATGATCAGGTTCAGTTCTGATAATGAAAGAACTGATATAATATTCCATATTCACACGTGATGATGATGTCATAAATTGGCCCTGAGCTTTTGGAAAGCAACTTAGAAATAATTATCAAGAGCCATAAAAATGTTTATACCCTTTGGGTCAATCAACCCCACTTCTAGGAATCGATCTTTAAGAAAATATTTGTTGTGTGGAGCAAAGATTCTCTGCTCCCAAAGTGCAGATGAGGCATGCTGCCTGACAGTGCTTCCGCCCCCAGCGGCCCTCCAGGTTTCCCCAGCTCACTGGTCCTCCAAGTGTGGCCCCCAAACCATCAGCAACAAGCACATGGGACCCTAATAGAAATGCAAATTCCTGTGCTCCAGTCCAGACCTACCAATTCAGAACCTCTGGGGCTGGAGCCCAGCAATTTTGGGTTGTAGCCCACTCCACAGAAGGTTCTCTTGCCTGTTTAAGTTTGTCCATCTCTGGCCTAACTCAGCAGAGCCTCTGGAGGCTTGAGCAGAGCTGCTGAAGCGGGGGGCACTGTGACTCTTCAGTCGGGGCTCCACTGCTCCCCAGCACATCACTGGCACACAATTCTGTAGGCACACTTCGCAATTTCTTTGGTCAATCTTCAGAGGTTTCTAGCTGCGGCAGATCTATATAACATCCATAGAGAATGCTAGAGTGAGGAGAACAGAGAGGGAAGAAACAGGAGAAACATACTTCCTCTTTGAGGTGTAAGCAGGGAGTGTAAAACCATAAGGATCGTTCCTGGTTACCCTAAAAACTGTTCTGATAAACCAGATAATAAAACTGTCACGTCTAAAGTGCCCCCAAAAGACAATAGCACTTGCTCCTCGTGCTGCTCTGGGTGAGGAGAGAGGAATTCTGCTGCAGGACAATCCACCCATCGGTCAAGGCTGACCCAGGGGTGGCCCATGTGAGGGTCTTGCTCATCGGCTGGTAGAAGCTGTCAGGTTTTCACCTCCCGTGATGACTGCAGCTCCTTACCACGCACAGTAAATTAGATGTGGCTGCCATGCTGACAGCGACAAATTGTCAATTATAGCAGAAATAATTCCATCTGGACTTTTGTTCCTGAGCTCATGCTTGTCAGAGATTTTCTGGGCAGGCTGCCTTTTTCCAAGGCTGCTATTGCATGTGAGGTCTCCGTGAACCTCTCCCCCACTTTCTCCCAGGAAAAGAGCAGTGTGGGAAAATTGCCTGCTGGCTCTCACTCACCCTCAGCCGGCTCAGCAGCCAGAACTGCCATCGCCCAGGTGTGTCTTCTGCAGGAGCCACCCCCCACCAGCAGTGTCTGCATGGGCGTGGCTTTATTCAGACTGACCAAGCTGGGCTGAGGATATGTCCCACAAATTAATCAACTTATTCAAGGCTCTTTTAGCTTTGATAGTTTGAGGTGGAAATGTCAAAATGAGCATGCGGTATCTGTAAGTGCTGAACAGTTGGAGTGGCAGGCTGGATCTTCCTGCATTCATTAGACATTAAAAAAAAGACTTCTTTTTGATGGCACATGTACCATCACATGGTTATCTACTGGGAAGCCTATGGTTCTTTTTTCTATCTTGTTCTACAGAACTGACCTTGATGCCTACAAACAAATGGAGAGATGGTCCCAGGTTAGGCTGAAGCTGCTAGTCTGTGGATCACTATTTGAGTAGCAAGACTATACAGAGCAGGGATTTCCAAGCTTATCTGTACAGTGGAGTAACCCAGGGAGCTTAAATACTGACACGTGTCCCACACCTCAGAAATTGTGATAATGGGGCTGGGTGTGGCTTACACTTTGAAACTTTCAAGACTCCAGATGATTCTAATGTGCCCACAAGTTGGGACCCACTGCTCTAGAGAAATTTATAAAATAAATAGCTCATCAACAACCCAACTAGCTTGGGAGCCAGGGTGAGGGAGAGTGTAGCATCCTCTGAGGGGGTGACTTGAAGAGCAGGCTCATCATTGGTTCCCAAAGCTGCCTGGACTTTTGAATCACCTGGGCACTTGTTAAGAGTTTGGAATTTAGAGCATCATCTCAGATTCACTTAGTTTCAATCTCTAAAGTGGAGTCCTGGAAATGTGGATTTTTAACAAGCTCCTCGGGTATTTGGGAATAACCAGCCCAGCACAGGTGGGGGCTGAGTTGAGCAGCCATCTCTCAGGATCATTTGTTAGCTTCTATGTATTATTTAAAATTGATTCTGGCCCTGAGCAGTGTGACTCAGCTGGTTGGGCACCATCCTGCAGAGCAAAATGTTGTCCATTTGATTCCCAGTCAGGGCACAGGTTTAGGTTGTGGGTTCGGTCCCCAGTCAGGGCACATACAAGAGGCAACTGATTGATGTTTCTCTCTCACATCAATGTTTCTCTCCCACTTTTTCTCCCTCCCTTCTCCTCTCTCTAAAAATAAATAAGTAAAAATTTAAAAAATGGATTCTGCTCTGTTTTTATATATCTTTTAAAATTCCCACGTGGCTACTATTCTCCTGTAGCAGCTATTAGTGGCTGGCCACAGTGCATAAGACTAAAGTGATTCCAGAACTCTTAGACCTACTCAGACATTTCTTCTACTGGTGGGATATTGGTTTCACGTTGATCGGACTATAGCCCTTTATGGAAAAGGTCACTGAGGTCTTGAGAGACAACGCTGTGTTCGGGAGGGGCTCTGGGTTTCACCATGAGGCTCAGCACTTATAAACATGCGGGCTCCAGGGAGGGGTTCTTCTGTTTGACTTATCTTTTCTGCCTTTGAGGGCTAAAGGTCCTAGTCACTTTCTGCATATATAGAGAGATTTCTCTTTCATTTCTGTTTCTTTTCAGAGTGAAAGGTGGGTAGGGTCTGGCATTGGAAATGTAAGTGGATCATTGAATAACTAGCTAAGATGTCTGGATTTTTTCGGTAAGCATGGAGAACCAGTGAGTTGGGAAATGATATGGTCAGAGCTATGCATGAGAAATATTGAGAATAAAAATAAAGAAATGGGGACTAGTTATGAGGCTGTTGCAAAGATCCAAGTGAGACAAAAAGAAAGCCTCCCTTCTTTGGGTAGTAGAAATGAGGAAAAGGAAATAAAAAATGGTTAAAATAAACAATATCCCATAAAAAAATAAGCAGCTACTTAGGTATATTTAGTGGTTGACTCTCCCAACTTCCTAGGAGACAAAGCATGTGAAAATGCTTTCACGTAAAGTAGGATATTACTATTAGTAGCTCATTGCTTACCAGTTTATACAAATCTTGGAGAAACTATGAAATGTAATGATTATCAGAAGAGTTAGATAACAACAGAAGCCTTGTTGTCTCTGATAGGATAACATGACATTTTGTCAAAAGAACGTTATCCAAATAGCATATCTAATTTAAGGGCAATCCAAATTTTAAGTCTGAAAACTCTGCTTTGGAATGGCATAAAAATGGAAATTTCTCAAGTGAGTCATTCAACAGGACAGGCTGTTCTTTTCGGCTGTTCTATTCAAGCTACTCTTCGATCTCAAAAGTTTAAAAATATGTGTCTGTGTCCCAGTGGAGTCATCGTTTATGGCGTGGTACACCAGTTTATGGTTCAGATCCAGGAAACGACTTGACTCACCTATTTCTCCATTGGGTTTTTAATAAAACATTTCCCAACATAAACTTCTTTCAAATGGATGCCCCTGCTGTTTCCAATGGCGATGAGTACCGCAGACTACCATTAACATCTAATGGGTTTTTCTCAGAGCTAGAAGTATTATAGATGTTGTAAGGAAAGGGAATCATGTCTTGATCATCCGAGAATCCTTAGATCCCAGCCCAATATCTGTCCCAGAGTAAGTGATCAATACATATTTATTGAATTAGATGTAATTGCTTTAGGTCGAAAGTGTTTTTCTCAATGTTCTGATGAACACATTTGTACCCGATATATATACATACACATATATAATGTCTGGAGGCGGATGGAAACTCAACACAAACGACTTAAACATTTTTTAAAATTAATTGATCTTTGTAATGGAAAGGCCAGGACTGTGTTGGGGGAAAATTTTGTTTGCTTTTGATCTCTCAGCTCTTGCTTATGTGTCGGCTTCATTTCCTGAAGGGTATATTCTGGTTATGGAAATATGGCACAGGTAGCTCCAGGTGTGTCCTATGAGTCTCACTCCCCTGGGGGAAAAACATTTCTTGCAGCAACAGTCTTGGACTGACTTTCATGGGCTCTAATTGGCCAGGCGTGGCTCATGGGCCTCTCCTGGAACCAATCGTTGTCAGTACAGTGTCTGAAACTCACCCCGGGATCTCAGAGGCAGGACTAACTTCACCAGAGTCGACTGGACTGAGAGTCCAGGGAGGTGGTTCACAAAGACATTCCATGTCCTTCTATTGTACCAGAAAGTGGAATAGATTCCCAACAGGCAAAAGCAGGAGATTTCCACTTAAAGAGCATTGACACATTTATCCCAAACAACCTCAGCCTTCAAGGAGCTTACAGGCTGGTACAGTGCTTACAAAATTTACAGGCTTTACTACAAAATTAACCCACTTGTGTTTCATTCATATTTGGAATAGAATTCTGACATAAAAATCTACTCTCACAGATTATTCAATGTAAAGCACTTAGTATAAATCTTATTAGGGACTCCTCAATAAATGTTTGATCAAGTTTAAACTTCCCCAACAGTTAAAATATATCTTCCCTAATATTCACCATCCCATTTTTTTCAGTTTTATTGAGAAATAATTGATATATACCACTGTGTAAGTTTAAGACATATAGCTTGTTGGTTGATTAACACATATCATGAAATGATTACCACAATAGGTTCACCTAACATCCACCTTCTCATATAGAGAGCATAAAAAGAAAAGAAAGAAGAAAAAAGAGAGGAAAACAATTTTTCCTAGTGGTGAGAACTCTTAGATTTACTTAAACTCTCCTAACAATTTTTCTATATATCATATAGCAATATTAACTATTATTATCTTCACATTGTACATTATATCCCTAGTACTTGTAAACAAGTAGTGGAACCGGAATCTTAGAACTGGAAGTTTGTACCTTTTGACCACCTTCTTCCAATTCCCCCTCTCCCCACCGCTCTGCCATGGTAACCACAAGTCTGATTTCTTTTTCTATGAGTTTTTAGTAGATTCACATATAGGTGAGATGATACAGTATTTGTCTTTCACTGCCTGACTTATTTCACTTAGCATAATGCCTTCAAGGTCCATTCATGTTGTTGCAAATGTAGGATTTCCTCATCTTTCTGTGGCTGATAATATTCTATTATGTACCCTCAACTTCTTTGTCCATTCATCCATCAATAGAAACTTAGATTGTTTCCGTATCTTGGCTTTTGTTAATGTTGCTGCTATAAACATGAGGGCGCAGGTATCTTTTAGAGTTAGTGTTTTTGTTTCCTTTAGATGTATTCCCAGAGTGGAATGGCTGCACCATATGAGAGTTCTATTTTTAATTTTTGAGAATTCTCCTTACTGTTTTGGTAAGCGGCTGTACCAATTTATGATCCCACAAAACAGTGCACAAAGATTCCCTTTTCTCCAAATTTGTGCCAGCATTTGTTACCTTGTCTTTATGAGGTTAGCCATTCTAACAGATGGTATCTCATTGTGGCTTTAATTTGCCTTCCTCTGACAGCTCATGATATTAAACATCTTTTCACATCGGCCTGTTGTATATCTTCTTCAGAGAAGTGTCTGTTCAGGTCCTGTTCCCATTTAAAAATTTTTTTGTTGATATGAGAAATTAACCCCTTGCCAAATATATGGTTTACAAATATGTTTTCTCATTTCTTAGGTTGTCTTTTCACTTTTTTCATATGGCTGCTCTTGCTGCACAGAAGCTTTTTAATTTGGTGCTTTAGGTGTCATTTTCAAAAACTTATTACCAAGACACATGTCAAAAAGTTTTTTAAAAATATTTCCTTCTAGGAGTTATATGGTTTCAGATCTTACCTTTAAGTTTTAAATCCAGTTTGAGTTAATTTTTGTCAGTGGTGTAAGACAGGACTCCGGTTTTATTCTTTTATACATGACTATCCAATTAGTCCAGCATCATTTACTAATGAGACCGTTTTTTCCCCATTGAGTATTCTTGACTCCCTTTTCAAATGTTAGTTTATTGTGTATGCTTAAGTTACTTCTGGGCTCTCATTCTCTTTCACTGGTCTATTTCTCTGTTTTTATGCCAGTGCCATACCATTTTGCTTACTATAGCTTTATAGTATAGCTTGAAATCAGGAAGTGTGATGCCTCCTGTTCCCCACCCCCCCCAGGATTCCTTTGACTACTTGAAGTCTTGTAGTTCTATATAAATTTTAAAGTGTCTTTTTACTTCCATAAAAATGTCACTGGAATCTGGATTTATTGAACATAGAGATGACTTTTGGTAGTATTGACATTTTAACAATATTAATTCTTATAATCCATGAACATGGAATACCTTTTCACTTATTTGTTTTTTCTTTGATTTCTTTCATCAATGTTTTATAGTTTTTAGAGTCGAGATCTTTCACCTCCTTTGTTAAGTTTATTTTAAAGTATTGTTTTTTGGTGCTATTATAAATGAGATCTATATTTTTATTGCTTTTTCAGAAAATTGGTTGTTAGTGTACAGACACACTACTGACTTTTGTGTGTTAATTTTGTATCCTGTGACTTTACTGAATTCATTGATTAGATATGATAATTGTTTTGGTTGAGTCTAGGATTTTATCTATATAAAATTGTATAATCTAAAAATAGAGACAATTTGACATCTTCCTTCCCAATTCTATGGGTTTTATTTATTTATTTTTTGCCTGATTTCTCCCACTAGGACTTCTAGTACCATGTTGAATAAGAGTGCTAAGAGTGACATCTGCTCCAATCTTAACTCCACCTACCCTTAATTAAATGATTGAAAGTTGCCTTTAATTAGAAATCAACAGTGCCTTCCTAAAAACCACATACAGATAGGTTCCTAAGGCACATTTTCCATGGCAATCATTCCTTAGAGCATGATCCCTGCTTGTCATGTAAGATTTGGTCTATGTACCTATCAATGCACACTGAGTCTTTCAAGACCAGGGATGCTCCTCTTCTTTGATGCTGAAACAGCCCATGGAATAAAAATAAGAAACATATATTTTTGAAGGAAGAGGCTACCATCATTGACATCTTGGTGTGATCTCCTGTTCTTAGACCTGCTCCGTATTTAATGCTTTAGGTTGGGATTCCTAGAAGCACAGCAGGAGACATAATTCCTGTGTGATTTTTGAGTGAGTTCTCTTAGATATGGTCTTTAAAGGAGCAAGGGAAGCAGGGGAGGAATTCAGAAGAACCTGGACCAGGATGTGTGGTACCAGCTTTAGTATGGTGATGGTATAGGAGGCCCTGGAGTATGAGTAGCACCCAGGAGTTGCCTTAGGGGGATATAAGGGAAGCAGCCTTTAATACCTCATATTATTCTGTCATTGGCTGCAGGCTTCTCCCACTGCCTCTTGGGGGACTGTGGCTTGAGTGCACTCCAAGGCACTTCTAGAGAAGCAGTTCTAGTTAATTAGGATTGTTCTTCAAGAGAGGGTAGCAGTTGTCTTCGGCAGCTGACACAATTTGGGGGCTGGGAGGAGGGCGAGTACACCAGCCTGAAAAGGGGATCTGGGTGAGGCACCAACAACTTCTGCTAGCATAATGGTAAATCATAAATGTGTGGGTGCTAGGACTACCTGGTAGACAGTTCATCTGGTTTCAGAGTCACACTGACAGTGGAAAAATTTTGAATAACCACACCTCCTCCCACTGTCAGAGATTATAGGGCTGCCTGCCTCACTATGATACATGATTGGCAATATTGTATATAAATTATTAGTTCACCAGGAACAATGAAAGTATTGCAATAATGCAACAAAAGTGCTTTTCCCCTGGAATGCTAGTAAGGCATCCCAACGATTTTTATAACAGCCATATCTTTTAAAGGAGCATTAGGTTGAAATTTACTTTCTGAGTGTGAAGTCAAAATGACTATGGGAAACAATAGAGGTTATAATGGACCCTTGGGTCTTACTCTCTGAGTTGTCATAGGCGTTTCTGAGCAGAAAAATGGAAAGAAGGAGGGCAGTTCACAGTTCTCGTTAACACTAGCTCCCCTAAATTAACGGGAGTGCTTCATTGTGTGGAAGGGCAGCTCCTCAGGAGAACTGATGAGACACATTTCATTTACGGGGAAAGGTTAAACTCGGCCATAGTGGAGGCATAGCCAGAAATGCAACTTTCTGATAGTTCTAAACTGACCCTTGCCAGACTTAGGGGCGTGCATAACCCTTTCTTATTGTATCAGTGGGAACACCCAGAGAGCTTCTCTAGCAGATTTAGTAGAGTTTTTAAAACAGTGTTCATTATCAAGATCTATGGTGTCTGCAATAGAGCACTGTGGGCAGGAGATCAGCAGGTAAACACCAATCTCTGCAGGGTTTGGGGCATCACAGGCAGGCTGTGAATTGCCTATAACATAAAACTGTTCTCATTTGTAATTACCTTGGGGAAGGGGGAGGCTGCTCTAGTCTTTTGAAATTAGAAAGAAGCTCAAATGACATAACAGAGGCTATTGCTTTTCATTCACAAATAGTTATGCCCAAGAATGGAAGCCTGGGTTTTCTACATTAAGTGACAGGGAATCTTTGGAGCAGCTGACAGCTGAGGCATCATTATTGCATTCATGTGCAAAGGATGAAACTTAAGTAGATGAAAAGTTTGCTTTTACCCAGGTGAACTATTCCTACCATCCTGCACTTATAAACGAGTGCCTCATGATAAAGCGGAGAGGCAAGCCAGGATTGGACCTGCCTGTATATGCTCATACCTCTTAGGTAAATGAGATTGTCTGTCTCCTCTTATATATGCTGGGCAGAGAAAATGTAAGAGGGGGACCTGGAAGCTAATGTTCCAGTGAAGAGGTGGACTTGAGATGAGCAGGGACAGACAGAGGCAGGCTACAGGCACTTGCTGGCTTTGAGCTTGATCACTAATGATGGCAAAGTCATGATCTGCATCCCAGTCTCAACCCAAGAGAAAGTGCCTTTCCCCACTTTAATTTCTATGGTGAACTTGCATTACTCTTTTGAAAAAAATGAAATTTATTGAAGTAACATTGGTTAATAACATTATATACATTTCAAGTATATAACATTATAATTTGCTATCTGTATCCTCTATTGAGTGCTCACCATCTAAAAGCTTTTCTTCTGTTACCATATAATTGGCCCGATTGTATCTTGCTTGAGATCAAACAACTTGTTAATGGGAGGCAGATACAGGCCTCATGACTCACCCCTCATCTCCCAGGGCTTTCTACTACACTCAGAATCAGAAGACTTGACCTGTGGCTATTGCCAAAGAAAAACCAGAGCTGCACAGTACTTAAAGCAGTAAAAATAGATTTTATTCCAGAACTGTTGCAAAAGGGGAAAAAAGATCTCAGTATCGAACAGGGCCCTGTACTGAAGACAGAAGAGGCAGGTGAGAACTTCAGCCAAGGAATAGGTGAGCTGTCAGTGGGTGGAAAGTTACTAAGAGGAAACATTGGGGCAATGGAGGATTTGACTAAACCGACCTGTCAAGATTCTCACTGAAGACATGTGAGGGGATCAGAAATCACCTGGCGGATGGTGACAAGGGAATCTGATCAGCTATCAAGCCGGGGGATGATGGCTACACCAACTCAATGGGATTCTTGCTAAAAGTGGACTCTACAAGGATGGAGACGGAAGCCCAGCTTCAGGCCTCATCAAGCACAGGGCTCAGAGGGGCCTAGCCAAAGTCTGGTCAGTGGCAGGAGCTGTCACTCTGCAACCCATCTCTATAAAGTCCCTTAGTCACTTTCAGATCCTCACCCAGATGTGGGGATCATGCTATTTCTTCCACCTACTTCACTGGGACAGGTAGGAGACACACATAGAGACTTTGGAAACTGTAAGCAGTTGTTTAAATACAGAACTTCCTTGAATAATGTCATTTCTGGCAATTTTCTTTTGTTATAACATTGATTAGGTGCCTTAAGAACTTAACTCTTGTCTATGGCCCTACCACCCTGAATGCACCCGATCTTGTCTGATATTGCAAGCAAAGCAGGGTCGGGCCTGGTTAGTCCTTGGATGGGAGAACTTAACTCTTTTTGATATCAATTAGCCTATGGTAAAATCGGTTTCATTTTAGTCATTTTGCTTAAAGGCATATAACCTATTGATGCTGTTAAGTGCGGACTTACTGTACAAGGAAGGATACTTAAGGATTGATTTCCATAGTACCATACTGCCTTCTACGCTTCTGAAAAATATCTCCTCTGCCATGTTTCTCATTCCAATAACGTTCCTGTCTGTAGCTGTTCTTTGTGAGAGGGGTAGGATGTATTCTTTCTGATGATTTAGAATGGAACTGTTTTGAAACAGTCTTTGCCCTGCTGAGAAAAGGTGTCTCTCTTTAGAAAGCCAGGTGTTTACTTAATGACACATCAAAACTCTTTTTAAAGCACACGAAAGCTTTTGTATTATAAAGAGACAGAGTGAGAAACATTTTCAGCAATCAGTTTTCAATTCTTATACCAGTGAGTAAGATACTATAAGAAAACCTGGAAACTTACAATGGACCTACGCTTCTCTACAGTTTTCCCTGGCAGGGAGGCAGGGAAGGAGCAATGTGAGTGACCCATGTCTAATCAGAAGTAGGGTCAGCCTCCTAGGTTATGGCTTCTATTTCCTTCTTCAGCTATGAGTTAGCCAAAGCCAAAGAGCTCTAACCTCATCCATCAATGCTCCTTCAGGGGATGACTGTCAGCTCCAAGCACACTGTCTTAGGTGCAGCTAAAAGGCAGCGTGGGACATAGGAAAGTGCATCGGAGAGCAGAGGAAGCCTTCTCAACCAACTCAGTGGATATCTAATCTGTTGATGCCAACTTGCCTGGCCTCCCTGATATAGTAAATCTCATTAGCTTGGGTTCATCTAGTCATTTCATTAGTATACAGGCATACCTCGGAGATGTGGTGGGTTTGGTTCTAGACCACCATATAAAATGAGTATCACCATGAAGAGTATCATGGTAAAGTGAGTTGTAATCCTTCTGCTGGTGGAGGGCTTGCCTTCGGTTGGTGAAAAAAGAGGAACACCTTTATACAATTATGCAAAATGCAATAAATTCCTGTAGTTTTCTATTACGTTAAATGGAAAGAAAACCCATGGTTTGAGAAGACTTTACAGAGAAGACGAGACTTCTGGTGGTCTAAGTGGAATTGGCATAACTGATAGAGAGAAAACATTATTTTTAGCATTAATGATTACCACCAACCACCATTCAAAAGCATCTTCCTATAATTAATACATTTGGAGACAGATTCCTCCG
Organism: Tonatia bakeri; assembly: GCA_004024845.1. Classification (NCBI taxonomy): domain Eukaryota; kingdom Metazoa; phylum Chordata; class Mammalia; order Chiroptera; family Phyllostomidae; genus Tonatia; species Tonatia bakeri. The sequence continues at coordinate 35,291 of PVIA01000779.1, forward strand.
TTCTAGTGACTTTTCAGTAGAAATGTCAAATCAACTTTGTCATTTTCCTCCTGATGTGTAGCATCTCTAATTATAAGTATTTTGGAGCTGAAAAATTGTAGCTTTTTTGGAATGCAACTGTGAAGATGATTTTGATGAGATTCCAGTGTTGCCTAGCCTACATGACTGGCCTCTCACGGTAGAAACTTGACTAAATTTCTAAGCTGGCATGGAAACAGAAGCCAGAGGGAGTAAAGCAGCTTTTGTTAACCCAAAGTCTCTATCCAGGAGCAGTTGGACTTGATGTTGTTGGAGCTGCATCGGTTCAGAGAGGAACCCCTCTCCCCACCCACCCGCCCAGAGAATTTAAGGCATTGCTCACAATATTCTTCTTTATTTGCATTTTTCATATTTTAAAACCATGGGAGGGCTACTTTGTGGGGTGGTGGTCAAAGGGGTAACTGACTAATACTAAGTAGACTGCCTTTAGCTCCAAATGCTGCCAGCTAGTTCACTTGGAATAAATGAACTAATGAAAAATCAATGCAGAAGGTAGAATTTACCCAATCTCACATTTTACTTACATAGGAGATTCTGTGTTTTATTTTTGAACAGGAGAATGTTACCAGCATGGAAGATATGACGTGGCTATAGGTTGTCCTAGAAGTTAAATCCCAATGGTGAGCTGCATGCAGTAGAAGGAGAGCTCCCACCCAGTTGGTCTCTGACTGGTGCCTTTTGCAGAAAGCAGGTGACTTCAGGAGTGACGTGCTTAAGAAGATGGTCATGAAGCAGCTTCAGGAATGTGGCGTGAACCGATGCCCTTGCCTAGGTGGCCCTGGAGAGGTATACTTGGAAAGCATCTGGGGGAATGCCAACTCCTTAGAGGTTACTTCTAATTCTGCCGGAATCAGAGGGAGGATTAATGCCATGGGAAATGGAAATGGTTTCATCTGATGCATTTCTGAAGCTTTGTTAGCATTCTGGGGGAACCTTTTAGAGTGATAAAAGCTCTTAGTGGGAAAACAGAAAAGCCATTATTATGTTACCTCAACATATTTCTTCCTTTTTGGTTTCAATTTAGAGATTTAAAATGCCCTCTTGTTCCCACCCCATGGTTGGTTTACTTTTATTCTTACTAAAAGGAATAGCTGTTTAGAAGGTGAGACATAAATTAATGGGTGATTTCTTTTCTTAAGCATCTGACAGTTTCCTTAATATAGATAAGAAATAGATTTTTTAAAAAGATTTTCAGAGTTTGGGCATGGTGAGGGGACGTGACAGGGTGTTCTTTCGCAAGGTCTGCCCGTTGGGTGTGCTGTCTGTGTGCCATTGTCTCTCTGAGCGGGTGTGTGGGTGGCTGTGACCGAGTGTGTGGCGGTTCTCGTGACAGTGCATGTCATGTTTGGTTCTGACCTGGTCGTTGACTGGGATTTTTCAGTGCTTGTGGGTGACTGAGTAAAAGGATGTGCATGTGAAAAATTGTCTCATCTATTAAATCACCATTTCTGTGGAGCGGCCATTGTACCAGAAGGGTTGGAGGGAGGAAAAAGCCCAAGAGTTTATCTAATAACCAATTTTAAACGTGGAAATAAATGTGGATTGTGAAGGGCAATACAAAGTCAGCAAAAATGTGTTAAATGAGACAGTCAAGGAGTTTCCCATTATGGGGTGACATCAAAGCCAAGTCCCCTATGGCCCCCGGCACTTCAACTTGTGTGAGCAGAAGCATGGGGGACCCTGGACTTCATATACCCTGAGGCAGCCTCGTCCCCTGTGGTCAGGCCCTGTGACTCCCAGTCTCTGAATGAGGAAACCTTCCTTGTCTAGGGTACTACCATTTGTCCTAGAGTCACATCTCCTTGCTCCCCTTGGAAATACACAAGTTGAGTATGGGTTATTGTCTTGTGCCAAAAGGGGAAATGCTTCAGCAACACCAACAAAAAACTAGACAGTGTGTAAGAAACCAGTCTTTTCAGAGGCTGGACAGTTGGTAGTACAAGACGTTGATCCCTGAGAGAAGAGAGAAATGAGGGAGATTTTGCCATTGCAGTGGCTTTTTCCCTGAAGGCAAATTCAAGACCTCAAAGCGTAGAGGAGGAACCGAGGCAGAGCTCCGATTTGCTCGGCTGACCCAAACAACACAGTTTGGGGAAAGTCGAGTGGCTGGGATTCGTGGGGCGAAGGGTGGGAACAAGGCCTCAGTCCCTGTGAGTGGAGGAAATGCTGCCTCTCCCTTTGGATGTACCGGTGTGGAACCTTGGAGAAAGCATCTTCAGGACAGAAGACGTGATGTCACAGAGGCCACAAGGCCCCATGGAAACAGCCAGACAAAGAAACTCTGGACTCTGGCCTAGGACCTGGAGAAGACAGGGTACGGTGATGTCCATAGACGGTCACTGGGCCATTCCAGGCTTGCCTGTGCTGGACCATTTTCAAGAAATGACTATAAGGGATGGAATTAACATCAGGGCTTCTGGTCAGTCCTGGCAGCAGAGCACCAAGCATCTCTGTGACCTAACTGGGGAGAGACTTGAGCCAGACCACAAAGCCATAATGAGGCTGAAAGCAAGGAACCTAAGGTCCAAGAGTAAGGATGGGACATTTGAGGCCAGCAAGTATGACCACACTGGACTCAGAGCTCAAGCCCATGAACTGGAGAAGAGTATATTTATGGAGGTAAGATTGCGCATTTGGTTTGGAGTGTGATAGACTGAAATGTCTGCCAGATGTGTAAGTAGAAAATTGGAGTGTCATTTTAGGGGAAAAGTCTGGGCTAGAATCTCAAATTAGGAAATATTTGTATTAGGTAGATGATCATAATTGAGGACTAATGATATTGACTACTTTTTAATGTATGTGTCTTCTTTGCACATGTAATTGTCTATTTTGTGGAGAATTGTTTATAGAAGTCCTTTGCCCCTTTTTTAATCTTTTATTTGTGTTTTTATTAGTCATTTGTAAGAGTGCTTTACCTGTTCCGGATATAAGTTCTTGTAAGATATCTGAACTAATTTTTGACAAAGGTACAAAAGCAATTTAATGGAGGAAGAATAGCCTTTCAACAAACAGTGGCTTGACCTCAAACTTATTTACAAAAATTAACTTAGAATAAATTATAGACTTAAAACTCCTCCATACTAAGCCACGAAAAAATAAATGTATTCCCTCTCCATTGTGACTATTGAGAGCAAAATAAATGGGCCCTGGATCTCAGGTTTCCGTATTTTATCTCTACTGCTCAAGATTATGTAATTGGGTTATTACGCTAAACTTCGATATGCTGGGCAGGCATCTGCTGATTGCCGATTTGAGATCGATAAATGTGTTTTTATGAAATTCAAAGTAAATTTTGACTCACTTAGTGACAATTACCAAGCTTTGTGGAGGGATCTGCCAACAGAAAAAGCTTAAGAGATAATGGCTGAAACTGAAAAGTATTACCACAGCTCTTCAGACTAATGATGCCCAATCTTCACACATTAGTGAAATGGGGAAAAGGCTACAAAAACACAGTAGTTTAATATGTCTGAACTTACATAAGATTTGTCTATATGATTTGAAAAATGCAGGGGGGAAGATAATCAGAATGTCATCAAACATGAAACCAGCTACAATTTTTGTAGATTGTGTTCTTTTAATATTTTACAGACAGAAACAGTTTTCCAATATGGAATATTAATGCAGTTGTAACAGTTTTATTCCTACTTAAAAAAAACCCTCAAGATGTATTTTCACATATTGTTTCATCATACAATTATTTTTTTATAAATTGTGTAGTTTTTAAACTTATAGATTACTTATTTATTCATTCTTCTACTTGTAGTGATATTATTTATATTAATACTATTACTAGAAACAATGCTTCAATTAATATCTTTGTAAATATATTTGCATTTTTAAATTTCCTCAGTATAAAAATTCCCATCTTAAGAAAAAAGATTTTCAGTGTGATTTTTATGTTTGAGTTAAGGATATAGGGTAGCTCTGATCTTAGTAAGAGAGAAGAAAATTCATTTGATTTTAGACCTGGAGAAGGTTTTAGAAATCATTTAATTGGGGTTGTTTTTATAGATGAGCAATATGAGACTGGAAAACAAAGTATCTCTTCCCAAGTCACACCACTAGAAGCTAGTCTCATTCTTGACCGAACCTTCCACCCATTGGTTCATGAACATGAATCATAAATATTCACGGTGGTTTGTCACGTCTCCTTCCTCTCCCCCTTGCCTTTCCCTCAGCCTCCTTTACCTATTCCTGACCTCCTCACTTCTGTTTCCATCTCTGTCTGGTTCTATGATCCGTGTGCCCCAGGCTTGCCTCTGATATCTGAAATATACTTGGCCTGGAAAATTAGACACTTGCCCCCTGCTTCTCAGCACCTGTATTGTCTCACACAAGGGCGCTCTGCTCGTTTAACCCCCCCAAACCTCACCCTCGTCTGGACCTCCCAGCTGCCAGCCTGGCCACGCTGTTCAGCTCCAGTCCTGGGTTCCTTCCCTTACACCTTTTGCTTGGGTTGAAGCACACACTTAATTGACCACACTGAGGCTTTTCAGTTGCCAAAAGACATTTTTCCTTTCTCTCCCTCTCAGGTTCTGGCTTTCTTCGTGACTTGTCATTTCTTTGGGAATTTGATGTAAAGGGGCTGTGAACAGGGCTTCTCGGAGTGAAAGGCAACATTAGAGCTGCTAATGTGTTCCTGTGTTAAAATCCCTGCAAATGTACAGTTCTAACGGCTCTGAAAATTTGTTTGCCCCGAAGAGTGATGTGAGTGACGGAACTTTCAGGCAGTGCAGAAAGTCAATGGAGTAAATGTGTGCATGCAGCTGGACCCCTCTAGGGCCCCCTCAAGTCACAATGCTCAGCACGACTCTCCCCTTATCTCTAAGACCCATGATTGCTTAGAGTTCGAACTTGAAGTGAGAAGACCTGGATTTGAATCTTGTCTCTGTCCCTTGCCCGCTGCATAGACTTGGCCAGGTCTCGAAGCCCCTCTGAATGTTCATTTTCACATTAATGAAATGCAGGTCCAAGTCCCTGCCTTTTGTCCTCCTGAAAGGGTGGCTGAGAAGGTAAATGGGATCTAATTCATTCATCGCTGGACTCCCCAGATGCTGAGCTCTCATTCCTTCTCCTTCCCTGGCCACTCCTTCTCAATCCTTCCTCCAAGTTCCCCTTTTCCAATAATCAATACTCGAGAGAGGCCTAAATCATGCAGTGGTGTCAGCCACATGAAGGTCTGGGGCAGTTTTCTAGAAAGAGAACAGCAAACATAAGGACTGTAACATAGTATAACACTTGGGGTGACCAAGGACCGCGAAGATGAGCAATGTGACAATGTAGGAGCCATAAAAAACTCACGGGAGATAAGGTCGAAGAGGCCTACAGGAGCTGATCAGGGAGGATGTTACAGGTGCTGGGAAAGATTTGGATTTTATCATAAGAGGAATGGGCAGTCTGATGAGAGGAGCTATCCACTATGATTTAAGTTCTAGAAAGACCTCCTTTCCCTTCTGTTTCTGCCTGGTGAGATCACACTCACTTCACACTGATGAATTCCATCTTTAGAATTCACTTCTCTGGGCTCGCACTTACCTCCTCTCAGCCTTCCAGGTGGTTTTGTCCAAGCCTCTGTTGCAGCCTGTGTTGGGTCCTCCAGAGAAATAGGAAGAGTGGGTTGTCCTATCACAGGAGCTGGCTCATGTAATTATGGAGACTGAGCAGTCTTGCAGACCGTCTGCAAGCCAGAGCACCAGGAGAGCCGGTGGTGGGCTGCAGCCTGGGTGTGAGCCTGGGAGCTGGGGGTGCTGCTGCCCAAAACAGGAGCTGAATGTTCCAGGGCGGGCAGAGAGCGCTTTTGCCTTTCCCCTGCCTTTTTGTTCTACTTGGGCCTTTGGTGGGTGGGAGGATGCTCACGCATCCTGGTGAGGGTGACCTTTATCCAATCTACCAATTCAAATGTGATCTCTTCTGGAGGCACCTTCACAAACACACCCAGAAGTAATGTCTAAACAGCTGTTTGGATGCCCCTTAGCCCAATCGAGTTGACACATAAAATTAACCACTACACATAGCCCTTAATAATGCTGACTTGTAATATTATGTCTGACTCCTCCTTATGCTGAATTTTAAGATCCATGAGAGTAGTGACTTTTCTCTTCATCCCTTTTCTCCAGAGCTTGACATATAGGAGGACTCAGGAAATGTTCTCTTAGCTGATATGATAATTCATCCATGGTTCTTTATAAACCAGAAAGTCTATTACTCTAGTTGGAGATCAAAAACCTTCAGAAAAATCTTATGCATGCAAGCAAGTGGGATATCTTTGATTTTTTTGTTCTATAAGGACAAAATCAATGGTACAGTTAAGGAAATTATTTGTTTAGTAAACATTTGTTTGAACACCTACTATGCACCTCTCTTCCTGGCAATACAGAGATGAGTGAATAATCTGTTCCCTTTTTCCCACTCCCTAAATTCCAGGACAATAGTCAGTTGGAGAAGCTATGTATCCAGGATGTAAATAAAATTTAAACAAAAAATAATGGATATATAAAAATCCAGGTTCTATAAAATGAGCTCCCCCAACCCTTTGAAGAATCTGAGAATAGTGGAGTCAAACAAAAATTTATTATAAAATTCGTGGTCCCATGTACAGTATAGTGATTTACTGATAAGGATTTAGAGTAATGGATAGAAAAGAGATACTTCCGTCTTAGTTCATTGCCCAATCAATGCATAAAGATTTATCATAGTATACAGATGTCAGCTCTTCATGTTCAGGTTCAAAAACTATTTCTTCATGTTCCTTACTGCCAAATGAACCATTCCTGGCAAATTTCATAACACCCACTGAGAGAAAAAGTTGAATGTGGTTATTACTCACAGTGGCATGGTTCTGTAGCATCCAATTGTACTGAAACAATATGGGCCTTCTGGCTTGTTGCAGCTTCCTAATTCTACTTATTTGATATCAGTTATATAATGACTCATGAAATACCTGTCAATATTGGTTTCCAGTGATTCTCTTAGAGATTGCTATTGTGCTTTATTGATAGTGGCAACAAATGCAAGTCTTTCCTAGAGAACCCAGGAAAATGCAAATAATAATTCATTTCCTAATCATGTTAAGTGCACTTTTCAGAATTATTATAGCATAAACATAGAACAACACAACTTGCAATTCAGTCTTCTCTTGAATTCTTTAGGCTGTAATTACTGTGATCTCTTTCAATGCTGACCATGTCCCAACCTTCCCCACACTTCCACCAGTGGGTAGGATAGGTGAGGGAACCTGGGTGGACTGAAAGGAGTGGTCCTATTTATGCAAGAAATGACCATTTCTTGTCTGACATGAATGTAGACGGATCCAAGAGAGTACGACATCGCTCCATCAAGCAGAGGCAAAAGGGAACATCAGTTGGAGGGGTCTACAGAATCTGTGGTGTGAGTTTCAGAAGCACTAAGGGGGAATAAGCACAGCCATTCCTGGTAGACTGCCTGTCATTAGGCATGGAGCCTGCAGGAAAGGTAGGGTGACTGCCCTGGGTACAAGCAGTAAGGGGTACTGAAGATAAAGGATTCCTGCCACCATCCCCTTAGGTGCTGAAGACAGGAGGTGGCCCCACTGCAGGGACAGGAGTAGCAGATGTGCACTGGGCCCACATACCTAGCTCAAGCCCAAGAGTTAGAGCGAATCACTGGGCAGCCCAGAACCCTAAACTTACCTTTTGCTGATGTGAATGAGTCACCCACTCACATGGCAGCACAATTCTAATGGCCCAGTTTTATGTTATCCCAAGAAAAATTATCATGCCAACCAGCAGGACTCATCTGCTTTCCAGTCCTTCCATCTGTAACTGGAGCCCAGCCCTAGGTTCTGTCTGGGAGGACCCTATAGGGGTTAGTTACATGGTTCCTAATGGTATCTGGTCAACCCCGCATGAGGGTAAAGAGTCTGAGAGGACTCTGAAGGGGGATGACTGGGGCCCATGTGGATCTCAGTTCGAGCTCAGGGACACTCGTTTGGGCACAGGGCTCCTTGCCGGGATTGGCTTTGTGGGTCTATATCAATTCTAGGCATTTGAATGGGGCTTAGACATTTTTGAGGAAGAAACTCCAAAGTATGGGTCTCCTGGATAGAGTCCTTGCTTGCTAATGTAAGCAATACTGTCGGGAGAGCTCTCTCAGCCCTCCACGCTTTATACACAGACCTGAGGATCTCAGCTCTGACTACGTATTATTGTACCATCACCTGGAAAACCTGGCAAAACTAACCTGGGAACCACCCCCAGAGATTCTGATATCGTTGATCTGGGGTTGATGAGGCCTGGGCACCAGCAGTTTCAAAAGCTCTCCAGGCAATTCTAATGTGCATCCAGGTTTGAAAATCAGTAATAAAGATAAAGTCTCATGTATTACCTTAGAAGGAAAGAGCCTCTTGGGCCAGGGGGGCAGAATTGCCTTGAAGGTATGTGGGGACCTTGCTTTCTGTGGGGGAAGAACTTCTCCATACTCAAAAAGTGCCTTATAAATATTCATCAAGGAAGAGGATGCTCAGTTATGTGTAATATATAACTGTTGCAAATCTCCTATGGAGCAGACATTTTTGTCAGCTGTTGGCAATACAAGGATGACAAAGGCAGGTTCCCTTGCTGAGTAGTTAATGTGCAGGTGGAGAAAGCGGGCATATGAACAAGTCATTTCAATGTGATACAGTGGGTGGTATCACAGAGGTTAAGGGTGGGACAATAGGAGAACTTAATTAAGTTTGGGGGCTCAACTTGGGGAGCATGGAAAGATGAACAGGATGTGGCCAGAGGAAGACATATTGTGCTCTAGGCATCCATTTCTCCACTGTCAAAGGCAGATATGTAGCAAAACTGGCTCGTACGTTGTGAGGACATAGTGGAGAGAGATGAGGCTGGAGGGGAGTTGGCGGTGGCAGGTTGTGGAGGGCAGTGATTGTCACACCAAGAGCTTACATTGCACCTCATTCAGCCAGTAGGATCCTCAGCCAATAGGAAGGTGTTGAAGAGTTTTATTGACTGGGGTGCATGCTGGGATGTGCATTTCAGAGGATGGGATAGGAGCAACTGAAGAAGGGATTTGACGGGGACAGTCTAAAGGCAGAGAGACAGGCTAGAAGACATGTGCAAAAATCCAGGTGAGAAATGAGCTGAACCAGAGCTGTGTTGGTGAGAATAAAGTGTGAAGGTGTTTGAGAAATTTCTCGGAGGCAAACCCTTCAGGACTCAGTGTGTGGCTGGCTGGGTGCTGAGGGAGGGAGAGGAAAGAGTCTGAGGACCAGGGCTTAGCTCGGGTGACAGGGTGTGTGGTCTCTCTGAGGAACACAGCAAGAGAAGCACCTTCTCTAGGGGCCTCACACCTGTGGTGTTTGAAGTGCTCCTAGAACTTTCAGTTGCTTTCTAAACAGACCTTCGAAGGAACTGCAGCTCTTGGGCTGGGGTGGTAATGGAAGGTTCCATTCTTGGACCCTGATGGCTCTCCCAAACTCCATTGCTAGTGAGAAAATTAAGGGTGATCAATTCGTCTCTCAGAGGATTTTTTTCCCTGTTAAATTCCTGAAATCACCTCACAGTTCTTTTAAGCTCTCCTCATGCTATTGAGGCTAAGGCAAAGACTAAGATTTTCCTTTTTCCTCGTCCTACCTGTGCGAATTTTTTTCCAATGCTGCTTGAGAGGGAAACATGGCACTAAAGCCAAAATAGTACCTTTGAACTCTTCAAGGTTTTCATTAGCAAGTGGGAAATTCTACCTTTTTGGCCAAGACAGTTAACTGAAAGCGTAATAATTCACTCATGTTATACCGGTGATGGGATTCCTGATGAAAATGCCAAGTACCCATCCTGTGTGCACTGAGAGGTCACTCACTTGTTCTCAACAGACCGCACCTAACTCAGTGTGGAAGGGAAATAAAGTGCTCTGGGCTGCGGCAACATAAAAGAAATCGTCTTTAATTAAAAGATGATAAGTATGAAATAGAAGGGTTTTACTAAAATCTCAGACCCAATGTTTTCGCCTTTAAGGAAAACTGAAAACGGAACACTTGCTACTGCAGGAGTAGAGGTGAAGAGTGTGAAATCTGTCAGACTGAAAAGGTCCAGGGTGAATTGAAACTCGGGAAGGTGAAATAGGAACGCTGCCCTCGCTGACCGTGGATTGACCACCCTGAGTCGAAGGTGCTCTAGCAGCTGCATTGGTTACTGTGGAGCTGTGGGCAGCCACCCTGGAGGGGAGTCCCTGCCCGTCATTTGCACAGTGGCACTTTGTCACGGTGGCAGCCATTCGTACGTCTCATGGAATCGTTGTGTGTTTTATTTTACATTAGTTGTTTATCATTTTTATTAATGTGTAAGAGCTCTTTTTATATTAGGGACATTAAATCCTTGATAGTTACAGGATATGTATATATTCATATATATAAATATTCTTTTCTGTCCTTTTAAGTTTTTATATCATTTGCTGACAGGAACTCATTTTATGTATGGACAGTAAAATATGACATATCAGTTTCTTTTCTTTTATGGCTTTCAGTGCTTTTATAATGTACCCGAGTATTATAAAATCATTTTCCTGTAGTGTCTCCTAGGATTTTTTACATCTCTCTCTTTATCCAGTTGGATTTCTTAAAATAATCTTTTTATCGATATGTAGCACATGCAGAAAAATGCACATATCATAAATGTATGCTCTATGAATTTTTCTAGTTAGCTTTTTTCAGTTTTTTAAAAAACAACTTTTAAAATATAATTAACAAAGGCACAAGACACATGCCATACAATTTATTCATTAAAATGCACCACTGCACAGTTTAACATATTTACAGGGTTGTGAAGCCGTGACTCCAATCAACTTTAGAACCTTTCCATCACCGCAAAGAGAAATCCCTTACCCCTAGCAGCCAGTGCTCACATACCACTCACTCCTCCGCCCTTGGCAGTGACGGATCTATTTCTGTTTCCGTAGAATTGCCTATTCACTCCAGTGAGCTTTTTCATCCACCTGGAATTTATTTTTGTGCATGTGGCAGAGTGCTTTTATTTTCTCAAATGGAAAAAAAAATCGTCAATTGTCAATAGCAGCATAACTGAGTGAACAAATGAAATAAATAGCCCATCGAATTCCAGGAATTCACAGGAAGCAGGAACAATCACTCATGAGAGTGTAGTCAAAGAAGTCTCCATGGAGCAGGTGGTGTGGAAACATGAGCACGATTTGCATGAACTGAAGAGGGAAGGAGAGAGGGAGAGTGTCAATAGAAAAGATGCAGAAAGCTCACCATGAGCTCACAATAATGTCACTGAGGTCAGTCTCCGAAGCAGTTCCTACTGTGTGTTAGAAATAGTCCTGACCTGTGTGGCCTAGTTGGTTGGGTGTTGTCTGCAAAGCAAAAGGTCACTGATTTGATTCCTAGTCAGGGCACTTGCCTGGGTTACAGGGTGAGTCCCCAGTTGTGTGGGGACAACCAATGATGGACAACCAATTGATGTTTCTGTCTCACATCAGCATTTCTCTCCTTTTTCTCCTCTACAAACAGACAAGCAAACAAATAAATAAAAATTTTAAAAAGAAAGAATGACTCGTAAGGCTGGGATAGGTAGCCTGAGCCTAGGCTGTGCAAGTCCTTAGGCACTAGTCTGAGAATTTTGTATTCAGTCGAAGAACCATGTGAAGGTTTGCACAATTGGAGTTAAGTAAGATATACACTAGGGAATGTGAGGGAGGTTTGAACTTCCTCTGTGTAGAAGAAGAATCAACAGCAGCCTCTCTCGGTCCCCTTGTACATCTTGGTACTGTCCTCGCTGGTTGAGAAACCTTATTTCCTATATATCTTCATCCCTTTGTTCCTCGTTTGTGTTTGGGGGAGAGGGAGGATAGGCTTCTGCTAGTTCTGTGATTCAGAGATTTCTGGCATGGGAGGGAAGTTTCCCGTTGAATGGGAGACTTGGGGAACAACAGTTGCAGCTAACATTCGTCAACACTGATTCTGTGCCCGGTCAGTTCCAAACACTGCACATGCCTTTATACTAAGTCACATCCTCTAACCACTTCTAAGAGATCGTTGCTATTTGTCGGATCCTTCTATAATGAGGGAACCAAGATTCAGCAGTTCTGCGTCTTGCCTGCAGTTACACAGCTGGCAAGGGCAAAGCCAGAATAGGAACACAGGGGGGGTCTGGCTCTCAGCTCGTCTTCACCACTAAGCTAGACCCCCTCTCTCCACCCTCCAGACGTAGCAATGCACCTCCATGGAAAGGCTTCAGTTTCCTAAATAGCTATGTAACCTCACCTTGTGCCCCTGGTCATGTATACATGGCATCACTTACACATGGGGGCAAAAACTTATGACTCTGGTCAGTTTGGGTTTTATTCATCACAGCTGCAGTCTTAAAAAATAGGAAAATTTCATCGATCACTTGTCATGGCCTTTTTTTCCCTTTGTCACAGCAGCTGAGAATCTTCCAGACTGAGGCTGCACCATCAGTCCTGGTGCAGGAGGAGATGTAACGACAATGAGCAAATGCAGTTGGCTCGCGATAGACTTGCAGCGGGAGTTGTTTTAAACTGCTGAGCTTCTTTCTTTGCTATGGAAGCATAATGTTGCCTTTCCTGACTGATACAGCATCTGAGCTTTTGCTTCAATGCTAACTTGACCCAAAGTCCTCAGTTTAGCGATTCTGCTGTATCCTTCTAATGCTGTAAGTCATTCAGTGCCTGTTCTCTTTTACTCCTTTTCATCCTCCTATTTGTTTTACATGCAAATTGATGAGGGTCCAAGGGTGGATGGATCGAACTATTTGTGTAAGTCAAAGGCTTTTTGAAATGTATTAGTGCTTAGGGACCTTTTTCTATTTCTATTGAAATTCGTAACTGAAAAAATAAATAAATTTGTTAACTAGATTGATGCCTGATATGCCGGAAGTTTGCATGCTTGTGGGACACCCTGAGTCAGAACTGCACAGGTAAAACACTCCTGCATCCTTGACCCTCAAAAACTGCATGAGATAATACATTGTTTTAACCTGCTACACTTCTGGAACATATTGATACACAGCAAAAATAATAGATGTTCTGAAAATTGCTTCAATACAGGGACATTTACTATAAGACATCTAGGGAATCTCATAGAACCTAATTTTAGGAAATAGTAGGGTCTACCCAGAAATGGAAAGTTATTCTGCAAACTCAGTCAGCCACACTCTCTGGCTCTTTGGAATGACATGGTCTTTTATGTCTGCTGTATACCATCACCCACCTCTCATTCTTATATTGATTTCTCTCTGTTCTTTCTTCTCAAGGACAATGGCTTGTTTGTAGTGCGAGAGAGACTACGTGGAATACAGCTGCCCTGGCTCACGTGCCCAACGCAGTCACACTCAGTCCCTGGGCTCCATAGCTCAGTCTTAGGAGAGACTCTAATCTGCCCAGCTTGGGCCAGACTGTCCATCAGCTATGACCAGGGGCCAGGTCACGTGGCACTGAAGGTTTCCTTTGCTTGTGCTGAGAAATGGGCACATATACTAGAACAGGAAATTGCAGGACACGCAAATTGATTATTGTTTGCCTAGTATGCTGATAAATTCTTTATTAGCAACAACGAAATACATTAGGACATTGATTCAAATCTTTTGTAAAAGGCAGAATCCTTTTGAGAAGTAAATAGTTACCCTTAATTTATCTGATTGCTATTTGTTTCCTCATTTTCAGCATTCATGAAGTAGGAACACACCTGCAATTTTAGGCACCAATTACTATCTTGGATAATGCTCTGCCAAAGGGAACTGGTTTCCTGGGAAATGCCCTGTTTCTATGTGGATGCTTATTAGCAAAATATGAAGAAGTTGGTTTGTAAAACTTGCAGGTCTTGCAAGGCAAAATAACATAAGCAACAGAGTGAGGGTATTGGAGTCAGATGGACCTGAGTTTTTGCATTTGACTTTATTACTGACCTTGGGCTTCTCTGAGCCTCTGTCATCTCTCAGTGAAATGGACACAATCATTGTCTCACAGATCTTATCAGAAGTAGATGTATTGGCACATGTAACATGTCTAACATAGCACCCAACACATATTAGGAGCTCAATAAAAGCTAAGTTATTACTACATTTAACAAACATTTTCACTTAAAAAATAGGTCTATTTAACAATCTAATGTATCCATGGGAAAATAGTAATAATGTTCAATGCTTGCTACTTTTGCCTTGAATATTTAGAGCTGATCTTGAGAAAATTAAGTGAGTCACACATTGTGGTTGCAGCTCGATCATTTTTATGCCTCTATGAAATAGCAGACAAGGTCGAACACGTGATGGTGGAGGGTGTTCACTGGGTCACACAGTAAAATGGAGTGGGCAAGGGGCCTTGAGGCTGGTGTAAGTCCCAGAAAAGACTTGAAGGCCTTTCCTCCTCCTGCTGTGTGAATGCAAATTACACCTGTTCTTCTAGGGGACATTTAAGTGCCATCTCCAGCATGAGGCCTCTCAGAGTCTTCCCAGTTTCAAGTATGCTCTTCTTCCTTTGGGCCCTTACATTTCCTCCATGCCCACCTTGATGCTTTCATTCAACACATGTCTAGCCCCTACTGTGTGTTGGGCACTGCTGGCTGTTGTGGCAATGGTAATGAGGTAGACCAGCCAGCTTCCTGCTCTCCTAGACCCCTAGTTGTGGGCATTCTCACTCTTACTCTTGGGGACAGCTGGAGGGTTGGGGACAGCAGAAGGTTGGTGACAGCTGGAAGGTTGCCTTATATTTCTGTAGCTCCCTGTGCAGCCTTATTCTGGTGCTAAAGGGAAGTGGTGCTTTGGGCCTCATTGATAGTTTCCTTTGCAGACAATTGCATTGCAGCAACTATAAAGGTTTAGGAACAGCCTGCTAAGGTAATAGTAAAAACAAAAAATGAAGGTATTGGAGTCAATTTGAGCCCTACCTTGAGCATACCATAATTATAAAAATTCAGACATTTTAGTAAATCTTTAAAACTCTTATCCTCATCTGTGAAAAGAGATAAAAAAACCCTACCTGACAGATAATTGTGAGACTTAGAAATCATAGCACAGTGCTGAAACCTAGGAAACGTACAATAAGTGTAGCTAGTAGTTTTTATTTTTATTTATTTAGTCATGTCATTTTATTCAGCCAAATACTTATTGGAAGCCAGCATTGTCCTGTCCCAGGAAGTGCTCTGGGCACCAGAGAGAGTCAGTGGTGAACAAAAGCGGCCAAGTTGCTTGTCTCATGGGGTTTATATTTTAGGTGCTGGAGACAAATGATAAACAAATGCATGTCTGGTGGTAGTAAGCACAGAAGACAGAACAAATGAGGTGAGGAACAGAGAGGGGAAAGCAATGGAGTGGTATTTCATAGAGAGCTCTCTGGGTAGGCCTCTTGGATAGGCTGGCACTTGAGCAGACACTGGACAAAGTGAGGGAGGAACCCAGGTGGGTGTAGGGTTATATAAGCTTCAGGTAGAGGGAGTGATCAGGTGCAGAGACGCTGGAGTGGAAATGCGTTGACATAAGAACATCCAAACCTGTAGACCATTTTCAGAAGGGTTTATTCGAGCCAAATCAATGATGTATGCCAGGGAGCAAGATCTCAAACACTCCGGAGAACCAGACAATTTTACAGTTTTCTTTTGTTCATTTGAATTTAAGGAGGGAACATAAGGAAGATTGCATGAGGGTGGGAGAAAGAAAGGTGGGAAACACTCTATGATTGGACTACAGGATAGTTAACGAGATGCTGCACTCTGTGTGGTCAGGCCTTCCAGGGGTGCTACTTCTGGCATTTCAAAGTGTGCTAACCCAGATGCACTAGGACAAAGGATAGCTTACAACCTCTCACTAAAGAAGATACAGGTATAGGCCTGTGGTGTGACTACCCACTATGACCTTTCCAGTTAGGAACTTATGATCAGATCACCCTGTGAGGTTACTTTCCATAGAACCCTTGTTTTATCTCCGTTTACTTGGAGGAACACCAAGGAAGGTAGTGTGGCTTGACTTTGAGGGTCTAAAGATACTTGGCTGAGTTATTTATTTTGACTAAACACAAAAGCCATCTCTTGAGCCTCTGTCCTTAGCAATACAAAGAATGTACAGGCTTCAACATCACAACCCCTTATTTAACTTTTCCAAATCAGGGTAATGAGAAAAGGTCCTCATCCATGCTGCCAGGTCATGGCTTTGTATGCGTGCACATGTGTGTTTCTCTGGTCTCCCTCCTATTCTGGCTATTAAATGGAAGGGTTGACTTGGAGGCTTCCAAGAGTCTTTCCGGCAACTGTACTCTAACTGAAATTCAACTTTTGGTTTGGATAATTGGTATTTTCAGGAGCATTTACTAAGCATGTGAAAGTCTCCCATACCTAAAATCCCACCCTTTTATAATCTGGCTATTCCCTCCTCTGAACATTCTGGGTACATTTAATGTACTTCAACTCTATGTCTTTTTGGCTCTTCCTTTCATGAGCCTCACAGCGGAAAATGATGTCATAATCTCGCTTTTTAGTGCCCTACAATGCATTCCTCCATGCATGCCTCTGTTTTACTAATGCATTTCTATTGTCAGGAGTGATAAAAAACTTGAAAGATACGTGGTTTTAAAAGCACATTGTCAGAGTCAGCTATATGAAAGAGGAAGGGCTGGACCCACGGTCAGAGCTATAGGAGGCTTCATGATAATGGGCAGCCTCCTCCTTTTGGTCCTGCTGTTCCCTTGGAAAGACCCTGCACACTCAAAGGCATGTCAGGATCTGGGTGGCATTTTCCAATTCACTTGCATTTGTTCCCTTCTTCAATATCACACCATTATTCCAACTCACCAAGCTTTCATTTACATTGTTATCATTCCATTTTTAAAAAAGCGAATCTGTGCATTATGGACTCAGTTCTGCCATCTTCCCCCAGATACACGTCAAAGCAATAGGCTCTCTGACAGTCGGGGCCGGTGCTCTGGAGGAGATGCTGCTTTCGGAGGCTGTCTGTGCCAGGACACTCCTCCTCACTCAGCCCAGGGGTTCTTCTGCGGCCTGCAGTCACTTAGCTTTTGTTCTTCTTTGCTTTTTATAGAAATGCAAACATACCTTCCTTTTCTTTGCCACTGAGTAGGAGGAAGCAAGACTTGCGAAGTCAGAAAATTGAAGTTGGTTGAAATAGCAATGCTTTCTTTGTATTACTATCAGTACAGCTTCTCAAGATTAATCACGCATGTGCCCTGGGTGTCCATTGCTGTGCTAAGCTTTTAATATGCACTAGTTCTTATATCACTGTACCTGCCTATCAAATTAGTTCTGTTATTCTCATCCCTCATTTACTGGGGAGGAAGCTGAGGCTTAAGAAAACAGGCCTCAGATACCTACAGTGGACCTCTCTTCACCAAAAAAGGGACAAACTCCTGATAATTGCTATGCCATGGATGATGGATGAGCCTCAGAAATGTTATGCTGTATGAAAGAACTCAAATACAAGAGATTTCTTATCTTAATATTTCATTTATGTAAAGTATCCAGAAAAGGCAAATTTAGAAAGATAGAAAATAGATTAGTGGTTTCCTGGAGCTCAGAGTGAGAATAGGCATGACAATTCTTATTAGATGGATGAAAATGCTCTAGAACTGATTTGTAATGAAGGCTGCACCATTTGATAAAGTCACTAAAAATCATTGATTTGTACACTTGAAAGGTGTGGATTTATACGTATGCTATAACTTAATTGATGCGCGATCACTGACCGGCAGTGACCGTGGAACGCTTGGATGGCTCGTCGACACACGAGAAATGAACGTACACAGAAACGCACAATTTTCTGTGGAGCAGTAGGGACAGAGTGGCCACCCTCGCTAGGGGAGGGCACGCGTTCTCCTGTTCCAGCAGGCCTTTTATTGGGTTCATTTGTACAAGAATTCAGGTAAAGCTCATTACTCATTGCAGGGAAGTAAGGATCAAATAACAAGGAACTCTGAGGGCCTACTTTGAGTCAGGGTCAAAGAGCTGTAAAACTTTGAGGAACAAACTTACTTCCTCCTTGGACCCTTCTCATTCAACTGAGAGCACTCTAAACAAAGCAGGTTTCACAGGATTTTACATATTCTTTCTTAGGCCTGATCACCCGGGGAATCCGCCCTTTCTTGTACAGGGCTGCACCACTCTGTCATTGTTTCAGGCTTAGGTGGAGCAAGGGGAGCTAAGGCAACCAAGAGATAAGGAGATTTTCTCATGGATGGAATGAGCACTCAGGCTTTGTCAAAGTCAGGGGGGTGGTGAGAGTCCATCACCCACTTTTGCCATAGCCCCCAAAGTCCTTCTTTGGGGGCCTCCCATGTGATCGTGCCTGTCTTAGGTTGTTCCCCCCTTGGGGAATCTTACCCGTCATTGGCTAACCGACCAAGCATTGGGGTTCAGGCAGGGTGAAGTAAAAAGGAGCAGAAGCGGCGCTCCTGTCAGGGAGATAAGCTTTTGTCTCCTTGGTGGCTTACGATTCCAAGGTTGTTCCCTCAGCCTTAGCCTAGGCGGGGGTTACAGCTTCTGATACTAGGCAGGGCGGTTCCCAACACTTAATAAAGTTGTTAGAAACAAAAAGAATGGAGTGAAGAAGGGAGGAAGAGAGGGAGAGAAGGTGGGACAAAAGGGAGGAAGAAAGGAAGGAAGGGAGGGAGGAAGAAAGGAAGGAAGGAAGAAAGGAAGGAAGGAAGGAAAAAGTCTCACAGGATGTAGAACCCACATCAAACCCCAGGTCTGCCAGGGTCTGACTGCTTCTGGAGGCTCTGGTCTCGATCACACTATACTTTATGGTTTCTCTTGTTCTGTCTTCTTTCTTCCTCTTCCAGCCTCCTTTTCCCTTTTCCTTTCCTTCTTCTTACCCCTAAACCTGAAGCTATGCTACCTTCTGTGCACCTTGAGCCCTTCCATAGGCTTACAGGCTGACCCCCATGCCCCATGCTCTAGAACCTGCTTGCAATGAGGGTTGAGCATCCAGTCCTATTTTGTGTGATTATACGGACTTCTTGACTAGGTCCCTCTGAATTAAGTTTTGCTCTGGTTCTAGTCTGGTCTCATTCCCTGGACCTGCAGGTATACTTTGGCTTTCCAGGTTTGTCACTTGGCAGTCTCTGAGATGTGGGGTGCGCCTGTCTTCTGTCTCCATCTGCCCTGGGCTATTCTGTGCAACCATCTGTCTCCCAGAACATGGATGTGGCCCAGCAATCTTGGCCAGTGCCTCTGTGTGGCCTGCTCAGAGTTTCTAGAAGCAGGCACCAGGCGTATACTAGTTCATCACCATATTTCACTCTCATGTTTCTTTTACATTTTTCTTTTTTCTTTGGTGGATCCTGTTTCTTTCCACTTGATCACAGACCAATCTAAAAAATGCAGATTCTCCATTCTGCCATTTAGTAATTATCTGATTTTGAGTGACTAGAAACTCAACCCAAACAAGCTTAAGCATAAAAGGAAATGTATCAGCTTTTAAAGGCATTTTAAAATAGCTTGAAATCAAATTATCAATCTTTTGATATTCATTTATGTTTTCATTAGTGATTGCTAGGCATGCAATCTTAAAACAAAAAGGGGTTGCAGGCATTACTGAGCCTCATTCCCTCAGAAAACAAGACCTAGGTGCAGAGAGTCTATAAACTGCTCAGAGTAATACCTCAAGTCAATAGCAGACCCCTGGTGCTCTTCATTTGGCAATGTTTGCTTCTAATGGCTAACGTGGGTAGCGGGTGCTCCCCTATTAGATCACGGGAGAATGTGAAAGCAGGTCTTTAATCTGAGCTAAGACCTAATCAATGTGGGGGAATCAAAAATAGATGTGTGCACAAGCTTGAAAACTGACTTGGAACTGAGCCCTGCTTCCTGAGAGTGCGTTCAGCCACCTTCGGAGTCATTCATCCTGCCAGCCTTCGACCCTGGAGCTCAGCCTTGAAAAGACCTCTGATTTTGGAACCAATTCTCAGATAACACTCCCAGACTGGAGAGCATTTGCAAAAAGTGCTTTTGATGCCCTGAGCAGATGTCATTTTCCCTCAAGTTACTGCAGTTGTCTATCTGTTCCATGTGACAGATAACAAGTCACGTGTGATAGTGGGTAATGTGGCCTTCCCTGTCAGCATCAGAGATTAAACTGCACTCATAGCATTGATTTTGACAGCACTTATTGTTATTTTTACCCCCAAACTATCTGCTTATACGGGGAAGGGGGGTCCACCTGCCACATCTTCATTTGTCAAACTCTTTCCAGAAAGTCTGAGAGGGTTTTACTTCTTTACTAGTAGGGGAATCCTAGTCAATTTTCAAAATATTTGGATATAGGCCTTCAATTTCACAGACTAACTTGAATTTCCTATGTCTCAGAGACAACACTTGTTTTCTATATATACCATTGGTATTGTACTTGGAGTTGGTGTTGGTCTCTCCTGCAAAAGCACAAACTGCAGTGAGGTAAGATGAAGGAGTCTGCTTTTGTCAGCAATGCGTGTGGTGATGAGAATAGTTTTCTGATTAGTATGGAGGGGTGCTGCAGAGCATACCAGGGATGCATTATCACAAGGATTCTCTTCTTATAAGGTGCTTGGGCCTTGGGAAAAAAGCCCCTTTGATTCCCCTTCACTCTGACCCCTTCTGAATTTTATTGACTGCATACAACAGACAAGCTCCAGCAAGACTGTTTCTCTAAGCAATATGTACAACAATGAAATTGGTAACTAATTTTTTTTTCTGTTTTTTTAATTGGAAGGTCCATTTTAGTTACTCCAGCTACTAGTTATTTAAGCAATATAGTGATGTTAGTTTTCACTCTGGCTTAAGTTAAGGTCCATTCTGGCACCAAACTGCGATATTCTACATTTTTGTCTGTTAGTCCATCCAATCTCTCCTACAGAAAGGTCTTTCTCTGTTGGCTTTAGTCCCAGGGGTCACTGCCTCTGGAAGGTACAGAATGCAGCCTGCCAGTGAATTCGGCTATGGCTGGCCTCTCTGGGACTTGGATGTGTGGCCTCTTGAATCTGTTATGGTGGTCCAGTACAGTCTCTAACAGAAAGATCTCCCTGACGCCTTGACATCCAAAAGGTTCGCAGGTTTGTTGAGAAGTTTTTTGGTCCACCATCAAGGCTCCTGGGCCTGTAAATCAAGGGGAGCCAGAAGCTAGGAGCATATGTAATGAAAATGTGGCCTTAAAAAGAGAAAGAAAGAGCGAGCCAGGGTTTCCTTTCAGCAGAACTTGGAGAGCGAGAGCATCTGGTTTTGTTCCCTAAGCAGGTGGCCCGGGCTTGGCACCTCACTGTCATCTGCGCTCATGTGGAGAGGGTCTGAAGCGCAGCTGGGCTGCTCCCAGCGCACGAGAGTCTTTTCGAGGTCTCAAAACCAAAGCAGAATCAAGGACACACTGAGCTTTGCACTGTTTAATATCCTCTACTAAAAGGATTATGTTTTTTAAAGCAATAACCTTTTACAGTAATAGTGTTGTCCCGAAGCAGCAAGGATTTCCTTAGAAATGTCACTCTTCACCTTTATTTCAATGGTACTGCACTTTTAATGACGGAAGACAGAAAGCTGTCAAAGCATAAAAGGAAGATGAAACATCAAGAATAAACAAATAAAGCAGTTAAGAAAAAGTGCCCAGGTTAAAAAGATGCCTTTCTCCATGGAGCAAGGACTTTTCCAGAACTCTGGAGAAGGTGTCATTTGGAGGAAGGCCGAGTTTCCTGGAGAGCATCCTCCTCATTTACGCAGGGTGCCCAGGGCTCCTGTGGGGGAAAGCAGTACAGGGTCTGGAGGGCAGAATGGACCTCGTGCTAGATGGACATGCGCCTGTTTGTTAGCGGGGAACATGGGGAGCGCCCCAAAGGGCTATATCCATCTTTGGGTGTCTCTCCATTCCCCTGGGTTGCTGTCTTCAGCACACATGGCTAAGGACAGGGGCAGACTTTCTTCTCTACGCTAAGTCCTAGTTTCATCAGTAAGTTCTCCTAAAAAGGTGATGAGTGAAAGGCTTGGAATTGAGACACAGAAGTCAGTAAGTCAGGAGGATTTTTAAGCTAAGTCCCTTTTTATTTTCTTCTCAAAATACCATTAAATATTGATTAGCTCTTATTTGTATTGTTTCTTCAGCCCTTGGCTGACATGTAGATAACTACTAGTCGGTGTTGTTCATGATTTCTGGCATCTGAATAGAACCGGTGACCCGTCCCATGTTCGGAAGGGTGACAAAAATAGATCCGTCTAAAATCAGGCTGTGCGGACATGACCTGCCATTGTCCTTTCTCCTTGAAGCGACTGGGTATTCTCTTTTAAAGCAGATGAACAACTGGGATGACATTTGGGGACCAGAGAGGTAGGTTTCCTTCTACCACTCTACAGGGGTGTCCAACCTGTGGCCCATGGGCCGCTTGTGGCTCGGGAGGCTATGAATGCAGTCCCACGCAAAATCATAAATTTACTTAAAACATTATGAGATTTTTTGTGATTACGTGTCACAGTATATTTAATGTGCGGCCCAAGATGAATCCTCTTCTTCCAGTGTGGCCCAGAGACACCAAAATGTTAGACACCCCTGCACAGAAATATATCTGTGAGCAATCACAGAAATATTCTTTTGATCTAGAAGATACAGAGGGCAAAGAACACCTCATGCTTTTGTCCCTTGCCCTTGTTGTTACATACATAAACCACCTCTTGGGAATGGAATGTCCCCTGGCTTGAGCGGCCAGCCTCTCCCAGAGTAGTTTATGAAGTCCGTGTTTTCTTCAGTTCATAGCAAGACACTTAAATGGCAATTGACTAAGTCTCTTGGCTCCACATCTCTCAAGTGGAAAGAACACTTGGAAGCTGTGCTTTTAAAACCTTTAAAGTATATAAAGGGCAAGCGTTTGATACTTGCTCTTGATGAACACATTTCTTTTTCTGTAGCCTACTCCTTCTGGTTTCTCATCTGCCCCCCAATTATGCAATTTTGCCCCTCAGGATTTGTTGCATAAACTCTTATTCCTGACTTCTGGTCGCTTCCTTCTTTGACTGGCTTCTTTCTCTCACTGCCTGAATTTTGTCTCAGTTTATCAGAGGTTTGCCCTGCCCTTTCTTTAACTCTCCTTAAAATAGGGAGGGATTTGATAGTGAGTTCAGAGAGAAGTTAACTGACTTAGAAACACAGAGGACGACAAAGCCCAACCCAGAAAAGGGAAGTAACATGAATTTGATATCCTTGGCACTGCCAGTCCTTTTCTCTGGTTTGTAATCTGCAATTTCCTGTGTTGGCACCATCTCCTTCACACAGCACCACCTGAGTCTACCATAGCTCTTGGAACATAGTAGATGCTCAGCATCTGATGTATGAATAAATGGAGTGAAGGTACCTGCCCAAGAAAGACCCAGCAAGTTGCGTGAGTGAGGAATGGGATCTCAGCTGGGAAGTCAATCACGTATGCATTACTATAAATAGTGCTATGCATAAAGCCACTCCAAACTTACTGGCTTAACATGACAATCATCTATTTAGGGAATGATTCCAAGGGTTGAAAGTTTAACTTGACCTCAAGTAGGCAGGTCATATGGTCTCACTGGCTGATTTCCTTAGCCGCGGGTCAGCAAGGTGACTCTGCATCTGGGGTTGTCAACAGGGACAGAGGCAACTGAGCCATGTGCCTGTCATTCTTTATCGTGCTTATTTGTTCACATGACAGCAAAGGGGTCGTGGAGGGGAATTGGGTGCTATGGACTGAATGTTCATGCCCCCCTTAAAACTTCTGCGTCAAAATGCTAACCCCAGTATGATCATGTTAGAAGGTGGTGCCTAGGGTTAACGATTAGATCAAGGGGAAGGTCCTCATGAATTGAATTAGCGCCCTCATAAAAGAGACCCCAGAGAGTGACTTTGCTCCTTCCATCATGAGCGGACACAGCGAGATGACTATCTGTGGACCAGGATGTGGGCTCTCACCAGACATGGGATCTGCCAGCACCTTGACCTCAGAGTTCCCGGCCTCCAGAGCTGTGAGAAATAAATGTCCGTTGTCTGAGCCACCCAGTCAGTGGTATTCTGTTGTAGCAGCCAGAACAAGCTGACCAGTGGGGAATGTGCTAGTCTTTTAAGGCCTGGACTCAGAACAGGCAACCACATCACTTCCAGCACATTCTATAAGCCATCCCAGATTCAAAGAATGGAGAAATAGATTTTACTTCTTGTAGCTGCAAATGCAAAGGGACTTGGATACAAGCAGGAAAGTAATTGTGGTTATTATTTTTGAAGACAGACTATTGAAGTATAATTAACATACCAACGAACAACTCACATTTATAATTAAAACCATCGTTACAATCAAGATTATGGATATACCTCTCCCCCAGAAGTTTCTCATGCTCCTTTGGAATCCCTCCCTCCCACCTGATCCCATTCCCAGACAGCCACTGATCTGCTGATGCCACTGTAAATGTTTCATTTTCTAGCATTTTATAAATAGAATCATGTAGTACATACTCTTTTTCTTGCCTGCCTTCTTCCCTCAGCATAATCATGTTGAGATTTATACATGTTGAATAATTTATTCATAGTTTATCTTACGCAGTTCTGATTATTCATTTGCATAGCTGTAGCTCTAATAGTTTGATCCATGTTGATGGATTTGGGTTGTTTCTAGTTTTGGCTACTACAGGTAAAGCTGCTGTGGATGTTCACGTGCAAGTGTCTGTATGGAGACGTCCTTTCCTTTCTCCTGGGTAAATACCTCGGGGTAGAATGACCAGATCATAAAGTAGCTTTATATTTAAGTTTTTCATCTATTGCCAAACTGTTTTCCAAAGAGGTTGCACTAGTTTACATTTTCACCAGCAATGTAAGAGAGTTCCAAATCACTCTATCCTTTGTAATTGGTAATAATTTTAATTATTTTAGCTACTCTAATAGGTGTGTCCTGGTAGCTCAGGGAGGTTTTAATGTGAATTTCCCGAATGATTAATAACGTTTAGTATCATGTGTTTCTTTGCCACTGGTATATCTTCCATAGTTAACCGTCTATTCATATCTTTGTTCATTTTTTGAAAATGGGTCATTTGTTTTCTTATAATTGAATTTTAAAAAGTATTTGAATATTCTGATTTAAGTTCCTGTTCCAAAACATAATTTGCAAATATGTTCTTTCATTTTGTAGCTTTTCTTTTCATTCGTTTAACTGCATCTTTGGAAGAACAAAAGTCTCAATATTATTTTTTTTTCTTTTATTAATTGTGCTTTTGATGTTGCATCTAAAAACTCTTTCCTTCCCTTGCATGGTGTGGGTCAGTGTATTGAGACCAGACTGTGAACCAAAGGCTTATTGGTTCAATTCCCAGTCAGGGCACATGCCTGGGTTGTGGGTCAGGCCCCCAGTGGAGGGTGCTCTAGAGGCAATCACACATTGATATTTCTCTCTCTCCCTTTCTCCCTTTTTTCCCTTTCTAAAAATAAATAAATAAAATCCTTAAAAAAATAAAAACTCTTTTCTTAAACCCAAATCACTACGGCTTTCTCCTGTTTTCTTCTAGAAGTTTTATAGTTTTCATTTTTTAAGGTTAGGATTTTAGGTACTACATTTATATTGAGTTGCCTTTTGTGACTGGTGTGAGGTACAGATATTCAAGTTTTTTCATACCATTGGTTGCAAATATACTTTCTTCATTGAATCGCCTTGCATCTTTGTCAAAACCTCAGTTGTTCATATATACATGGGTCTGTGTTTGAACTCTTTTGTTCCATTGAAGTATTTGTTCATCTTGGTGCTAATACAACAGTCTTGTTAACTGGAGTTTTATAATAAGACTTGAAATCAGGTAGTGTTAGTTCTTCATCTTCATTTTCTTTTTCAAAGTTATTTTAGCTTTTGGTGATGATCACTACTCAGCTGCACCCTTGTGAAGACCTCTGCAGATTTCTGGGTCATGCTCTCTCTCTCTCTCTTTTTGAATCCTTGCCCAAGGACATTTTTTCATTGCTTTCAGAGATAGGAAGGGGGGTGGTGGAGGGAGAGAAACATTGATATGAGAGAGAAACATCACTTGGTTCCCTTCCACAACCTGGGTGTGTTCCCTGACTAGGAATCAAACCCTTGACTCTTCAGCCTATGGGATGATGCTCCAACCAAATGAGCCACACTCACCAGGGCTCTGGATTGCTGTCTTTATGCAGCGCTCTCCTCTCTGATACTCTGTCCTTTGAATTGTAACTGCCTTGGTCTTCCCAGACTCTCAGCTCTATCTCCTCAACTCACTGAGTCCATCAGTCTCTTCCTTCATTGTGTCCTTGGAAATGCTCTTGAGGCAGGAATCTGGGACAATCATCAGGGGTACCTTGTTTATTTTCTGTCTTTCAGGGAGTATTGTTCTTTGTTGCCTGATACTCAATGTCTTATAAACTCTTGGTTTATAGATTATATTTAGTGTTTGGTTGTCTCAGAATGGTGAATAAAGCCATTACTCCATCTTGGCCAGGAGTGAAGGCTTAAATATGGCTATTAGCCAGTAAATATGGCTACAGGAGCTATAAGAAAAATGAGAGATCCTAATTCTTCTTGTTTTCTCTATTTTCAATCTAATCATTTGAGCTAACATCTGTACTGCAATGTGGAAGCAATCTTAAGAGATTAGACCTAGCAGTGACCGAGTCAAAACAAAACAAAATGTAATTCTGATTCCCATAGAATTGAATGGCAGCACACTATTTGATAACTTCTGGACATGCAGCGATTTCTATTACAGCAGACATAACAGGGTGTATTTCCTAGAAATGCTGCTGTTGAGGTCAGTTTAATTCTACAAAGCAAAGAGGTACGATGTAGTCTGTTCTGTTTGGAAAGCAGCAAGTATTTCAGCATGAGACGCATAGTGTTCATGGTAGGGAAGAGAAAAGAGATGAGAGAATGGGGAGTGTTATTAAAAGGTATGGCTGGAACTGTGTGTAGGGTCTGGACATTTTGGCACAAGCAGCCTTGCATATAGTGCTATGAATTTTGGATTAGGCTGAGGGCATTGGAGAGTCTGATGAGTTTTAGGGAGTTTAACAACTTTCACACCTTAGAAACATTGCTTTGGAAGAAAAGTGTGGGCAATGCTTGAACAGGAGTTGGGTGTAATCATGTTATTTGCAGATTTGTTTGGAGGATGTTGGAATAGTTCTGTTTTGAGAGAGATCTCAAAGAAGCACTGGCCATGAGGTTCGAGAAAGGCAGTTGAATTCAGACATATTTAAAAGGTAAAATTGGTGGAACTTTGAAATTAAGTAAACATATTTGGACTGAAGGTGATAGGGAGAGGAAAGTCAAGAATGGCTCCTAGTTTTCTGGCTCAAATAAATGAGAGAAGTTGAAACTGCTGAGAGAAGGGATATCATGAGTGTCTGTGTAAATAGTCTCATGTGATAATTTGCTTTTCCTAAGGCATTTTTGTGTTAGCCCAGCCTGTTTCATTTTCATACCATATAAATCTGAGTCATACTGGCCTAATGGAAAAACAAAATTTATTGGCCCCCATAATTGACTATCTAGAGTATGCTAGTTTCAGGTCCAGCTGAATTTGGGTGTTCAGTAATCTGAAAATTGCCACTCTTTTCTTGGTCCTGATTTCCTTTGTGCTGGCTTTGTTTTCTGAGAGGCTATTTGTGTGCGTGCTGGTGGCAAATATGTCTTTCATTCTATTAGTTAAATCATCTCACAGGATAGAAAATGAATAATCTTTATCAATGGTTCCAGTAGAAGTAATGAGACAAACTCTCACTAGGTCTATCTGACTTAAGTGCCCAACCCTAAGTCACTCCATACGACTTGACTGGCCAGACCAGGATCACGAGACCTCTCCAAAATCCAGAGTGTGGGGTCAGCCATACCAGAATCACACCAACTGTGTGTGCTTCACCCTCTCTCCCCTTCCAAGGAAAACTGGAGTGCACCAGTAAGCATGGGAATGGATGCCAAACAAGTGAAACAACTTCTGTCTCCCATAACTTACTTTCAGTTCTAGAGGAGCAGCTGTGCACTTGCTGACTGGACTTGCTTAACTGCAGCCACTCTTGCGATCCTGTCTCACACTTGTTTCACCATCACAGTGACCTGTTTCCCTGTCCCTGGGCATTGTGACATCTTTGAACAGAGAAGATTAATTATGTACATTGTTACCATGCCTCCCTACAGTGGAACTGGCCTCAATTGATTTTCAAACAGCGAAGGAAAGAATCTATATCCCCAGTCATAGTGAGAACTCAATATAACTAATAAAGTGCCCCCTGAATAACAATGTCACATTGGCAATTTCATTTATGTGATGTGCATGAAAATAGCAGAACTGTGGTTTCACTGAAACATGGGCAGATGGGACTGGCAAAAACACGGGGAGTCATCACACTCAGTGTTGCTCATGCCTTTGAATTCTAGGACTACACTTGCAACATTAAGTTTTTTCTACTTCTCTATGAGAGTATTTTATTCAGACAATACCTGATTCTTGCTTGGATTCAAGAACCTCAGATGATGGTTTTCAAAGGTGACATTTTGGAAACCCCCAATCTAGTTTAGCCACTTTCATTTCGACAATTGAGGAAATTAAAGAAATCGACAGTAAAGAAAGGTGATTTACACAAAGTCACATGTAGAGCTAGAACAAGAGCCCTTCCCCTGACACTGAGGTTTCCCCACTATATCAGGCTGAGCCTTGTGTCCCATTGGTAGAGACAGACTTGCTGTTTTACAAAATAACACAACATCTAGGGAGGAATTACTAAGTAATTTTCTAGGTGAGTTACATTTTAAAAAAATTTTGTTCCTGTTATTTCAGTTTTCATGAGAAGTTCATCCCTGTCCTCTGTGTCTAATAAAAAAGGGAGAGGGGTGTGACACTTATTCAGCACTCACTTTGAAGTTCCTTAATCCTCATGACAACTCTATCTAGTAGCTCTTAAGATTTTCATTTTATAGGTGATGAAATGAGGTTCAGAGAGATGGAGATGATTGCTCAGGTGTGCACAGCTAGTAATGGTGGTACTTACCGATCATCACAGCTGTGCCCTGCCTCTTCCTTAATGAACATTTTCTATAGGTAGACAGGGGGACTTTAAAGATGCTGAGAATGTCAATGGCTATTTACTTAATAGACTGTTGAGGCAAAGTGTGACCAGTAACAGCAATGATAAAATAATCTACAACACAAAATTCTTTAAGGAAAGTATAAGCACCTAACCTTTCAGAGCTTCAAAAAGACCATGTGTTGGCTGGTTTCTAGAAGTTGCCGTGGCTTCTGGAAGTGACCCAGCTAAAGCAGGGATCAGCAGTCTATAACCAGTGGGCCAAATTCACCCTACCAACTGTTGTTATAAATAAAGAATCATTGGAACACAATCATACGCATTCATTACTTATGCAGGACTGTTTCATGTTATGATGGCAAACCTTAGTATTTGTGGTGGAAACTCTGCAGTTTGCAAAGCCTGAAATATTTACTGCCTGGCCCTGTGCAGAAAAGGTTTGATGACCCTTTGTCTAAAGGAACAGTTTGCAGACGGCATTCTCCAGATACCTACTTTTTCACTGAAACGAAACTTAAAAGCCTTTTTATGGGAGCGTGGGTGTCAGTGGGCAAGGTTTGAGGGCCTAATTTACTTCAAATGGAGTAGTTCTGCTTTCATCTCTATTATATGTTGGATTTTCACAGTTGAATCTGTGTTAGGTCAGAGCGACGGATGGACTGGAGACATGAGGTCAGATTCCTAGAGAGTTCTGTAAATGTTTTTCTAACTGTTGACCCTGGCAGGAAAAGCCAGGTGCATATGAAAAGAAAATCTGAACATGTGGTGCTTTATTTTCATAACTATAGGAAACAAAAATGTTCCTGCCTACGCAACATTATATTTGTTTGAAGAGTTAGATGCTTCCAAGTGCAATTGTACTAGGTATTTTACTTAGGGAACATTTCTTAAAATGACCATAAAGTTTGGATGGAAGACAAAACGGATGTATAAAAATAATCTATCAGAATTGATGTTTTGAGACTTCTGGCCAAGATGGAGGCATAGGTAGACACACTGTGCCTCCTCACGCAACCAAAGTAAGGACAACATTTAGAAACAAAATAACAACCACAACTGACAGAAAATTGAACTGTATGGAAGTTGGACAACCAAGGAGTTAAAATAGACACATTCAACCAGACCAGTAGGAAGGGTGGTGTCAGGCAGCTGGGCAGAGAGGAGTCACAGCACAGAAAGCAGTGGCACTGGGTGCATAAGGCATCCCAGGCATGCAAGACCACAGCGGGTGGACCCTGGGCGGCCGGCAGCAGCTGGCAGACCCCAGGTGCGGGGTAGCAATGGGCAGACCCAGAGAGGTGGTGATTGTGAAGTGAGGCACTGTGTGCAAGGTGGCTGGCTGACCAGGCAGTCCCACATTCACATACAGATAAACCAGGTGAAACTGGGGAATGTGACAGATTGCACAACCCAGGGTCCCAGTGCCAGAAAATAGAGCCTCAAACCACTGATTGAAAACACCTGTAGGGGTTGAGGTGCAGGGAGAGACTCCCACTCTCACAGGAGAGTTCATTGGAGAGACCCACAGGGTCCTAGAATGTGCACAGGCCCACCCACATGGGAATCAACACCAGAAAGGTTCAGTTTGCTTAGGGGAAGCAGCAGAAGGGACTGAAATCTGACAGAGAGCCGAGCAAGCGCCATTGTTCCCTCTCAGATCCCTCCCCCACATACTGCATCACAACCCAGTGACTGGGTAGCCCCACCCAGGTGAACAACTAAGGCTCCATCCCTTACTACATAACAGGCACAAGCCAAGACAAAAAAAAAAAAATGGCCCAAACAAAAGAACAGATCAAAGCTCCAGAAATAATACGACTAAGTGACAAAGAGATAGCCAACCTATCAGATGCACAGTTCAAGGCACTGGTGATCAGGATGCTCACAGAATTGGTTGAATCTGGTCACAAATTAGATGAAAAAATGAAGGCTACACTAAGAGAAATGAAGGAAAATGCACAGGGAACCATTACTGATGGGAAGAAAACTGAGACTCAAATCAATGGAGTAGATCAGAAGGAAGAAAGAAACAACCAAATAGAAAAGAATGAAGAAATAAGAATTCAAAAAAATGAGGAGAGACTTAGGAACCTCCAGGATATCTTTAAACATTCCAACATTCGAATTATAGGGGTACCAGAAGGGGAAGAGAAAGAACAACAAATTGAGAACTTATTTAAACAGATAATAAAGGAGAACTTCCCCAATCTGGCAAAGGAAATAGACTTCCAGGAAGTCCAGGAAGCTCAGAGAGTCCCAAAGAAGTTGTGCCCAAGGAGGAACACACCAAGGCACATCATAATTACATTAGCCAGGATAAACATGAAGGAGAGAATCCTAGAAGCAGCAAGAGATAAGGAGACAGTCACCTACAAAGGAGTTCCCATCAGACTGTCAGCTGATTTCTCAAAAGAGACCTTACAGGCAAAAAGGGACTGGAAAGAAGTATTCCAAGTCATGAAAGGCAAGGACCTACATCCCAGATTGCTCTATCCAGCAAAATTTTCATTTACAATGGAAGAGCAGATAAAGTGTTTCTCAGATAAGGTCAAGTTAAAAGAGATCATCATCACCAAGCCCTCATTTTATGAAATGTTAAAGGGACTTATCTAAGAAAAAGAAGATAAAAAACATGTATAGTAAAATGACAGCAAACTCACAATTATTAACAACCACACCTAAAACAAAAAGAAAAGCAAACAAGTAGAACAGGAACAGAACCACAGAAATATAGATCACATGGAGGGTTAGCAACAGGGGAGTGGGAGGAGGCGAGAGGGGGAAAAGGTACAGGGAATAAGTAGCATAGATGGTAGGTAGAAAATAGACAGGGGGAGGGCAAAAATAGTGTGGGAAATGTAGAAACTAAAGAACTTATGACACATGGACATGAACTAAAAAAGGGGAATGTGGGTGGGAGAGGGTGTGCAGGGTGGAGGGGAATGAAGGGGGGAAATGGGACCACTGTAATAGCATAATCAATAAAATATATTTAAAAAAAGAATTGATGTTTTGATTGTGGTTAGTGTGATGGTGAAGAAATGTCTGAGCCATATTATTTTTTGCAAGGTAGTCCCTCCCTACCAGAAAAATACAAACTGTGTTTTTGTCACACTCTTTTTAGGTTACTAAAACAATTTCACTTCCCTGAATGGCTGGTCCTGACATGTCCTTAATGTCCTAGATGAGAAGGAGAGAGAACTGATGATTTACGCTTTCAAGCTTATTTTTCATCAGTAAAACTGTCACTATTGATCCAATTCTGATAATGATAGAGTAGCTTGTATCACCTAATGCTTCCACTGACAATACTATAAACTCTGGACAAGATATAAAACCAAAGACATCTGAAGGCACCTGAGAGTGAACCAAAGCAGGCAGAAACTGGAGGGTATTTAATGCTTGAAAGAAGGGGACTGCACTGGATGAAAACCACATTTACATGGTTTTTCCATTTGGGTCACCTAGGGCACATGCGTTGAGATGACTAGAACTGAACCAGAAAGACACAGCGTTACTGGCTAGACATATTATAGGGCAGGATTCAGAGCTGCCAAATAAGCTGGAAAGTGAAGGAAGCTGTTTTACAATGGGGAGGGGAGCCCCCAGGTTTGCATATAAACTCAGCTCAAATCCTTGGCTGACCCTGAACTGCACATGCACAGGGGAGATTCCAAGAGGCTTAACAGAAAGTGATAGCTAGAAGGTTGGAAAATGGAAGCAGAGTTTTCAACTTGTGCCTACTGAAGAGAGGACAGAATTAAGGGTTTCAGTCCCTCCAAGTTCGTGGGACTTGCTAACCACCTTGAGCTTTATATTGAAATGTTACCCATCTCTGATCTAAGGGACTGACTTGGCTTAGAATAATAGGGAACATCCAAACGGATCCACCAAAACAAAGGATAATATTAAGCCTCCATAAGGTCAAAATGTCAGCCAGTAATCTGTCTTCTGAAACAAAAATCAGTATTCTTCATAAGAATATGACAGAACCCAGAGTCTACAATGTATTGTACACCCTGTTTAATATGCTAAAAAATTATTGAACATGCAGGAAATATGAAGTAGAAAATAGGAAAATCAGATCCATAGACAAG
The DNA here is from genome assembly GCA_004024845.1 of Tonatia bakeri. NCBI lineage: Eukaryota > Metazoa > Chordata > Mammalia > Chiroptera > Phyllostomidae > Tonatia > Tonatia bakeri. Next base: position 68,427 of record PVIA01000779.1, read on the forward strand.
AGAGAAAACAATCAACAGAAAACAACTTAAACTTATCCTGATTTTGAAATTATCAGACAAGAACTTTAAAGAAGTTACAAATGTGTTCAAGAATTTAAAAGGAGCCCTCACTGGCATGGCTCAGTGTATTGAGTGCTGGCCTGCAAACTAAAGGGTCACCAGTTCAATTTCCAGTCAGGGTTGCAGGCCAGGTTCCCAGCAGGGTGCACCCAAGAGACAACCACACATTGATGTTTCTTTCCCTCTCTTTCTCCCTCCCTTCCTCTCTCTAAAAATAAATAAATGAAATCTTAAGAATAAGAGAGATTTTAAAAGGAGAGGTAGCCATATTTATTGAACAGATAAAAAATCAATATAAAATTAAACTATAAAACCAGAACCAAAAGGTATTCTAGAACTATAAAGTAGAGTATCCTAAATGAAACATTCATTGGATATTTGGGCTTCCTTCTGATATCTTCAATATCTTCCTCTATGAGCCAAACACAGATCCATTTGAATAAAAAGAAGACCAACTAGATGTCTTTTTACCCCTTGTAAAGTGCTATATATGTTCTTTAACTTGCTCTAGGAATACATTTGCCTGTGTGTAGGATGTATATGAAGCATGAGGTAATGACCAAAACAATTCAGGATGACAGTCACCTTTGGAAGGAGGGAGGACAGTATGATAGGGAAGGAGCACGTAGTGAGCTGTAACTGTAATGTTTTCCTTCTTAAGCTGGATGCTGGAATATAGGTCTTCACTGTGTGATTCTTTATTTTTCTCTCTGTATCTTACCTATTACATAACCTACTTAAAGGAAGAAAACATCATGAAAATGCAAATAGAGCTGTCAAATTCTCACTTTACTCACAGAATAATAATAATAAAGACGGACCACAAGCAACTGAGAATTTGGCTGGAGTGGGGACACAGCAGAGGGAAGCATGAAGTGGGAACTGAAGGGAAGCTGTCTGTGACGGGAGCCCTGGAGTGTCACTGAAGCTCTGCAATGGGATGGAGAAAGTTCATAGGGAAGTGGAAGGAAGTCTTGGCATTAACTGTGCCTGATTGGTAAATTTTATCTTTTGCAGCTTTGCTCCGACAAGCTGGTGCTGGAAACAAAGGGTCAACCAACCTGCTCCACCATGGGAGCGGTGCTGTGGTGCATAACTAGGCCGGGCAACAGAAAACCAGGGACAAGTATGGACCTTCGGCCCCAGTGGGCTGGAAAGAAGCTGTCAGTGTCCATTCTTAGGGAGGCTCCCTAGTAAACTCAAGTTCCAAGACAAAGGCTGGAGCTAGGACAGAGCCAGCAGGAGTAACACTGCCAATTTACTATTCTGAAGCCAGCAAGTGTTCAAAGTGGGGGCTGAATGAGCCCAGGCAAAGAAGCAAGGCGATAGGGACTAGGGCACAGGAAGAAGTCTGAGATCAAGTCCACATACAACAATGTCGGCAATGATAAGCACTTATGCAGCACTTACTATATAGAGAGATCTAGGCAGCCAGTAAACACTGCCTAGATCATCTAATTCAGTCCTCAGCACCACTCCATGAGTTAAGCCCTGATATTACTTCCATTGAACATAAGAAATCCGAGGTCCAGGGCCATATAGTAATAGAAGGTGAAGCTGAGACTGTCTGACCACAGGGCATGTATATACTGCTCGTTCTGTGTAATGTTGGGGAATAGGAACAACTGGCTAGGAGCTGATTCCAACCCCTGATTGGAATATTCAGGATTCAAGGCTCCAAAGAATAGATTTGTCTTAAATCCAACACCAATATCTATTTTTGTGTGGACTGAGTCCCTGCCTGCCTATTCTATTCTGAAATAACTGCAGGAGGAGCAGATCAAATTCTTCTGGTTTAAAATAGTTGAAAATTTAGAAACCCTCTTTAAGAAAAATAATACAAACATGTTTCTTTTGAAAAGTATATAAAATACATGCCACAATGTAAACACATAGCTGGGTTTTCTCCCAGGCCCTTGGAAAGAATCCGTGAAGGTGGGGGACCTCGAAGATTAAGCTTTCTCAGTGGCAGCTGGCTCTGTGTATGGGGACCATACGATTTGGTGATTTGTGAGATCTTTATTAATGTCTATCTTCTCACCTAGAAACAAACTCTGTAGGTGGAGAGACTGTGTGGTTTTTGTTCATTTTATGGTCACATAGTAGCACCATTTTATGTTTTAAGGTTCTAAGCTGAACTTTATTTATTTATGTATGTATGTATGTATGTATGTATGTATGTATGTATTTATTTGCCTTGTGTTAGAATCATCTTTCTTAGATCAGGAAGTAGCTTTGAGAATCTGGTAGTGAAACAGAAGGCATTCTAGGTCTTTCAAGGAGGGAAGTTAATGCAGGAATTGGTTGGCCAGGTGATAGAAGAGCTGAGAAGCAACTCCAACATTGGAAGCTGCAGAAAGAGACTTCCAGCCTTAGATGGAAGCCAGGATGGTCTGACAGGAGCCACAGCTCTGGCGAGGACTGCCCAGCAGCACTAGAGACTATGAAAGAGAAGCTTTCTACCAGGTTCTCAGACAATGGAGAAGACTCATCCACTGTCCTTGAGGCAGAGGGAGACTTGTGCTGGCTTCTCTACCCCTCTACCATTCACCCTTCCTCCAGCGTTTTCTACCTAAACAGAGCCATTTGGCAAGGGAGCTTGGGAAATGTAGTTTTCTGCCACACAGAATGAGCCTAGTAAAGATTGGAAATAGGGCCGAATTGTGCCCCCAAACCCCCTCCCCAAACTCATACGTTGAAGTCCAAATCACATGTACCTTAGACTGTATTTGGAGATGAGGTTTTAAAATAGATAATTAAGTTAAAATTAGGTTACTAGGACCCAATGTAACTGGGGTCCTTATAAAAAGAAGAAATTTGGACACAGACAAGGACAGGGGGAAGACAACCAACTACATTCTTCAGAAGAAACCAAATTTGAAGACACCTAACCTTGGAGTCCCCATTTCCAGAAACCATGAGAAAATAAGTTTTTGTTGTTTAAGCCACCTAGTCAGCGGTTCTCTGTTATGGCAGCCCTAGCACTCGAAGGCAGGGAGACTGCAGCATTCTGAGGTATAGAATGTTCCATCAGCGCCCCTGCAGATTGTCCCCAGCACTCAAGGATTGAACTTGATTGTCCCCAGGTTTCTTCAGCTTTCCATTTTCAGAGATCAATTGGATTACTCCTGCAGATGGAAATCACATCCATCACCATTTCATTCTTCTCCTTTTCTTCCTTGGGGTTCCAGGATATCCCTGATGTCTCCCCCATGCATGGAGCACATGCATGGAGTTAGTTATCTGATTCCAGAAAGCAACCCCTTATCTGTGGGCCAGGAAACAAAGAGGCAGTAAAATTTGCTTCTGAAACTGTCCAGCTCCTCAAGGCAAAACAAAAACTCTTTTTTGGAGCAGCCTCGAATGCTGCATGGGAATGGTTAAATAATAATTTCCTCCAGACCAGATGGCAAAGTGACGCTCTGAAGTCGAACTGCTACCTCTTCATTTTCCCTTCGCTGCACCACAGTTCATGTGGATCAGAACAGCAGGAGCAGGAGGAAGAACATTCTGCATTTTCTCCCATCTCTTCCTGTGAGGCCAGTGCAAAAACAATATGGCATTCGCTGTGGGGTACCAGCACAAGGCTCAGACTCCGGCTGGCAGGAACCTATTTTATCGTAGGAATTTGTACTGCTAGACCCTGAGGGGAAACATGGTCAATTCCAGAGCCTAAAAATATGATCACTGTGTCCAATTATTTAGAAGAAAAACATTATGTTTTGCCACAAAGTCCCAGGACTCAGGGCCTGGTCATGGGGCTTCTCATCTGTGTGACCTTGAGTAAGTGACCTTCTCTCTGGACACGAGCACCTCATCTGTTGGGGGCAGGCAGTGCCTGCCTTACTGACATGTGGGGCCGTGAAGGTCATCAAAGTGGGCACTCTGCCAAGGTGTCTCCACATCTAAATTAGCACTGTGCATGCCCAAGTTGTGATGAGTATTTTGCCATGATCCCAGGCTATAAAAACACGTTTTCAGAGACAGAAGATTGTTTTCTTCTCTTCTTTGCTGAATTCATATAGAGGCAACCCTGCCCTCAAACCCCAACACCTGGGTTACTGGGAAATGTATGGTTAAAAGCTCTGACTTCATCTCCTAGTAGGGACATCAGAAGCATTAAAACTACCTAGAATGGTAATTTCCCCCATTTAAAAAATGTCACATCCAAGGTAATTTTCCCCACATAATTTCTTTGAATATACTTTTGTTCACATACAGAGTAATTTTTTGTCAGTTTTATTGAGGTATAATTTGCGTACAATGAGTTTCACCAATTTTAAGTGTACTATTCAATGAGATTTGACAAACGTATAGTCATTAAACCACCACCACCAGTGAAGGGTAATCTTTGAACAGAACGATTTATAATTTTCTTTCTTCCTTTTTTCCCAATTGGGTAGCAGGCTCTGATTTCCTGAGTTAGAGGAGATTTGTGGCTGTGCAAATGGCACCTTCACAGTCTCTAAATGTCTTAGACCATTAGAGCATCAGCCCAAAGTTCTAAGTATTGTCAACTGTGTCAAGTTCAGAAGAGATGAGGCTGAGTATGGTACAGTTACTGGGTTGTTTTTTGTTTTGTTTTGTTTTCTTGAGCCAGTTTGTGCTTTATCCACCCTGTGATGCTCAGGCTTTGACCGCGTACTGCCGCAGTGGGTAGAGCCTCTCCTTCCGCTGCTGCTTCTTCGTCTTCAAGTTCTCTTCATGCTTGTTGAGCCGGCAGCACATGGTGTGTGTTTTCTTGGGCCGCAGATCCAGGGGCTTGTACTTCTTGCCCTTGTAGAATTTCTTGAGGTTCTCTTTCTGAGTCTGGTGAGTGATGGTGAGAACACAGCCAACGGATTTGCAAACAACTCAGATCTTAGAAAGTTTGGAAAGTTGCGCTGCCATCACTTTGGCCACATGCAACTGGAACAGCTCCACCTTCCGGTCTTACAGATGTTTGAGCAGCTCCTCCTTCTTGCCATGAAGGTCTCCAGCCTTCCTCCTGGACATGTCTGCCTGCTCGGAGAGAAGGTGCTCTTTATTTTTATCACAGAAATATATTAACCAGTTGTGAGGTTATTTTCTTTATTCCTAAGATGTATCATGTGGATTGACTGTCTTCTAAAGGTTTCTTTTTTTAATTGTTGTTCTATTACAATTGTCCCAATTTTCCCCCATTGCTCTCCCCTTCCCACAGTCCATCCCCACCCTGCTGTCCATGTGAGTACACTTACTCTTCATATGAAGAGGATCTATGAAACTGTAAGATAGTTATCTGCACACACTCTGCCAAATCCAGTGGTGGGACCTGCATAGAATGAATAACTGTTATGGATACTCTGGTTCTACAAAGAGGGAATGTGAGTCCCAGACCCTAACTGCTCTGTAGCTGTTCTGGAATCTCCTCCATGGGAAGAGTTGCCTCTGTGACCACACTCCCATTTAGAGAGCATCTTTTTTCTTTTTTAATATCTTATTTATTTATTTATTTTTACAGAGAGGGGAAGGGAGGGAGAGAAATATCAATGTTTGGTTGCCTCTTGCTTACCCTCTGCTGGGCACCTGGCCCGCAACCCAGGCATGTGCCCTGACTGGGAATTGAATCAGTGATGCTTTGGTTCACAGACCACTGAGCCACACCATCCAGGGCTAGAGAGCATTTTTATCTTAGCTCAGAAGAGACTGTGTGGTGTATTAGAGTCAGATGGATTACCAGTTTAAATGATGCGCTGAGCTCAGTTTTCCTATCTGTAAGGTGGGAATCATACTTTATTCTTACAGGGTTGCTTGAAGGGTGAAAAGGAAAAGAGGGGTGAGATGCAGAGCTCCTGGCAGATGGCTGGGCACAGAATAAGCACTCAATAAATAAATATTAGTTAGTTCCCTTTTGCCTTCAGTTAATTAGTGAATGAGTAAAACAATCTGATAAACTAATTTATAAGAAGGTCATTAGAATGTTAGCAATTGATTTTCACAGGCTTTAATATAGCTACAGCTAATGGCTTATGGATTCCTGTGCAGTCACACTCCACCAAAGAGGCATCTATTAAAGCAGAAAAAGGCAGCGGGTGCCAGGAAGCCTCTGGGCTAGGCATTGGATCTTCTGTGGGGCCAAGATGAGTGTGGGTGCTCTATCAAAGCATCCTGGTTTTTGTGTAGGTCTGAAACTATAAGAGATAGAGGCCCTTTCATACGGGAGTCTTAAGAGTTGAGGGGCAATGGCCTCTGAGAGTAAAAAGACATTGTTTTCCCTGGTTCTAAAGAGTCATCTTGTCAGGAGGTAGAAGATGGGGCTTACAGAGAACAGCTTCTTGTACCAGACTGCCCAGGGTTGAATCTGGGCTCTGACCTCTTAGTGCAATGACCTTGGGCAAGTCACTTTTTTTTCTTTTTGCCTCATTTCCAAAAGTAATAATGTCTACCTCATAAAGTTGTAGTGAAGATTAAATGATTTAATTTAAGTAAAGCAATTAAAACTGTGCCTGGCATAAAGGGAGCACTATCTACGTATGTTGACTATTATTATCATTTCCAGCTTGGGAGAACTGCTCAGACAGGTGTGGCTCCAGCCAGCTACTTGATCCTGAGTGCTCCTGCTGAAGACAGAGGACAATGGCAGGAGGCATCTGAGGAATAAGCAGTTGTTTATTATAATGTATTTGATTAAGGCAGTTCCAATTTATTAAATATAAATAGTACCAGGTTCTATACTTGGAACATTATAGGAATTTAGTGGGAAGTGGAGAGAGGAGCCACTTAACTGTTTAAGAGGGAATATAAACCAGGGAGTTGGTTACACTGGTGGTAGCAGAGATGACAAGGCTGTCTGGGGTATGAGTTAAGCCAGGGATTGGCCACAGTAGAGGGTCACCTCCGCCCCTGGACTGGAGGGCACTGGAGGCGGGTTTCTTGGTGGGGGCTAGAACCAAGGTGCGCCTATCTGGTGCAAGTAAGGGCCATGACAGAGAAGCCACAGCTGTGATGCCACCATGTCAGAGAGGAAGGGACAGAATGCCATAGTTTATCTCTTCTTTCTGTCCTCCAGTATCCCTTGGGGCCTTCCATTGGCCAACCCAGCCAGAATTCAAACATGTTGTACCAATGGAAAAATGAGGAATAGATTTGAAAACCAAAAGGCCCAGGACTGGCATAATGCATCATTGCCATAAACATATGAAGAAGGCATTCTTATTCCCTCAGTTACAGATATAGATATTGAGACCAAGAGGAATTAAGTTAATAGTTCAATATTCATAGCTGGTGAAGTGACTGAAGCAGGAATATAACCCAGACTGGCGTGCCTCCAAAATCCACATCTGTCCACCATGCAGTGAGTTCTCTGGACCCAGTGCTACAGCATGTGTTCCATCCCTGTGACCTACATTGGAGTGTGGGGTTCCCGTCTAGGACCTTCTCATTGTGTTTGATTATGCTAGGGAGTCTCAGGTCATGCTTGCCTGGTATTTGGGTGATTAGGTGGGAGAACTGTTTGGAGCCTAGATACCTAACATTTTTCTAGCCGCATCACACTGGGAACCAAACTGGGGACGTCAGAATCACTTGTGGGAGCTTTTTTTAAAAAAATCTCTATCTCTGAGGATTCTGAATCAGAGAGCCTAAGAGGATACCATGAATTTAAGAAACATATTTTTAAGACTTTCTAGATGATTCTGAAGTCTGGCCTTGACTGGTATCTTCTTGTCTCACCATCTGCTCTGATGGCCTGGATGGGTGGTCAGGAGTTGCTTTGCTCAAGTTAAATTAATCATTAAAAATTATATTTGCTTCCAGGCTGCCTCATTGGCATCTGGAGTGAATATAAAGGGAAAGGCCAGGGAAAATTTCTGGTACCGGTACCCTACAAATAGTCTCACCAGCATAGACTAGACTGCTTTGGCATTTGCTATTACATTGAGTTAGATGTGCAGACACACCACTTGGGGCTGGGTTGTCTCTGGAACTAGGAGCTCTCTGTCTTGTATACTTTTGCTATTTCTATTTGGTATGTCAAAATCTTATATTTGTTTTTAAGAGTTTGGGAAGATTTCACCAAGAGGGGCTGCTTGGTACACAAAGCTGTCTCACTCCATTACCAAGTACTCAGACGTCTTGGGCTAGCCTGAAACTAACTCAGGGCCAAGAATTTAGGGACACAGCTTTGAAGATACAGTTTGTGATTGCCTCTAAATAAGAGTCTTACCTAGAGATTATTTTAGAAGATAAATGGGTTCCAGGTCGAAATTCTACTAATTAATTTTTATCGCACTTTAGAATAAGTGTAGAGTTTTAAAATATTTATGTAAATAAATGTCTCACCCATGGGCATTTTGATTAGCTCAGTCTGTGGAATGGGTTTGCATACACACACACACACACACACATCACACATATACACACACACACATAAAATTCTCTAGCTTCAGATCCTGGGTCTAGTGCTTAAGAGTTGTACAACCTTACTCATTTGATTTCTCCAAGCCAGTAGCATGCTAAGTTCATGTAGGGGATAGAATGGGGACAAAGGGGGAAGAGCCACATGTTGAGAACAAGGAGGTACACAGTCTATAGAAAACTTAAAACAATAATGAAAGCAAATAAAATCAGCCTGCTTTTTACTTTCAACATGCACTGGACATTTTTAAATAATGCTAGTAATAAGATACTCCCATGGATACCTCTCCTCTAAAACCTGGTCTGCCACTGAGCTCTAGTTTTCGCATCTGTAAAGCTGAATAAAATAGAAATAAAAATACCTGTCTATAGGGTTGTTTTCACAATTTAGAAATAATATGTTTGAACTGTTTCTTGATTGCCATCCTTAAGTGACTTTTTAGTGAGACTGGGTGGTTTGAATCCTGACTCCATCATCATAATCTGGATCAATTATTTAGTATCTCTTGTCTCAATTTTCTTTAATTATAAAATGAGGATAAAAAGGTGCCTACTTCATCCAGCTGCCTCACTGAGATAATATACACAAAGTGCTTTGCCACATAGTGAGCCCTCAATAAAGAATATTTATGTTTAATTAGCTATATTGCAACATATATTTAGATGTTCATTTACTAGTAATTCTTATTTTATAGCTCATAAATATTTGTTGAATACCTATGCCTCTAACTAGTGTCATTTACTTCCCAATCCAAGTTAGAAGTATATTTGGTATCTAGCCTATAAAGATGTCAAAAGAGTGAACTCTCTAGGTCTTTCTTGGTAATAGATTCCTTATCTACTCTAAACATCTCTTGTTTTTGTCCCTTTCTTCATCTCATATCATATCTACGCTGGAAATAGACAGGACCTCACTGTCAACATTTTAGTCAACACTTACGGTTGGCCTCCGGTTACCTGAAATACAGTGAGACAGACCATTTTTCTAAAGCAGACTCTCAGGAAAGGAAGTTGGAAGACAGTACCCCAATAGCTGCACAGTTTTAGTTCAACATACAATATTGATGTATACATTCCAAAATCATTTGATCTTACCCTAGTAATATCAGATGTCATACCTAACATTAACATTCATGGTATAATAAGCTCTATGCTGAGAACTTGTTATGTATCATCTCCTTTAATTCTCATTGCTACTTTTTTAGGTCATTTCTATTACTGTCCTTGTTCTGCAGGTGAGAAAACTAAGGCCAAAGAAGGAGAATGCTTATCCGATAAGTATGGATGGTAAGTCGTAGCCTCACGCCCTGGTTTCTGTCTCTGTCGCCCACATCCTTAATGTAAGGCCACCACTGGCAGTATGAGCACACACACACACACACACACACACACACACACATCACTTCCTTGCAACCTATATTGTCTATGGGACTTGGAGAGTTCACATTTTAAGCAGCCATCTTTGTAGGTCTAGAGACACAAGGTCCATCTGAGTTAATTCTGTACATGGAATGCACTGGGAAATTTCCAGCTTTGGAGTTTGTTTTGTATAGAATTCAGACCCCACACATACATACCCCTTATTAAGATTATGTGTCTAGTTGTAGGCCCACCAACTTTGCTGGGCAGTTTTGTAGTCTTCTCCCTACTAGGAAGAGCTGAATCCCGTCATCTATATGCTTGAAACATTGGGACATCAACCAGGACTGTGGGACACCTTAGTTTTGCTCTTCTTAGCTGGATTTGGTCCTGTGCAGTTCAGCCCAAGCCACTCTGTAGGAGTATGCCCTCTGATCTATGCTTCTGTTGGAATCCTTTCTGGCTGGTGTGATGCTTTTGTACTTTTCCACCTCTACCCACACAAGCCCTCAGTCTTCCTGTGGATATTCCTTTCCTGATGGATCTATTTGTAGGCACTCCTTTTCTGTCTAGCTCATTATCACAGTGGCCATTAAAATTACAACTGGCTTCTTAATTCTTAGCTGCTCTAATCATCAAGGCAATTATGGCTAATTCATAGCAGTTCTTATTGTTATTATTATTATTCTTCATTAATTCAGTTTCATTTATAATATAATCACGGCTTATGCCAGGACATCTCAGGCCTGCAAGAGGTGAGGGTACCCCATGTAGTGCAGCACAATGAGTATAGCTCTGGCCTCCTTATTGCAAAAGTAGTAGTAAAAGTAGTTTTACTACAATAATAATAAGACTGATAAAACCATTTTACTTTTTCCCATTTCTTCCGTAATTAGTTGAATGCTTTTACTCCACAGTAATTGCAGTGTGAATATGATCTTGTTTTTTTCCCTTCAGATAGCACACTACCAAATACAATTTTCCATGTTGTTTTGCTGTCTGTACAAATGTTATGTGGGATTCAAATTTGAGTGTCTAGATGCATGACAGTCAGCCTGTTAGCATAGCCTTTCTGAGTATTCTGATAATATCAGTTATGATGCTTTGCCTGTCTCTTGAGGTTTTTGTGAGGAGTCATTGAGATGAGAAATATGAAAATGACAAGAAAAGGAACAAGAAAAGGGAATTTCAATACCTGTTAACTCCTATTTCATCTCCCTCTAAGTTTTGACTTCAATGACCTATCTTTAAACAATATCTCATTCTTTGGGGCTGGAAATCTTCATAGTTGAGATTCCTTTGAAAATGTAGTTATTTCTTAGAGTTACTAAACATTATAAATTAGCACTTGAATTTTGTGAGCCAGACCCCATTGGAGAGACATAGCTTTGGGAAGCTGTTGGCTATTTTGCAGGGCTGGCCCAGTTTTAAGAAATCCATAATTTTTTTATTATGATATATTTCTCATAGAAAATACATAAAAGACATAATGAATACGTAGTATTATCTAGCACTATCTGAAGCAAATGAAATCTTAGCAGTTTGCCATGTTTCCTTCAGACTTTTTTTAAAGAACAAAAATGTTGCCAATACAACTGAGATCTAGGACGTCCATAATTTCTTGGAGAGAACTGTCTTTCTTCAATTGTCTTGTCCACAGGCCAAGAAATCCTGAGGCCTTTATTTTTTAAAAAATTATTTCAAGATTTTATTTATTTATTTTTAGAGAGAGGGGAAAGGAGGAAGAAAGAGAGGGAGAAAAACATCAATGTGTGGTTGCCTCTTGCACATCTTCTCCCGGGGACCTGGCCCACAACCCAGGCATGTGGCCTGACCTGGAATTGAACCAGTGACCCTATGGTTCACAGGCCAGCATCCACTGAGCCACACCAGCCAGGGACAACCTATTGTATATTTCTAGATTTTCAGTTCTTCAACTTTACTGGTTGCAAAAAAACAAGGTTAAACTTTAACATACATTTACCAATTTTTAACCATCCTTCATAACTTCTAATAAAACTGTTTTATTTTTACATAATGGTAATCTTGATTTATATGTAATTTGATAAGCCTTTTCACACTGCTAAAAATCATGACATTTACTTTTAATGCCTATTATATAGTCCATCGAGTTAATGGCCTCTAATTTACTAGTTCATCCCCCTGTGGTTGGACATTCAGGTTTCTTTCAATGTTTTATTATATATAACACTGCAATGAGCAATTTTAATGATTGTTTTTCTTGTTTTAAAATACTCCAGGACAAATCCCCAAGTATGGGGTTATGGAGTCATAGGGAGTAAGTTTTTTTAATAGTGCCTGAAGCACACTGATGTAGCTTTCCAGAAAATCTGCACCAATTTAACCCTCCTGTCTTTAACACAGCAAATTCTGAGTGGTCAATTCATATCCATTCTTTAAAATCATAAGAAAGTAGATTAAGAAGAATTCTGTAAAACAAACAAAAAAATAGCATGCCACTTTTTTTGTAGTAAGCAAATAATTATTCAGTGCTTCCTCCCCTCTCCTCCCTTTTTTGTTTTAATAAGACACATCCTCACTTTGTCTTAGGTGGCAGAAACAGAAAAGCATGAAGGAAAGTGTGAGCTAGAGAGGGAGTGTGAAATAAAGGGGGAGAACAGAAATAATAAGACTGATAAAATGTATTATGGTTTAAGGCCAAATAAGACTAGCATGGATCTTGACAACAACTCTGTAAGGCTAACTGGCAAAGATTAGTCCCATCTCACTGGTGACAGAACTGAGACTCAAGAAGGTGCAGTGACTTGACCAGAGTCACCTGGCTGGTCAGCTGCCCAGCTTAAATGTTGACTCCCATCCCTTGGTCTTCTGATCCCTTCATCAGAATTCCTTAGATGGCATGATTTGCGTTACCCTAACATGGTTTACCTCGAAGGTAATGAGAGAACAAATCAGGAAGTGTATTGTTCAAGTGCTGGTTTATATGATAATAATGACAATAATAAAAAGAAAGCTAGCTAACATTTAATCAGTGTCTACTCTGTACCGGGCATGTGCACCATCTTCATTCTCATGGCAATCCTACCAACTGGATATTATTATCTTTGCAGGTGATGTAACAGGGGCCCAGAAAGGTTTAGAAACTTGTCCATGATCATAGAGCTAAGGAGTGACAGAGCCAGGATTTGAAACCAGGAAGCCTGACAGAGCTCATGCTCTCAACATCTGCTAAGAGACATTGCACACATTTAACTTTGCCGAGACAGGTGCCTGCCTGGCCTGGAGAAAGGACCTCCTTCCGCCCGGTCCTGGGTGGAGAAGCAGCACAGAGACCGCCTGCAACGAGTGCCACTGGCCTGCAGAGACGCAGACCAGCATTCCACTGGCATTTCTGAACTTAGATTGTCTACTGAGTGGCCTGTGGCAAAAAAAAAATGTTCTGAATTCACTTTGTTCTCCCCTTTAATGTTGCCCAAAGGAAAACCAAAGCAAAAGCTGCCCTTTGAAGCTGCCTTCTATATGAAAAAATAAACAGACCCCTTTGCAGTGAGAGAGCAAGATTTCTGAAGAGCTGAGGATGGCAGCCCTGGGCGAAGGGGCTGGGCACAGAGCCCTCAGCCAGAGCCAGCTCTTCACATGTTTCATCACGTTCACCAAATTCTGTTCCTGACAATTTCCATTCTTTTAAGCCCCAATAATGAGATGCTGTGAGCTTCCTTTAAACAGTAAAAAGTCAATTAATATGCTAACTGTTAATAAGCTTGATTCTTTCCTTACATTCAGAATGGCTAGGGTCGTGCTTTGAATTGATGGAGAGGGTGTGAAGCATAGGAAAGGAATCGATATGGGAGAGAATGATCTTTGCAGCATCCTCAGGGGACCTAACAGAATTTTTTCCTACCCAATTTCCTACACAGATACTCATGCACACACACCTTTGATGACAAAAGTGGTTTTGGTTGTTGTTGTCACTGGTTACCCTAAAGTAAGAGCTGTCACAACAAAATATTCCTGTGCCCAGGGCTGCTCCTTGGGGAAATGACAAGTGCTCAGAGAGCATTTCATTACCTCCACTCTTGACTCTCTCTGATCTTGGAGCTCAGAGTGCCCTCTTTGGGAATCTACAATATGTCCTTCATTTCTTTTTTCCCCAATTCCCAGCAAAGAGCAATGGGCCCCAATTCCCACAGGCTTTGACTTGGAGCTTTGTATTTCTGATTCTGCAGTGAAAGGCTTTCTAGCCTGGTGAAGGAGTGAAACAAAGACCATGGCCTTGTGGACTCAATGGAATCAATAGAACCGTGTTTGGTTTGGCTTGTACAATGTCTATGAAAATTTAAACCTTATGAGGTTTCACATGAAGGTCAGATGCACTAGCTTTTCCTGGGAACTTGGGTGATCCCACAACATGGCAGTGGTTGCCTTCCCATTTGACAGTGTTTGGTTGGCACTGAGCAGAGGCAGCTGGTTGGCACTGAGTCAGAGGCAGCTACTCCCTTACGTACCCTCTCCATCTACCCCTTTTTATGCATTTATGTTCCCAGTTGGTTCCTTTGGGTTTGGATCCTTGATGCCCGATTTGAGTCTGGGAGTGAAGGTGGAGCTGGAGTCTTTCTCTATGACCACTGTCATACTGGTCTGCCAGAGACCATCAATCAGACAGATATCTGGACCTGTCATTCCTGCATGCTGGGCGATCACTCACTGGATCACCAGGACAGGAGTGCCGTTGCTGATGAAGTGGAGGCTGCCTGTCAGTCAATCTTCAGAGCATGCCCTTTGTGCTACTCACTCTGCAAACCATTCCTACCTCGCCCTGAGCTAGGCCTGTGAGGTGTGTGTGCAGAAATTGCGGTTAACTTTTCAGGCACTTACCACTTTTCTTGACAACCCACAATTTGGTTGCTGAAATGACTGGCTTTGTTGATCAATTATTATATTAATTATTAAGGTAAAATATTTTTAGCCAGGGTCAACTGTTCATCTCCTACTTTACCCAAATCTGTAGGGAAGCAGATGTTTTGTCAGTCTTGCGCGCGCGCGCACACACACACTCACACACTCACACACGCCTTAATCCTGTCCTCCCCAACCTCAACCTTTTGTCCCAGGAAAGAATTCAAACATAAAAGACTGGACTCTGAGGTCAGCAGCTCTTGAGCCCTTCTCTCCCTGATCTCTAGGATGCTGCAGTTCAGAACAATGAGTTCTTTCCATTTTCCTCTAATGGCATGAAAACAGTAGTCCTGCTGCTGCTCTAGTGCAATGCTTGGAGGTACCTGGTTATCTTATTAAAGATCTGATGCCGGTTTTCGCTCTGACACTCTTGCCCAAGTAATTATCTCTGCAGGCAGTTGCATCTTTATCTGGGCCATTCAAATAGTCAGGGAGTAGTGCATATTTATACAATTTGTCGCCCCAAATGGAACAGGCTATGGGGTTTTTTTATTCCTCTTTCAGCGGCTTTTGGTTAGTTAAGAGGTTAACATGAATAGACTTTGATCTGGTCCTATTAAGGTCAATGGCTTTGAGGCTGTTTCAATATAAATGACTTCTCTGCAAATGGTATCACTCTTGCTGTCGTGCATACCTTCTCCTTCCTAATTACTCCTCAAACATTGCACTCTAGATATTATTCCCAGAGTGCCCAGGATGCTTTTTGAAGATACTCTTTCTAACCAAGTCAGATGCAAACATGAAATAGTGCAATTGCCTGCCTTAAAAGGTCCACAGCCAGCATATGTCTCCTTTCTTATTAACGCAATTATAGGTTCAACAAAGAAGTAACTTGGGGACAGGAGGTGACTCTCCCAATCCCCGCGCCCCCGCCCCCGGGCTGCATCCATCTGGATTGGGCTCCAGCCCATTTCTCAAAATTGAGTTATTCCACTGGACACATTTTCTTCATCCTCTTTACACTGTAAATAGAGGGAAGGAATTAAGGGTGCCAGGGATTAGGTGTTGTTTTTTAAAGTAGTTTGAGGAAACAATTTCGTATATGGAAAGACTGAGTATACAACATTATCTTCATGCCTGGTACCTTCTTTTCAATTCAACACTATTGATTAAAACTTGGCAAAGGGGCTCTTTGCTCATTTGTATGACAGTCACATTACATACTACCAGACAACTGTCTATGTCTTCTAATTCTTATCCTTCAAAACCCTGAGATGCCAGAGAGCATGATGGATTTGTTCTAAATTGGCTTAATTTCCAGGCCAAGTCAGCTGTTATCTGGAAATTGAATAGGAATATCACTTAGAAAATAATACCCCAAATAAGACTTACAAAATGTAAACTGTTTTCCAGTATAGCTCAACTTTAAATCCTATTGCGAACCTGAATTGTATAAAGAAACCAGGATTAGGATAGCAGCTCTACTGATCATTAAACTTCTGTTTCACAGTGTAGATTGGTAGACGCCTGCGTAACACATGGGGCCTGATGTGAGGAGAGAAGATCATACCACAGTGAGTTTGCTGCATACGTTCTGCCTTACAGAAATTAAATGACATTACATACTTCTGTGTGAAGTTCACACAGACTCCACAAACATTCTCTATTCAAAATAAAACTGATTTTTCTCTTCTAAACCCTGTTCCTCTGTGTCACCTATGTTGATGAGTGGCACCATTACCTATCCCACACTCAGACTAGAAATCAAAGTCATCTTCACTACCCTTCCCTATACTTTCACATCCAGCCTGGCACCATGTCTGGAAAGTTCTTCCTGCAAGTTCTCTGGGATTTGACTCTTTTTTTCCATCCCCTCAGCGGGGTCCTTGGTTTTGGTTCTCAACACCTAGAAAAATACCTTCTGAAGTAATAAGTCTTCACCTTTCTCTCCAATACTGCCTTCTCTACCCCAAGCTTCCCACTAGGATATGTTCAGATCCAGGACCCCTTACATCATTACGTTGCTCAAACAAAAACAGTATTCATGGGTTCCTATTACCTATGGGATGAAAGCCCAGTGTATAAGAAGGACTCAGTCTTTCACGATCCTGCCCCAGTCTACATTTCTGGCCTATTTTTCTGTCTTTCCTCACTTTCACTGTAGAATTGTACCCCAGAAAAGTTCTGGGTCTTTGCAACGCTCTCTGCTGGAGTCAGCTTAAGAAGTGGGTACACTTGCCTGAAAATATGGACAGGTTGTTTTCACCTAGTTGCCTGGGCTGTGACATGCAATTACTTCTATGTCTTACTTGCTACTCTTCCACAGTCTTCTAATCTATAGATTAGACCATACAGTGATGCCTATATTCCCTTTTGTCTTTGTAGTAATACTAGAGCTAGAATTTTTTTCTTTCTTCTCATTTTTAATGAAGCAGGCCATTTGGGATTCTAAGCAATATTCGCTAGCATCTAGGATGATTTAGCCTAGTGGTTCTCAAACTTCCAAGTTTCTGATTCAGGTGGTCTGGAGGGTGGCCTGAGCATTTGCACTTCTAGCAGGTTCCCAGGCAATGCTGTTGCTGCACATTGAAAAACCATGGCTTTAGCAGTGCATGCCATGAACAGAGGATGAGAGGTGAACTCTGTGAAGACAGTACATCTTGGGGACAAACTGGGCTGTTGGCATTTTTCAGGCTATCTGCCTAATTTTTTAAATTAAAATTTTAACAATTAATTGTTTGTGATGGAATATGGATTGTTACAGACAAAAGAGAGGTTGGTGCTAAGGCATCTCCAGAAAAGGATTTGTCACTTTGTCAATGTAGATAAGGGTATGACCGGTGTAACTTTTGTCAAAATGGACTACTTAGACCCTGACTTTGGGGGTCCCTTTTACTGTTCTTATGCCAATAAAAATCATTATGCCAGTAAATGTCCCTAAATGTCAGTGAGCCACACAACTCTTGACCCTTCTTTCTATTGTCTGGGTTCCCTGGGAAGGTTGTGGTCCCTGGGGTGAGTGAGGGAGCATCCTGACCTTAGTGGTTATTTTCTCTCTGCCTGGTCTATGCTTCCTCCAGCTATCTCCCAGACATCTTTAAGACAGTTTCAATATATTTTCTGCAAATCCTTCCCAATCCTTCTAGAATAGTTGTTTACTCCCATGTGTCCAAAAATGAATGTGCTTTTTACAGCACTCATCAAATGATATTATAATGATTATGGTTTAATGATTTATCACCTCCATACTAGATTAGTAACTCCTTTGAGGACAGAGTATTTATGTGTGTATTGTGAAATGTATACATAGTTCATCTTTTCTCCTTAAAACTAATGGGTACTTGCTGAATGAATGAATGCATGAACTCTACTTTCATGCATTGCAAGTCCCCCTTTTTGAAGTGTATAAATCTCATTTTGCTACATGGATGTCAGGCTCCTCCAGCTGGATACCATATATTCTACTTTCTCCGAGTCCTTCTCTAGTCATTCCCCAGCCCCAAATTGAATGTACAGTCAGAATTTTAAAAAAAAGACTTGAAAATAAATGGATTTTTATCTGCCTCTGGGAAATGGGAGAGCATTAGCAGGGAGGGTTTCTGCTTTCTATCCACTCCTTTGAGAGGCCTGAAAGATTAAAAGCTGCCAATGCTTCAAAGTCATATTGTGCACGTGTACTTGGGAGATGGCTGAAAGTGCTTGTAATTGGCTGTGAAATTCTCCTCTGGTTGAGATGGCAATGGCCTTTGAAAGTTTGGAGTCACTTTTTCTCCTTCCCTGCAATCATTATTGCTATTAATAACCCAAGCTGACTTTCTTTTTACCTCGTCCCCATTTGGACTGTATGGCTCTCCACCCAGTCTCGGGGTCTCATTTGCATGTAACTACAGGTCTTCTGTGAGAGCTGGAGTAGATGGAAATGGGACCAGCAGGACTGAACAGGTACAGTGAGGCTTTATGATTCTCTGCATCACAGGATGTTTAACTCTTTTTCTGACAAAGGGCTAAATAGTAAATATTTTAGGCTTTGTGAGCCATATGGCCCCTGTTGCAACTAATCAGCTCTGCTGTAGTTGTGAACATAGCCATTGACAATATAGAAATGAGTAAGCATGACTGTGTTCCAATAAAACTTTATTTACAGAATCGGGTGACAGGCTAGATTTGGCTCTCAGACTGTAGTTTGCCAACCCCTGCCCTAGATCTCATAAAACCCTGGCTCTGGGCCTGCCAGGCCTCCCACACTTTGTTGCTTTCTGCAATGACTAGAAAACTTAGGGTAACTGGAAAAAATAATGGAACACTTCTGCGCTCAAGTTACCGAGCTACACGACCCCGAGAGTGGCTTTCTTTTCTGGTGAAAGGGCGGGATCTGCAGGTGAACAGGACGGGTCGGGGTCTGCTCCTCCCTAACTTCTGATCTCTCCTCAGAGCCCCGTCTTGGTAACACACAACCGGAAACCCAGTAACCAAGGACAAACGTGTTTTGCAGAGTCTTTGACCCAGCCTTGGAACAGAGTATGAAACGGTGGGTTTGAAGCTGGGAGACAGTAGCTGGAAAACTGAACAGGACTTCCCGAGGGTGTCAGTATTATTGCCATGACATGTGGTTAGCGGTGAGACCCAGTGGAGCTCCCGGAGAAATGAGATTGATCTCTGAGGGTTAAACAGGTGAAACCCACGCACACTATGGCTTTGATGACCAGCTATAAGGTTAAACTAAGATTCTACCTCTAACTCTAGCACTGCAGACTTTGAGGAAGCACAAAATTTCTCATAAGATCATCTGAGTTTATTCTCTGAGAGACAAGATTGGCATGTAATTCTAAGTCATTAAGTAGAAACCTAATCATTGTGTTGTTCCATGTTGGTGGGGGGAAATACATGAGCAGAAGGGAGCAGATTAGCCTAGAGTGCACTCAGTAATGATTGTAGGTCTGATGTTCACAAACAGATTCTCTGAAGTGATTATTTCAGTTGTGGCTTGGCAGAAATTGAATATTCAAGGTAATGCATCTAATTGATTATAAGAGAGTGTTCCTTTTAATAAGATGCAATAATTGCTAAGGGCAGCTTGACAGCTTGTAATGAACCCTAGCAAGAAGAATTTGAAGTGTGAAGTAATAATATCATTTTGGAGTATTTATATATGTAAATGTGATTGATTTCCTTTGCTGCCCCAGGCTGAGCTTGCATCCTCATCCCCTAGGGGCAACATAAGATCATCCTCCTGCCCCCAAATATCCCTAAAAGAGTTGTTTTATTTGATTGAGATGGGACTGTTACTTCAGTAGAGGCTTGATCCAGTCAAAGCATTGTGTCTAATGAACCCTAGCTGGTGGGCCTAGCCCATGGGACGCCAAGAAGGCCAGAATCTACACTTTCCCATTTTCTTCTACTTTCTGTACAAGCACTGGGAGAGGGGGTCGGGTGGCTGAAACGATCTTGGGTTGCTGTTGTCCTGAAGCCTTCCTCACTGGGAGGATCTTGGCCATGAAACATGAGCATGCTTGATTGTTTATTTTCCTGCATTTAGTACAGAGAATTGTTCCTTAGTCTTTCCTCATGTGGATTTGTCTATGGAGAAGGCTTTAGGCACATCTGTTTGAGGGCTCTGCCTGGCGTGACATTTCAATGCCTCATCATATTAACAAATTACTTGGCCTTCTGGTTTTACGTCAGCCTCTCTTAGCTTGGATTAACATGAGTGCACACCAGATCACTGGGTCCACTCTTGCAGCGCTGACAAACTCCAGATTCCGAGATCTCAAAGGCAGGTGTCAGAAG
Source organism: Tonatia bakeri (assembly GCA_004024845.1). Classification (NCBI taxonomy): domain Eukaryota; kingdom Metazoa; phylum Chordata; class Mammalia; order Chiroptera; family Phyllostomidae; genus Tonatia; species Tonatia bakeri. The sequence goes on from PVIA01000779.1 coordinate 88,887, forward strand.
TGAGCCATGGTGAATTCACCAAGGCAAGTGACTTCTTCAGAGGCTTCTGAGCAGCTGGCCAATGGGGTCTCTCTGCCCTTGCTGGACAATGTTCTGGTCAAGCTATAGCAGATTTTAAAGCCCATTTTAAGATGGTCTTTTTTAAAAAAACACAAAATAAAATGATGGCCCTTTTTGGAGGCTTAGTTCCTGGCAGTAAAGCTCAAGACTTTATGACTTTATTTCTACTTTTGGGTGATATAAATAAGAGATTTTCTATTAAATTAGAAGAAAAAGACAAAACAGTAGATCCCTTTAAAAACAAGAACCTGTAGGCAGATCGTCTGTAGATGAAATGGGTAAGAGAAGCTGCTCTGGGAAGCGAAGCTGAGGTGTGGCCTGGTGACTAGGACTCTGTGGACCTCTGTTTGAAAATCACATCTACTCACCCTGGCTGGTGTAGCTCAGTGGATTGAGCGCGGGCTGCGAACATCCACAGGCATCGCAGGTTCGATTCCCAGTCAGGGCACATGCCTAGGTTGCAGGCCATGTCTCCCAGCAACCGCACATTGATATTTCTCTCTCTCTCTCTCTCTCTCCCCCTCCCTTCCCTCTCTAAAAAAAAAGTAAATAAATAAATAAACAAAATCTTAAAAAAAAAGAAAATCACATCTACTGAAAAAGTTGGGATGTGGGGGAGATGGGGTTTTTAAGCTTCCACCATTTTCAGCTATTTGCTCTCTGCAGAATGTAGAGATGGGACTGGCTGTATTGGCTTAACTCAGCATGACTGCTGCATACACTGAAAAGTTCACAGAATGTTCTATAGCTGACATTTTTTTTTTTAGTGTATTTAATACATGTTATGGCTCCAAGAGTAATTGTTCTGCCTTCCTGCATTTCTCCACACTCCCCTGACTCCTCATCTTGTAGGATCTGATCTTGGAGTCCATCTTCGTCTTCTCTGCCCTGTGGTTTTAATTTCCTTTTCTCTCTGCTAATGATCTTGTGACTGGGTGCTATAAATTTCCTCCATAGCAGCACAACGTCATTTTTACATTGTCTATAATTTATATCCTATAATATTTTCTATATTAAACTATTTAATTTTTAGGAGGGGCAGATAACATATTGCCTAATAAGAGTCATGTAAAATTAACTGTGCATGAAGCACAGTTTATTTCATTTTGTGACAGTTGAGACCCAGGCAGAATTCTGGGGCCACCTTCATTTCACCCTGTGAGTGCTGTTGCCTCTACACACACTCCCCAGGCCCAGGAAAAGGAGGTTCTCCACCCAACTGCATGGTTTAGGTTTTTAAAAATTAGCTGTGGGGAAAAAAGAGAGCAAAATGGGTCTTTATGAGAAAGAATTCTTACCCTAAAAACAGGTTCTAATCCCCAAAATCCACTTATAAGAGACAATTATTAAGATGTTTGTTAACATGCATGCTTGCTTTTAATAGAGAAAAAACACTGGGCCTCAATTTTTGCCTTATCTGCTAGGGGGCTCAGTGTGGAAGTTAGTGTCACACCGATCTCAGCTTGCATGTCATTTCTTGAGGAAGGTGACTTAATTCATCCAGTCTAATTACATTAGCTAACCTCTCTTCTGCTCACTCTAAGTTATTGTATTATTTTCCAAGGAGAGTTGTAACAAAGCACCATAATCTTGGGTGGCTTGGAACAAAAGTAATTGATTATATCACAATTCTGGGGGATAGAGGCCTTCATTCAAGGTCTCAGCCAGGTCATGCTCTCTCTAAAGGTTCTGGGGAAGACTCCTTCCTTGCCTCTTCCTGGCTTCTGATGGATCTTGGCAGTCCTTGGCCTTCTTTGGATCATAGCTGCATGCCTCCAATTTCTGCCTCAATCCTCATGTGGCATCTTCCCTCTGTGTGTGTCTCCTCGTGTGTTCACATGACCTTCTTATAGAGATGCCATCATTGGATTCAAGGCCCACCCTAATTCCGATGATCTCATCTTTACTTAAATAATTATAACTGCAAAGACTCTGTTTCCAAATAAGGTCACATTCTGAGGTTCCAGTGGATGTGCATTTTGAGGGGGATGCTGTTCAACACTCAACAGGTGTCATAGTTCATATGCCCTTGGAGCAGCCATTGCTGTACAGAGTCATAGTGGTATTTTACATGTGTTCTTTCTTGACCATTTGAATACTTCCACCACCTTCCTTGCTCCGAGATGCTAGCATACTAGTTTCATGAGAGCTCGGACTTTCTGTCTTATTTTATGCTATAAGCCTGACAGCTAGTAGCAATCTAAAAAATTTATGTTCAAGTGATAATTTAACTGATTCCACTTTAATAGCTTGTCTCTGCTAGTGTGCTCTTCCCTTTTTAAAAATGGCTTTGAGGTCTGTTTATCTTCTACTAGCCACTTAAAATCCTTTCGAGAACAAGAGATGGAGAAGATATCATAAACAAAGAAAAGGCAGGAGTTTAGAACTCAGCGTGTATTTTCCCTGAGAAATAATGTGATGAATGATGATTAGATTCCCAGGCCATCTTTTAAAGTTAAAAATGTTTAACATTAATGCCTTTTTAACTTTAATGGCAATGAAATAGATGGTGTTTTCAGTGTAGTGTCTTTCAGTGAGCTTGGGAATAGGACTGTGCAGGTACCTGGCATATAATAGGAGAGTAAGTGTCTATTCAATGAATTAATTAATAAAAATAAAAGAAGGTCCCAAGGTCCCTGGCCTACCATAGGCTCTCTTTTCTTGCTAAAGAGAATATGATGAGGTTTTAGGGTGGGTTGCACATAGGTCAGATCTGAATTTTTGGCTTTTTGCGCTATTTTTAGCTATGTATTGTTTTTACCTAGGGGACACTTATCATTTGGTTGTCCTACACAGAGCTAAATGTTGGTCTAAGTTTTCTGAATCCCACTTTTTCCTGAGCCCCTCAGTGTTGTGCTGAAAATATCGTGTAGCTAAGAATTTGGGGGCAATATTAATGAAAGTGCCCCCAAAAGTGATACAAAATGTAGCTGCTATCACAAAACCCAAGAAAATGAGAGGAGGGCGTGAGCTGGAGCAAAAGGCAGAACATCTGTTGTCTTTGCTATCTTACTTAAAGAGGCCACTAGAAAGGCAAACAGTAGAGACTATTCTAGAATGATTTTCTCTATCATGGTAGCCTCCCTTCTTCATACCATTTCACTTATATCTCTCCCCCCCTCTTTTAAATGGATTGAGAATATTTAGTTGTGGAATAGGTGAATCATTAAAACTAAATGACAACCCAAGTCCTCTTGTAGAAAGGCATGTGATTGATTAATAGTGACTGTTGAGTTCATGTTAGGAGCTCAGGAACACAGTTTAGTGGTCTCTGGAAGTCATTCTGGCAAATGACATCACTACTGCAAAAAACAATCACGTTGGAATGGAACAGTACCTTTCTCTTTGTGACTACTGCCTGAACACACTGCCGTACTCTCTCAAAGACACTTCCTCTTCAAAGCAAAAAGAACACATTTCTTAGACCTCAGAGACAGTCAAGCAAAGAGCTGGAGTGACTGTGAGTGCTGTGATTTGTCCTCATCAGAGGCAGACAGCACACTTCACCTTTAGTCTCATGTTTCATGTGAAAGCTGCCAAGCAAGTCCAGTAACTGAGCTGATTACCCAGAGTCCTTGCTAAGAGTAAGATTAAGGAGAACAGCATTAAGTTTCTTTGTGAATTCAATGGTGTCTTGTTAAGGAACATCCCCCCCCCCTTTTTTTTTTTTTTGCAGAGTTTATTAAGGGAATGTGAGCTGTTTTAACAGACAACTTCCACATTCTCAGGGAATTAGCATGATACAAGTTCATATCTGGTTTATATCACTGCTCAGTGCTAATTTTTTCATGGACACATGCACTTTCCATGTTGTTGCTCTACCCTCTCTAGGCCCCCAAATCTTTTCCATTAGAGGTGGATTGAGAAAGGGGATAGGATATCAAATATGAGAGGCTTTTATGAATTAAGCCTGGAAGTGGCTCAGTTCATTTCTGCCCATATTCTATTGGCTAAACTCAATCACATGTCTCACCTAACAGCCAGGGATGCTGAAACGTGGAAGAAGAGGTAGTAAGTGTAGTGAGCGTCTAGCTAATCCCCAACACAAAGGGCAGTGATAGAGAACTTGCTCTTTCCCACAAGCAGGGCGATGAAGGAGGAATGGCAGACCTGGCCCTCAGTTAGGTACCCTGGAGAGCTCAGGGTGGAGGTTCAGAATTAGCACACAGCCTTCGGCACCCCACAAGCAACACGCTCCCATGACAAACCCAGGTTATTCTCAACTCCCTGTGTGTGACTGAGCATAATTCTACTTGCCCAAAACTGAGACTCAGAGAGGGAAAACGTTTATTCCAGATCACATAGCTAATCGCAGCAAAGCGTGCATGCATAGTGTTGATGTCAAGATAGTATTGAGTTTGCTTTCTGTGTGTGTGTATGTATATATACATATGTATACATATACATACACACATGTATATGTATAGTTATTTTAAAAAGTGACTTATATATATATATATAATTAGGTTCACATATATTAAAGTAAATCATTTCAGGGTTTAACATGTTAAATTAGTAGTACTATAATGTACTTTCGATAGACCACTGCTTTTTGACATTCTAATTAAGAACAACTGATGCAGAGGACTAAGAAAAATGATCTATTGCCCTGGCTGGTGTAGCTCAGTGGATTGAGCGCGGGCTGCAAACCAGGCATCGCAGGTTCGATTCCCAGTCAGGGCACATGCTTAGGTTGCAGGCCGTGGCCCCCAGCAACCGCACATTGATGTTTCTCTCTCTCTCTCTCCATCCCTCCCTTCCCTCTCTAAAAATAAATAAATAAAATCTTTAAAAAAAAAAAAGAAAAAAAAAAGAAAAATGATCTATTTAGCTTGCTTTGGGACCAAATAACAAAGCTTAACTTATGTTGTTGAAAATAACAAATAAATAAATAAATAAATAAATTCTAAATTATTTATTAACAAACACACTTATATAGTGCCTATAATATGCCAGATACCAAGAGCCCTAAAATTATGTACTCATTTAATCCTCATAACAACCCTGTGGGGGGAGTACTACTATTATTTTCATATTAAAGATGAAAAACGGATCCAGGGGAGGGTACGATACCACAGTCACAAGAGTAGTTAGTGAAAGAGCCAGGATTTAAACTGAGAAAGCAGCTCTTCGTCCACTTCTCCTCGCCACTGCATGATGGAGCCCATATCTGGTCATGCAGAGGCAGAGCCGGTCTCAGGATGGGTTGATTTAGTAGCATGCAGGTGCACAGCTTCCTTAAAAATTCCAGATATCCTGGCTCTTTCTGTACTTCATCTCCTGTCTTTGCTTTACCTTATGATATCAAGTGGCTGCCAGCAGCAGCCAGGGCAATATGCTACTTTATGTACATCTAACTGGGGACAGGAACTAGCTTGTCTTATTTGTGAATGGGCCTGCCCCTGTCATTCTTTGGCCCGAGCTTGCCCAATCTTCTTCCCCTCTCTGAAACACTTAGCTTCAGGTCAGTTGCTCAGTATGAAGTCGATGATGAGTCCACCACAACGTTTACTAGAGACGTCAGCCTTCCTATGTACCACTTGATTCTGACACATTGCCTTGTTAGCTTATTCGAATAATGCATGGCCATTCACGGTGTTTGCTTATAATGAAGCAAAGTTTTAAAATGTTGGAACACTTTAAATATGTTGTCTCATTTCCCATTAGTGGGTTGGATAAGTTTTATGATTCCTACTTCTTAAATGAGGAAACAGACTTAGGGAGGATGTGTCTTTTTCAAAGTCAGTGTCAGAGCAAAGATTTAAACCTGTCTCTTAACTCAGTGTGGGGCCATGTATCAACTACCCAGCTTGTCTTCATTAGCTGTGAGGTCACACAGTAACAAGCAATCTCTAAGCAGAGTAGATATCTAACTAGGTCATTTTAGGCTGATTTTATTTATTTTTGAATTTCTATAGCAGAACATAAGAATTTTGTATTTGTCTTGATTCTCCTGGGCAATTTCTAACTAGATTTTTGTCTTTTATATTCAGTCTGAATGTTCTACTTTTTCTATCCCTAGGGACTTGCGATGTTAAAAATTCTTAATGCTGGAAGCTTTTTATTCATGAAGAGCATTACACCAGCCAAATCTCCAGGACTTGAAACACTTTTTTTGCAAGGAATTAAAACTTTCAGAGCTTCTTTGTTTCATTAAAAGTATAAGAACAAGCACTAATTAACAGGAAAATTATTAAAATAATGCATAAAACATGTTCTGCTGGTTGCTGGAATCTGACAGTCTTAATTTTTTTTTCTTTTGCTCTATATGTTCTATAAATAGTATCCAAAACTTAACCAAATGCCACAAGTTAGTTCACTTAGGGGAGTGACTTTTAAAATTGTCACGGTGAGCCCTGATCAGTGTAGCTCAGTTGGTTGGGCATCGTCCTGCAAAGCAAAAGGTCACCAGTTCAATTCCTGGTCAGGGCACACGACTGGGTTAGGGGTTCGGTCCCCAGGTGTGGTGTGTACGAGAGGCAACTGATCAATGTTTATCTCTCACATTGATATTTCCATGTTTCTCTCCCTGTCTTTCTCCCTCCCCTCCCCTACCTCTAATACATAAATAAATATTAAAATTGCCATGTTGAGAGATATCAGAGTTTATGCTGTAGTGAGGCAAAATATTGCTCAGCCATGGCCCTAAGCGGTAAGTGTGTTGGCTTTTCATCACCCTTGTAAAGTTCTTAAGTTTATAAAAACTGTGGAAACTTAGAACTTGGAATATCTCATAATGCTTGATATATAGCAGATAGATACCACACACACACACACACACACACACACACACACACAATGTGTGTGTATACATATACAGTGGTACCTCAGTACTCATTGTTATTTTGTTCTGGATCATTGTTATTTTGTTCTGGAGCTAGCGATGAGTGCTGAAACTAACAAGTACTGAACGATGAATCATTTTCTCTTGCTGAGCAGTGTTGTGACTCATATAAGATCTAGCAAGTGTGACAAATTTGAGCAAGTGCTGAGTGCTGAAACATTTTTTGTCAAAATGAGACGAGTACAGGGTTTGATGAGTTCTAAAGCCTATGAGTACCGAGGTATCGCAGTGTGTGTGTTTATGTGTATGTGTATTTATATATATGTCTATGTATGTATGGCATATATATTGAATAAGTGAACTTCGACCTTTTTTGAATGAGAAAAGTAAAGCCTAGACAGGGACAAAAACTGGTTCAGGTAAAGGCCAAGACTCAACGCTCTTAATTTCTAGACCAGTGCTCATTCTAACAAGTTATGAGTTGAGGAAAGCTCAACTCAAAGCAAGTTTTTAAAATAAAATCTGTAAAATAGATAGTTTTACAGAGTTATAGGAAAGGTGCTCTTTACCTGGCAGATCTTTCAGTGTAGGACTTGATTAGAGTTATGTGGGGATCACGATATAATTAAGCTTAGGATTGATAGAAGCAACAAGGTGAAGATTTTAAGGTTTGAGTTTTAAGGAGCCTTGGTGGGACAGCTGACTTCAGTTTAATGCCTGCTTTTGAAGAGTTCTAGGAAATTCCTCTGATGAGCAAATAAGTGATTTGTCTGGGTAAGAGTCTCATGAGAAAGTTGTGTTGATGAAAATAATGGAATAGTACAGTCATGTTAAGGTAGACAAAGTAAGCTGTGTGAATGGAGTTGTGGTGGCCAGAAGGAAAGGGTAGCAGAGCTTCAGACATCCAGACAGTGGGTGATTCAGGGGGCAGCCCAAGGTGGAGAGGAGTAGAGCAACTGATGGACCAGCAGTGACTTAAGTCAGACTCAGGATCATCTCTGTAGGGAGAAAGAGCCTGTAATTCACCTCTCTGCACTTGCATTCATTCTCGGGTATGGGATCTATGGAAAACCTAAGAAGAATTTTTATTGGAAAGTTTGGGGTATAAATTTTGACTTTTGTGCTAAGGAAATAAGTAACAATTTGGAAACTTAATAAAAGTTAGGCATCTGCAAGGCAACTATGTGCTGAAATCATTGAATAGAAAAACAAAACAAACCTAACCCAAAAAGCCACCTACAAAAACAACAACAATAACCCCAACAAAAACCCTTTTAATTTCAAAAGAGTATTTCACTTGTAATTGTTGGCAATAATTATTGGCTGATGGACCACTCCAAAATTGTTTTCTAATAATTGGTATCTAGATTGTAGTTTATCTGTATAAACCTGCTGCTTAGTATGTGTACTATTTATGGTTTAAAATTTCCAAATAGTTTTTGGGTGTTACCTGTAGTATATTCGAGGTGCAGTGGGCTGGCTGATGCCTTTCCTGTGAATTCTCTAGGACCACATAGTGTCTGTATGCTCATCAGGAGTCATCAGCCTGGGAATCACAGCGGGGTCTACTTGCAAAGGTTGAAAGCCCTACCGGTCAAGTTTTCTTCCTTTCTCAGCCATCTCTTTTTATTGTGACCCATCTTCCTTCTCAATGATTCTGTTATAAACAATAAAACTGGAGGCTTTCTTTTTCTAATACCCAAGAATACATAGATCCCTGATCTTAGAAGCACTGATCTTATTAATGAGAAATGGGCTACATTGTTCTGTTTCCAGTTTTCTCCTCCCTATATCACCATTTTCAGCCCTCAGATAGGAGTTCCGATGTTATGAAGTGGGGAAAACTCCCGTGTGCCAATAAACTTGGCTGTGAAATCAAGCCCGGAGGTCCTGAGCTGAAACCATTTCCATGCAGCTACCTAGCGCAAGAGCGGAACACAGAGTGTTGGAATGTTAAAGAATTTCACCTCACTCCGCATGATCTAAATGTCCTTGTGGCTCAGGTGAGGACACGGAGGCCCCTTGCACAGAAAGAAAACATGTTTTTTCTCAAGAACACGTCTTGGTTTCTAACCTCTTCTAACATAAAAATTAACATTGGCCAAGCACATGAATTGTGAGAATTTCTTACTACCTTCTTTGCTTAAAAATTGTGTCATTAGTATGTCTCATTATATTTGTGATTATTCACAGCTTTAGAAACAACAGCTTGAGTACAGAATGTCTTTCTTCTGAAAATATCAAAACACTTGCGAGTCTTTTATCTCAGCTAGCAGAACCTGGCACCTATCATGCTTATTCTAGCAGCTCTTAAGGGTTATCTATAAAGTACTAACACATATATATATTTATTCATATTTTATTGTAAACATATTTAGCCGTTTTGTTCCTCTTAGATGGAAGACTTAATAAGTTCAGAAAAAGAACTCCTGAAAGGGCAACATTAGCTGCCCACCATCAAATACAAATATCAGAAGGCCACACTGATTACACGGGTTCTTTTTAAAAATTGTTCTTTCAACATTTGTATATTAACAGTCATGGCTTCAGGCAAACACTGAACCCTTGAGAATTCACTGGCTGGAAAAATTATGTGAAGCCACCTGTTCCTGCATCCTTTGGAAACCTAACTAAGCACTTTCTGTATATAGATGTTTCCTTCATGTTTTTGTTTTCTTTAAAGGTGAAAAAAACAAGGTCCATGGCATTAAGAAGAAACTTTTTGTAAAAGGATAAAGAAACGTGGCAGAGGGTCTCCTGTTTCCCTTGCCTTCCAGACTCGCCTCTTTTCTCTAATTTTCCCCTTTCTACTTTTTTTTGGCTATCTTCCCTGCTTCTGAACCTTAATTAATTGGAAAAAAAATTGCCAGACTTGCTAAAACAGTTCTCAAAAGTCAAGTTCTGACAGTTACCAGAACAGCATTGCACAGATGCTCCTGAGCAAGAGGCATAAAAACTGGAACAGTCACTCGTTGTTCTAATGGAAAGTTTTGTAGCAGTTAATGAAAAACACTCCCACCTGAGCCCAACCACAGGGACACATGGCCCCGTCTTGTACTCACCCTGATAGAGCGCCACCTGCTTGAACTCAGAGCATGAGCCCATCTCAAGTAGTTTCTGATGCGTATCAGCTGAATGAAACCTTCATTGAAGCCATCAGTTATTTTCTTCTCATGCTTTGGAATAGACCAGTCAAATCCTAGGCACCCCAATATCTACCCTGGGAAATCTTTGCTCACCTCTAAGAACTAGGTGGAGACCTGCCCCATGTTCTTTCCAGGCTGATCCAGACATGTCTTTATTACGGCATTTAACACACTAAATGGCCATTGGTTCTTTGTTACTTTCAAGAGAACATAAGCTTCTTGAAGGCAGGGACTTTGTCTTATGTTGACACATGGGAGATATTCATCTTTTCTAGTGAGTGATTGAATAAACTGAGTTATGTAGGTACAAAGTGGTGATACCTTCTTCTTAAGGTGGCCTGATTGGAAGTCGAGCTGTGGTTCTTATCCTGGACAAACCTCAGTATTTAACTGCATTAAAAGAATGTGTATGTGGAAAAATAGGGTGCCTGAAGAATTTCTGATTATCATCAATATCCAAGGAAAACTGTCCAGGTTTCCCCCCCACATAATTTCATTGTTACTTTGTGGTTCAGATGGTGTTAAAAATGTGGATCACTATTGATCTTTTCTTGGCAAGTTACTGGTGGACATCACACCTGGTAGAAATATTTTCATGTTTGGGGCTCTCTCAGCCCCCGTGTCCCCCACCTCCTTCCCTACGAGTTGTTCTGGCAGGCTTCAATATCATGGGTATTTTTAAGTTTCTGCACAGACCCAGTAGTATTTACTTGTTAAATGATCATTCCTGGGGATGGGTGAGTGCTGTCATTTTCTAGACTAGTTGTTTCTTTGAAGACACAAATCTCTAAAATATGGCTCAGTATCCTTGGAGATGAGGTCTTGATGAATCCAATTTCTTGGCCTAAGCTAGGAAACATGCTTCCCTCTCTTTTACTTTCTCTATTATAGAATATGGAGTATAGGATAGAGAATCTGGCCTATTGTACTTTATGTTACCAGCCCAGATCAAGGCACATAGTAGATGCTCCTTAAATGTTTGACAGGTGAGAGGAAAACAGACAATTAAAGGGCAAAAATTCATCATAGAAATAAGACCAGGTGCCACTGGAGGCCGGGGAAAACAGGGTTCACACAATTGGTGCCCTCTTTCTTCTTCTCATCACCTTTTTTCTCTTTAACCTTCAACCTAATGGCAAAAAGAACCCCCAAAATGGTTGTCATTGGAATTTCTGTTCATCCTCAAAATCTGTTCTCCAAAGTGTGGGCTTCTACCTCCACCAGGGGCAAATGTCACCTTGTCACCCAATGCAAGGGATGCCAGCAATAGCCACTGATGTCTTCTTGGCACACACTGCCTAGGAACTGTAATGACTTTCTCCTGCTGGCTCCTGGAACTCACGCCCCAAGGGCTTACAGTGGTGCTGAGGAGTTTGTAACTTTGGATTGACCTTTGGCCAGTGATGGAACGGAGCTGGTAGACGAACACCTCAGCTTCTTTGCCTCTCATATGGGACAACTCTGAGGTATGTTCAACAGTGTCATCTAGAATTTTCCAGAGGAATCCAAAGAGATAACCGGCTCCTTCACATAGCCTATGTGGGCTTTCCTCTCTATTCTGTTTCACTTCCCCACTTCCTTAAGAAACTCTTTGCATTCAGATCCTTATCTTTGTTCCACTTCTCGGGGAACCAATGGTAAGAGCATGTCAAATGGCTTCCTTAGTCAAAGAAATTTGGATAGCACTGGGTTAAACTTACACAGGTGTCTGCTTTTCAAAGTCCTTAATTTGCTAATATTCATTGTGAATCTCAAAGGGGAGAGATTAGTATGGATTATTCCCAGACTTAATTAGGATTGTCTCTCCTGACACCAAGCATTTTATGTGATTAATTTGTGAGGAACATACTTGAGAATTTTGTTTTTGAGACATTCTAACACCAACAAAACCTCCTTATAAGAAACATTTTACAGCAGGATGCTTAGCCTTAAAGGATTAGGAAATTTTATATTGGATTTATTAGTTATGAGTAGTTTGAATAACTCATCATGCATTCAAAGGATGAGAAATTCTGAATCATTGTGAGGTCATAACTTCAGCCCCTCTGTGGACGATCAGCCTTAGTGAGCAGACAGTTCATTCAAATGATGGGGTAACTTCAGTCCCTAAGACTCTGGCAAGGAAGTAGCAGCAGTGGTAGATGCAGTGACCTTTAACCCTTGTAGCCTGGATAGAAATGCAACACTGTGATCTGGAAAGACAGATATCTTTCTCATTTTATAAATGAGGCAACTGAAGCTCTCAGAAAAGTTAAGTGAAATATCTAAAGTCACATTGCTAGAAAAAATGACAAGTCCAGAACCAGAAGTCATAGTCCGTCACCATCTAGTGCTCTTTTCTTTGCTCCGTATTGCTCCTGTGTGTTGCAGGAACAAGAGGATTGGACCAGAGAGACAGAATGCAGATACGGCGAGTGGGAATCCAGGGGAAGAACAGAGCTGGGGGGTGGCTCTTACCTTGGTGTGTCTTTGGACAGAAATAAAAGTCAATGCTGGGTTTCCCTTTCTGTCATGTTTTATCTCTTCTCCCTTAAACACATTATGGTAGCCACGGTAGTGAACGAGATTTTTACCCCAACATGTCTTATGTTGCGACCTCTCCTCTCTACTCACTTTCATCTTTCTGAGAAATCCAATTTGTGGAACATACATTTGATTATTTGTTTCTGAATTGTGTGTGTTGTGGGGGGTGGAGAGGGGAATGGGAGGGAGAAAGTTTATTCAGGTGAGCAGTTTGCAAACCAGGGAAATAAGCCTCTTGTGGAAACCAAAATTGTGATCCACGGAGACAATGGTGAAACTTCCTTTTATAGAGAAAGCTCCTGCTCAGGTTCCTGATTGGTCCAATTTTATGTAAATAAGATTCCTACAGTTCTTAGTAGTCTGAATCATGCAATGATCTTCATCATTGGTCAGTATTGTGCATTCTGACAGGTTGTTATAGTATTATAGAATAATTTTTTAATTGAATTTATTAGGGTGACATTGGTTAATAAAATTATATATAAGTTTCAGGTGTATTCTATAATACATCATCTGTATATTGTATTATGTGTTTACCACCCTGAGTCAAATCTCCTTCCATCACCATTTATCTTCCCTATACCCTTACTAGTCTCTTTTACCTACCCCCACCTTCTTTTCTCTCTATTGTTTGTGTCTGTTACTGGTTTTTGTTTCTTTGTTTGCTTAATACCTTTACTGTTTTCACCTGGCTCCCCAACCCCCCACCCATCTGACAGCTGTCAGTCTGTTCTCTATGAGTCTGTTTCTATTTTGTTTGTCAGTTTATTTTGTTCATTAGATTCCACATACAAGTCAATATAGTTCTGATTGGTCAGTTTAGACCAGAGCAAGAATCAGCTGGGATGCAATGAGAAAATAATTGCAATTATTTGCATTGCATCCAATCATGCAAATGAGAAAATAATTCTGCAGTTCTGATTGGACAAGGCAGGTCTCAGTCCATTGGTTGAAAGATGAAACCCGGAACTCCCTTATAACAGTTGACTCGACCAGCAGAAGCTTACTACAGGAGGCTGAAAGTTCAGTCTAGCTTTTCCCTGAAAACACCGAGTGGGTGAGAGGCCTCTAGCAATGGTGTTGGACTCTGGTTGTGAATTTGGACCCAGCTAGCCAAGAGAAGGACTTCTTGGCAGATATATTTCTTTTTGGGGTTTACAGGAGGTCTGAGAATCTGAATTTCTAGCTTGATCCTGAATTAAAGGAGCAAGAGTTAAAGGGGTTTTTACTTAATCTTTAAGAATTTTAAATAGAGAGAGCTTGATGATCTAAGTAGAAAAACTAGAAACAAGACTTACAGATCCAGATCTGGAGACCTTTTAAAAGAAAGTCAAATGGATGATGAAAAAGAAACCTTTGAATTTTTCTACTCGCCTCGGAATTTCTGCAATAAATATTTGCACTATTGTCACTACCACAGTTCAATTGCATGTCACTTAGTCTTTCTCAACTTCTTGTGGCTTTCAATATGTCTAATACTACGAAGGTAATTTGAAGAGACTGGAACAATGACAAATAACTTTATTACTCCTTGAGGGGAAAAGAAAAAGAAAGACTTAGTCACACAGAAATGCTGGGTCTTAGAAGTAGGGAACAAGGCAATGATGCTCAGTCCATTTCCTACTATGAGACACAGGATGGGGCTCCCATTATTAATTTTTTCTTTGAAGGTTTGCCTTTTTCCATTGTTTCTATTACTATAGTTGTGATGACAGGATATCCCAGACATTTCCTGCCTGCTACAAGTTAATAGTTCAACAGCGTCATCCTACATTGTAATGAATGGATGTGGTCCATGGGCCATTTAAAATTATTGTTTTCAATCCCATAGAAACTATAAATCTGAATTTGTGGGAAAATTTTTCTGGGGGAATCACTCACTTGGTGAAATATGATTTACATATTGCTAAACCAAGTGGAGACAACCCCTATGCCTGTGCAGCAACGTATCTGTAGATAAGAAGGGACGTCTGAATTGATGGGGATAACTGATTGGGAACATCATAATCACAGCCCACCGAAGCCATATCCCAGCTGATTCTTGCTCTGGGCATAATTAATCTTCAGGTGGAGTCTCTAATAAATGGCTTCCATCTATAGATATTGAAAGCATTTGGGTAAATGCACTTTACTTTTGTTTGCCTCCTCTTTTCAACTAGACAGGAGATAATCTTTGATGTCCGTGAGGGAAGGATGGGGAGGAGGATTCAGGCCAGCTGAAATGGTCAGAAGCAATCACTATGGGGAAGACCAAGGGAGGCAAGGCCTAATGGCCTTAAGAGCTGTTGGCACCAGCAGTGGGCTTTTGTCCTTTCTTACTAGGAAATGTACTCTCCAAGGGCAGGATTACACTTGCATAATCTACAGGATGCTCAGAGCAGCGTCTGTTACAAGGTGAAGGCTCAGGAAGTACATTTTAATTGAAGGAGGACAGGCTAACAAATTTTTATTGTGAGTAATGATCCAACTTTTCCAATTTCTCAGGAAAATAAGGTGTCTTTAAACACCCACAAATCCCTAGTAATTACCTCTAACATAATTTTATTCTAAGTCAATGGTCCTCACTTCAGTTGCACGATAGAAACACTTGGTGTGATGGTTAATTTTATGTCTCAACTTGGCTGGGCTGTGGAGTGCGGTATTTTGGTCAAATACCTGTCTAGATATTACTGTGAAGATATTTAGTAGATGTGATTAATATTTGTAATCAGTTGACTTTAAGTAAGGCAGATTATCTTTCAAAATATGGATGAACTTCATCTAATCTGATGGAGGCTTTTAAGAGCAAAATACTGAGGTTTACTCAAGAAGAAAAGAATTTGCACTCAAGACTACCATTGAAATTCTACCAGGGTTTCTGGCCTACTGATCTGCCCTACTCAACATAAACTCTTGCTTACATTTCCAGTCAGTCAGCTGACCCCATAGATTTCAGACTTGCTAGTCCCCACGAGCACGAGTCAATTCCTTAAAATCTCTCTCTCACTCTCTCCACCCTCCCTTTTGATTGGTAGATGGATAAACAATCTCCTATTCTGTTTCTCTGGAGAGCTCTGACTGGTATATTTGTTGGACTTAAAATAAAAAAAAAGATTCAAGATACCTAGACTTTCTCTGTGTGTGTTTGTGAGGGTGTGTGAGTGTGTGCTTGGGGGTAGTTTTTCTCATTTTTTAACTATTTACCTTCTATGTTCGCTAGCAGTATGCTCTGTTCATAAAAAAAGTCCTGCTCCAAAACTGTTTGCTTAATGAAAAGCAAATTTTGATTGAAAGGTTAGACTAGGAAATTAAAATCAGGTTCTATTTCCTAAGCAAATCTCTGTTATTTATATTCATATTTCATTATAAAAGGAAGTCCTCCAACTCCAGTGTGGGTTTTAATCACAACTGAAGTGTCCCAGCCTGCTGCAGGAGCCTGTGTGTTCTGGTTGGTTCAGGTAGGTTACAGTCAAATTTCGTCTGTGTTTCATAGCCATGCAGCCCCCTGGGCCACTCGGAACTTGAGCTATGACCAATGGTCTCCTTGGCAGCATGACACAGTTACAAGATGACAGAGCAACTGTAGAGCTTGGTAGTGAGCAGAAAAATACAAGTGATTCTTTAAAAGAGCAACAGGAGAACAAGAAGCACCTCTACCAGAATAAGGTGCCTTTTCCCTGATGGTGGGACAGACTAGAGGCAGGATTTTTTTTGTTGTTGTTTTTAAGCTTCTATTTTTATTTACTTTTTAACAAATTAAGAAAAACAAAAGGCAGTTGTTTTTC
The DNA here is from genome assembly GCA_004024845.1 of Tonatia bakeri. Lineage (NCBI taxonomy): Eukaryota > Metazoa > Chordata > Mammalia > Chiroptera > Phyllostomidae > Tonatia > Tonatia bakeri. The sequence goes on from PVIA01000779.1 coordinate 105,164, forward strand.
GCTCTTGTGGAATTGCAAAAGAGGTTGTTATCAGAATTTCTGTATCATAATATCTGTGAAGGTCTAAGACAGAAATGTCAGGGAAGAAGCAACTAACAAGCATCAGTGTGTAAAGCATGAAGGGCGATTTAAAGACAAGAGAAAGCAAAGGCCTTTCTTGATTCCTTTAATCACCCCAGCGAGAGGGAAATGGAGCCCTCAGGAAAGAGTGAGGGGCAGTGGGTGGAGGAATTTTCCTACTTCCACCACAGAATGGAAGGAGGTCTTTCAGTGTCAACATTGAAAAGACCTCTTCATGGGCCCAGAGAGAGGGGGCACTTGACAATCCCTAGGAAGGAATATACTCAAGATGAGGGGACAGTCCCTCTCTTTGTCTTTGTGGTTTGACAGTTTCATGGACTCGCTTCTGTGAGTCCTGAGGCTGGGATAGAGAAGGCACTGCTAATGCTTTTATGTTCTGATGTTCAGCCCTGGTTGCGGGCTCTGAGAGGGCAAATGGAACGATGTTCCCAGAACACTCAGGCTTTGCTTGAGCACTGGGGATAATGAACTCCAACTCATTGAGTGAGGGAAAAGGAACAAAGTCTCCTTTGAAGTCAAAACAATTTTTGATCAAAGCAACTTTATAGTTTTCCTCCCAGAAATATTAAGTAGGGCTTTAGCACCTTGTAACTTCTTTATGCCTAACAGGAGACAAATGTTGGCTGAAAGGAAATAGAAGGCTTGGCTTTCTTGGTTCATGGGGTGAGGAGGGGGATGGGGCAGTCCTTGGGCAGGGTGAGCCCGGGTTTGTAGCTGATTTCCATGGTGTGAACACTCCCACCGTGGCTGGTTTGAAGCCATCAACACAAGGTTACTGAAAGGAGACCTGAAAAGAGCTGTGTCCAAGGGGCTCTTGAGATCACTGGTAGAGATGAATGCCACGCTCCTTTCTCTCCAGAACTGTATGGGGTTGATTGTGGAGAGAGAGGACATTTGGAAGCGGACAGCTCTAGGGTTTTGTCTAGCTGAATAACTTGACTTCTCTAAGCTCAACTGGAAGACCAGAACATTTAGACTACTTCTACAGTACTTTATTTTTTATTGAATCTATTGGGGTAACATGTTTAATAACATAGGTGTTTCAATCATACGGTTCTATAATACATCATGTTCTAAAATACATCATCTGTATATTGCATTGTGTGCTCACTACCCATAGTCTAGTCTTCCTCCATCATCATAGATTTGACCCCCTTTTCCCTTTTCATTCTCCCCAACCCCTCACAATGCTTTAAAAGGATGAAATTAAATATACGAGTGTATTCGAAGCCCCATATCAGAGTGTCTAGTAAACCAAAGATCCTCATACATGTTATTTCTATCTCTTCTCATTAACCATTACTATTTCTGAGCTGTATCCATTTTTAATCTACCCCTGGTCTGAGGGAATAGAAAGTACCATCTTTGTGGCAAAATATGTGGGTAGATCCTCAGACTGGTATGAGGTGTGGGTGGTTCGTAGGATTCTCTCATTTTCTTCTCTGACATTTCTTTTTCTCCTATTTTTTCTTATCTCCACAAAGAATCGCTGAGCTGCTGGGGATTTTATAAGGTTACTCAAAGATATTAAATGATTTCTTCATGGGAACACAGCAAGTAAGTAGCAAAACTCAGAAATCAAACACATGGACTTTGCTCCCAAAGCCGGATCCCCACCCAGACGGCCTTTCCCTGCGTGGAGGCAGAGACCAGCATTCACACCTACACTGCTGACCAGTGGGCTGCTGCTTCCTGAGTGGGTACGTTCATAAGAAAGGATGGCAGTGGGGCCTGTCCATGTGTAATGGAGACAGCGCACTGTCAGGTGTGAAACCACCTGTTACGTCCCTGAGTCTACAAAGAGAACAGATGATTGCCCACCCTGCTTATCCCCTAGGGCAGTGGGAGGACAGCTCCAGCAATAGAGAGGGAAGTGTTGTGTAAGCTGAGAAACACTGAGAAAATGCCACATATCATTGCTGTCACCATCGTAGGTGAGCCCACAGCACAGTGGCTACCACCCGAGCTCCAGACTTAGACCATCATGGGCTCGAATCCTAATTCTGCTGCCTGCTGGTGGGTTAACCCTGGCAAAGTTACTAACCCTATTTGAGACTCAGTTTCCCTTCAGCTACCATGCTGTAGGCAGGATGGTGCTTCTACCTCATTCAGTTGTTAGCAGGTGGAAATGGAGAGGTGGTATGTCTTTGGGCACATGGCCCAGCATCTTGGAAGTGCTTATTAGCTGTCAGTTATTGTCCTTACTGTATGTTGTTGAGGATCCTGCATGTCTCGCTGGTCTTTACTTAAGACCTGGGCTTTTTAAAAAAAGCACACTGGCAGGGGCACACAGAAGACACTGCCAGGGAAAATGGGTGTCCCTTCCAGGGTTTGCATGGAGACACTCATGCCTAGTGTGTAACAAAGACACACCGTTGGTGCCGCTGCCTCTGCTGCCAGTCACCATCTCTGTGACACCTGCTAAGAGCCACACATGGTGTCCAGTTGTATGCCCCTCTTCCTCACAGCAGCACTGGGGGCCATTGCTGTCACCCCTCCACAGATGAGCATTGTGTCTCTTAGAGTGGGTAAGACACTGCTATGGGGTCTCACAGTTAGCTAGGTGAGCTGTAAGTTACGTCCAGGTCTGGGTGCTCCAAGAATTCACTCTGCCTCCCACTCTGTGGACAGCATCCATGTCACCTGGGAACTTGTTAGTAACAATCAGAAACTCTGGGAGCGGGGTGGCAGGGGGAGGGCCCAGGAGTGTGTGTTCTAACAACCGTTCCACGCATCCTGATACTTGCCGAGACACACTGGCATGTCGATTCCCCTGGGGGTTTCTTTCAACCCCCTCCCTTGCCCCAGATTTTTGGTAGCAGCCCTTCTGGGGTACACTGCCTCCGAGGTGAGAGACGGAGCAGCTTTCGAGCTTTATTTAACCATTCCCCTTCTCTTTCTAGGGAAATTCCCTATGGATCAGGACATGACTGTAATTAATTAATTAGAGTAAATTAAGAGCACTACTTACATTCTTAACATGCACCTGGTGCCAATAGTATTTTTAATTTTGGCATGATGGTTCTCTAAGATGTGCACAATAAATAGGGCTTCAACACTTATTTGTAGCTCCAGTCCCTGACTTTGCCAGCAGAGGAGGAGACCAGATTGCTGCCCAAACGCTAAATGAAGAATTAGTTACCAAAATTGTTGTCTATTCTCTCCTTTCATCTGAGCACAATGATAGAGATGATGTTAGGTATATGAGTTTTTTCCATGAATAAAATAGTTCTTTTTATTTTGCTTATCTATCTCTCAATTATAGTGGTTTGAAAGTTAGGAAAAGATGCAATAAGCTGTCCTGTAGAAGACTGAATTTTGCTCTCTGCCATGAGAAAAGGTGGAGGGTGGGCAAAATGGCCAGCAACTACTGCTCAGTAACTCAGGATTTCTGAATAATTTATACATAATTATCTTTGAAGAGGAGGATGCTAGATTTCTGGCATCATCTGACAGATGATGGTGTCAGGAGGGAGCTGTCTGTCAGGCAGGAGGCAGGAATTGGTGTGATTTCAACAAAAATTGTAGGCTTACAAAATTTAAGCCTAAAAGAAATGATGTGATGTTCTGGATCATAGGTTGAAGTCCACAGGAGGCAACAAGACTACTGATGTTGTCAAAAATAGAGAAAACGGAGTACATTTCTCCCCATCATCTTTTCCCATGAATTTAGGTTTCTTGGCTTATGAATGGAGAAGGGTAGCAGAATATGCCACCCCAAAATATGCTACTAAGGCATATTATATTGACTCTTTTTTTTGAAGACTTGTTCTTTCTATTTTTTTTTTTAAGATTTTTAAAATTTATTTTTAGAGAGGGAAGGGAGGGAGAAAGAGAGAGAGAGAAACATCAATGTGCGGTTGCTGGGGGCCATGGCCTGCAACCCAGGCACGTGCCCTGACTGGGAATCGAACCTGCAGTACTTTGGTTCGTAGCCTGCGCTCAATTCACTGAGCTATGCTAGCCAGGGTGATAGTGACTCTTTTGAACTATAGTCATGTGAAATACAGCAAATGCAGAAAGAGGCTTTCTTTGCACTCTCTGTGTCTGCCTAAAGACAGAGTGGAAAGAAAGGATTCTCTGAAAGGAACTCCATTATCATAAATCCATTTCCCTTGAACTTTCATCAACTTCTATTAAGATGTTATTTAAGCCTGAATTCTAATCCACCTCTTTGAGTTATGCATTTTTCCCTGGGTATCTCTCGTGTGTGCGTGAGGTATACATGTTAATAAACTTTCATTTGTACTTCCTCTTGATAATATGTCTCTTATTATAGGGTCTCAGCTAAGAACTGAGAAAAGTAGAGAGAAAATTATTTTTTCTTCCCCTATAATGGAATTCACTTAAGATGTCATATTTCATAAATGGATTTGTGCTCCTGTATTTATTCTCATCAGCCACAGCATAGTCAGGGAGTGTCTGCTGAGGCTGAGTCATGTGGTGCTTGGGAACAAGCCAGATGGCTTGGATGACACTTCTGTGCTAGTGTCAGAGAACTTGCAGAAGGTTGTTTGATTCTGGTGTGACTGAATGGGTGAATTCAGACAAGGAATTTGGTGCAGCAGTGTCTGTTTTCAGAGATGCTGAAATCAGTTCCACCAATCCGAAAGAAGTAGTGATATGAAGAACATATGAGAATACAAATGTGTGTGTTTGGAAAACTTTAAAGTGCTAGGCGAATTTGGGGCAAAATTTATTAAAATGTGCATTACCCAGCCTTTCCTGAACTTGTCACTGCTGACATGGAGGGAATCTAATCTTTGCTTATTCAGCTCCTCTCTCTGTGTGTCTCTCTGTCTCTCTCTCTCTCTCTGTCTCTGTCTCTGTCTCTGTCTCTCTCTCTCTCTGGTGGAAGTTCAGGCTCTACACACAATTTATGGGCTGAAGGACAGAGGGTACATAACACAGACTGTGGGGTTTTGGAAGCTTTGGGAGGTACAAGAGGAAATTTGGCCTTATGAGTGTGAGCCTCTGAAGCAGCTGCTGAGGTGAAAGAAAGGAAAAGGGTTAGAAAAGCAGTAAGAAGGCCAAGGGGGAATATAAACTTGATTCCTTTTCATGCTTTTTAAGTAATGAAAATTCTTTTTTTTTTCATAGTACAAGATGTTTAATATACATGCAGCAAGTATAATACATCAAGGCAACAAAATACACATAGAAATATTAGCATCTAATTCAGCATTCTATTTTGGGGAGGATTTGTAAATAAACACTATCACCTAAAACTGAAGATTGAGACGTAAGTTGTTTCCTCATGCACACACTAACCACCTCTAACTAGTATGAAATGAACTGTGTAGAAACCTGAACTCACATTAGCAGATGGATTGTATACCAAGAGCTCCAAGAAAGGAAGGAAAGTCATGATCACTAAGTGTCATGTTTAAATCTGCGTTCAGCAGCACGTTAAGATGCACAGGCTACATGAAAATTCACCAATTTTGATAAGTTAAAAAAAATGCATGCTGATATGACAGTTGTCACAATACAATATAGCAAAACTGTTTCAAATGAAGTTAAAGACAACTAAACACTACCAGAGCCATCTTAAGGGAAAAACCAAACTTACTTTTTGGCCAGTCCAGTACAACGGATCTAGCATGGTCTCTGGCTTCATCAGCTTTGGGTTGACTTCACTTTCTATTTTTTATCTCTGCTCGTGATAAAGAGCTTAGGCTTTTCCAACAGTCTATGCATATCCCAGTGTGGACCATTCAAATGGCCAAGATCAAAATATGTCTTATCATGAGCCCTGATGCCAATACCTTGAGGTCACTGAATAGTTTTGACAATTTAAAGACCTTATGAAATCACCAATTATTATTAACTTAATTACGGAATAGCAGGAAGGCTCCCTCAGCAGAATAGGAGTAGGACAATGAGTTTCTGCAGCTCTGAGCAGCATTTCCAACTCAGATCCTCCATCTCCCTTTCCATGGAAAATGGGAAGCTGTTTCCATGCTCATCACACAGTAGAGATTCAGTGGAGCCCTAATAAATGACTCATCTTTTATCTAAGATTGATACCTTGAAATTAATTGATTGTAATTCCCCAAACAATACAAATACAAATACAAATACAAATACAAATACAAATACAAATACAAATACAAATCAGAAGAACTGGTGTCCTAAATGAGTCAAAGATTTTCTTGGTGGCTTATCACTCAGTTCATTATAGTACTTGCAAATTTAAGACCTCTAATCACCCCCACATCAAGTGCTAAAATCAAGATATACGTTCAGGAATTACATGGAAATAGAATCCAGAAGCTGAATCTCTGGCTCTCCAAAATATGGCTGACCACTGCCTCCCAGCCCACGTCTCTCCTCCACCCAGACTAGTCTTCTGATGTGCTCTTGTCTTGCTAGTCCCATCAAAGGAAGGGGGCTTTATCCCCTCTTGATGCTGTAATCGTGCTCTTCCTGGAGCACTCAAGTTCCATCTCCTCCTTGGAGGCGTCTTTGAGAGTGATTGTTACTTGAGTTTTGCCAGAGACATTGCTTTCCTTTCAGGTAAGGCTAGGTTTAGATAACTGAATCATTCTCTGAGCAGTGGACCCAGCGAGGTGTTTCATAGTTACTACAAAGGATCTGTGAATCCATGTGGGCAAGGATTGCCTGCAGACTAAGTAGGATGTCTGGCACATACTCGAACGGCCATTTTGTAAATGTATGTAGATGTCTTTGTGATGAATAATTATGTGGAAGAGGTTGCTGAATTCATAGCAGCTTTTGTCATTGCGTATTTTCTCAGTGGACAACGTGTAGCTCTACGCTGTTCAGGTAACCTGATAGGAATCAGCTGACTCCAAGCCATGTCATTTTCTGGTTCCTCTCAATAATGTTTCCTCTGGCCCTCGTGGGTCAAAAGTCAGTGCAACATGATGCAGAAGATCTGTGTTCCATTCACTTTGTGTGATTTTTGGAAAGTCATAGACATTCTTGATGCCTGTAATAAACATCTGTCGATTTTGCCTAATATCTACTCATCTGTCTTCTAAGGGTGAAAGTGGCCTTACTTTCCTGTGGTGATTTCTCCTCCTTGGCCCATGGTTTTGGGGTGGACATGTGGTCAGGTCTAGACACCAGCATGCTCCATCCACTCTATGTGCATGAAAACATGGATATATGATGCAGGTTGGCCAAGGAGTGTAAGCTGTTGGGCTTTTGCTGGAATTCTGGGGAAGACAGCCTTCTTCCTGTTGAAATCCTAAGCTTTCTAGATGTAAGCTAAAGGACATGCCATCCAGGACCTCTCTGATTTTTCCAGAGAGAGAATCTGTCTAAACTAAGGCAATACAGAGACAAATAGAATGAGGGATTGAGAGAGATTTTTGTCCAATGACGATGCTTAAGCACTGTAATTTAACCATGTTGGAAGCTTATACTACCCCTGGACTGCTTCCTTGCATAAAAGTTTCTGTTTTGCTTTTAAGCCAGTCTTCCCTGAGGGTTTCTGTCACTTATATCATGACTGACGAGAGTTTGGTTCCTCATCTGTAAAATGAGGGGCTTAGGCAGGTGAATTTGAAGGGCATTGTCAGCTTGAGGGCACTTGGTATTTTAAAGCTGATTTTCAAAGTTTATTAGCAGGGACATAAACCCCTAAGTATTGGAAGAAAGCTGACTATAAATTTCTAGCAAAGTAGTTAATTGATCTATTTGGGATTGCACAGTGAAATCTGTCATGGATCTCAGAATGTTCTTTGATAGAAAAATATCTTTGAAGAGCAGATTCATTTTGCCTAGGGATTTACTTTGAAATATAGATGGGGTGAGAATCATCTCATCTTTTTTGTTTTTTTTCTCCAAATACTCTATCGCCAGCTCATCTGTATCACCATTTTACAAAAGTGAAACACACACATGCCCACATTTAAAAACTGTCATTCCTGGGCCAACTGTCAAGCCCTGGTGCCCAGGCCACAGGTGTGTGTGGTGTGTGGAGGTGTGTGTCTGTACAGATCATCACATATCCCAGAAGAGGGTGTCTGGACTTTGAAGATTGCTTTTTTTTGGTTGTTGTTATTCTCATCTCTGGAGCCTGTCTGATTTAAAAAAATAATTGTATACCATCATCTCAAATAAGCTATGCTTTATTTATTTATTTATTTTTGCCCCCTGTGGCAAAATAGATCCCAGGAGGCATAATGGAAATTTCCAAACTGGACTCCAAATAGAGTGCTGAGAAATACGTGTGCATAGGAGCACACTTTTGGAGAGAACTCTCTGCATCCTCACTCATGTCTGAGTCCTCCTGCCACAGATCTAATGTACAAAATCCTTCTGTGAGCAGACCTAAAATAAAATAACTAGGTACATACAGAGAAAAATCTCTTCACTTTGCACTTGGAGTCCTCGATTATCTGCTGGAGAACAAAGCTTTCATGGAGAGACTCCTCACTGCACTGATTCTCCAGAAGAAAGCAGCTCAGTGACTCCTAATGCCTGTGAAGGAACAGAGCAAAGAGTGCCTGAGTCTCTTCCATTCCTGCCCTCAGTTAAGTGAATTCTCACATTCATCTGCAGAGGGGTTCAACACAATCCCCACGTCACCAAAAGCAGCACAGAGATTAAGATCTGGTGTCTGAGATGGATTCCATAGTCTGTCTTTTTGTTTTGTTTTGTGATTTTTCTTTTTTTTCTTGAATTGATGGGAATGACATTGGTTCATAAAGTTACATAGGTTTCCTGTATACAATTCTATGGTACATCAACTGTATATTGTATTGTGTGTTCAGCACCCCAAGTCATGTCTCCTTCCATCACTATCCCCCCTTTACCCTCTTCTACCTCCCCACACCCTACTCCCTCTCTGGTAATCACCACCACACTGCTGTCAGTGTCTAGGAGTTTTCTTTTCGACCACCAGGTTCCAAGTGCACCACTCCATCGATCCTGTTTAATTGGCAAGGAAATGCTTTCCTATTTTATAACTTCCAGTTTCTCTTGCAGCGGCCCATTGGTCTTTCTGTTTTTCCTTGATCACATGTCATTAAAGTTAAATGACCCCACTGAGTGTTTACAATTACATTTGGGATATATCAACAATGTGATTATTTGTTGAAAATTGTAAGAGTCCTTTATATGGTACTGGGAGACTTACAGAAGTGTTGTTTTTAAAAGCATTTTATTATTGGAGGCTTGCACAAAACAATACCAAAACGAACACTGTGAACTGGTGACCTTCTGAGTGGATAAAAATAACGTTTTACGTGAAAGACTTAGTCTTACCAATGAGAGTTTTTTCTCTTCTTTGATTGTGTAGTGCAGATGATAAAATCTCCCAAATAGATGGTTGGTACCCAATGCCATGATTACCCTAACAGATACTGAATAAAATAGGATGTATTTTCCAGATGCACTTAGAGGGGCAGCAAGTTAGAGAGCCTCATAGCTCACCATTGCTGGAAGCTTACTAAGTGCTAGACCCTGGAACCAGGATTTACACCCACAGCAGCCTCCCTCTCTCTCTCTGCTCCATTGACCTGGCTATCTCTCTGACTTTTTCTGAGTTAAGGTGGATTATTTCCCAGGATCCTCTTCTGTCCCAACAGCTGCTATATTCATGCTGGTAGCATACCATGAATCCCCTGCTAACCAGTATAGTTGCTGCAGCCTCTGTAGCAGAGAGGATTCAGGGGATTGTCTATATGAAAAATTGAGGAGGAAGGAGAATCAGGCTAGTTTTCTTGAACCAGGACATCAGGGCTCAGGGAGATTCCATGGAGTCGCCATGCTATATAACTCAATGCTATTTGTAGCTGTGGTGGTGTTTCCCTAGGTAGCTTCCCCCCACCCCCAACCCCCTGCCACCTTGGCCTGGTTAACTCTTGCCTGTTCTTCAATAACCAGCTCTGGTGTCCACCTCTTCCTGCCTTGAGTCTTTCCTGATGCCATGGTAGGCTTTCTTGTTCTTGCTGTCCTTTGAAAGTCCCCTAAAATGTGCTTATACAACCTTATCCTCAGATGAGCACTGTGTTCTTTTGCTCCAAAGAGTGCCTGAGTCTCTTCCAATGTGTAACCAGATCCCAAATGTGTAACCAGATCCCAAACAGTCCCCACTCCTCCTACAGCGTTCAGCACCATGCCTACTTCACCAAGAAACACTTTGAGTGTTTTATTTAATGTTTGGTTTTGATGTACACATTTAAATGTATAGGGAATGGAAAGTGTACAGAATTCTTGACTCATATTCAAAATTGCTTTAAGTTAGTTTCCCCTCTTTGAGTGCCGCTTCTCTGAGAGGTCACCAGCAAGCCAGGCTGCCTGGTGAGGTTGTTTATTTCTTTCCTATCTGAGTGATTAGCCCTTGGCAATCGCTCTCTGAGAGTGGGGAAGCTGGGCACTGTGATTTTGCTCTGCTAAAAAAATTGCTGCAGTTGAGTTTCCTGTGGTTTCTGGATGTCTCCACAGCATCCCTTCCTCACTTTAGCAGAGTTCCCTGAACTGGACCCTGGGATGGGATTCTGATTCTCACTTTAAGGCAGTGTACACAACAAAACAGATTAGGAAAAAGGCTAGAAGGGCTTTTGGACAGATTGTCCTTTTGGCTGAGCCCTTCAGAAGCATCTCATTTTATGTCATGCTCCCTACAGGAACAATTGTGAAAGACCTTGAAATGGGCCAGAAATTCCTTGGAATCCTTGTGTTGGGATCCATGCCTTGTCTGAGGATCTGTCCGGGGTTATCTGATTGTATAGGGACCTATGCCTTTTATCATCTGATTATTTTGTAATTCTGTGTAGATAGCATAGGTTTTGTCCAGTGAAGATGCCTTTGATTTCCTTCCTGTGGAAGAGGTCAGTGTGGCATCTATTAGAAAATGTACCCGGACACTCCTGAATGCCTATATATGCGTCCTTCATCTTCTCCTTTGAATAAGTTTTAACATCTCAGTGGTTATCTCAATGTTTAGTCTGAAACTATTTTGATGTATTCTTTTGTACTTATATTTGTACAGAGTCATGATTTTACCTTTAAAAAAATTACCCTTGAACACTCCCAACAGTTGATGTAGTAAGTAGAAAAGCACTAATTCAGAATTTCAATTGCCAGGTTTAAATGTCCACTTTGCCATTTGCTGTTTCAGTTTCTTAATTTGTAAAATTGGCTGTACAGTTTGTAACGGTGATTGAGAATTATAATGACTCATACAACCTTTGGGGCTAGAATAAAATAACCTGATACATTTGTCGTAGTTTGGAATTCACCCTAGCAGTTTTGGGCTCCTGAGGCTTTTGGCTAGTCTAGAAGAGACATACATCTGGTAGGTAGGAATGACACAGATTCTCTCCTTGACCGAACCCTAGTAGGCTCCTATGAGTTCTTTTTCAACTCGGCCTCATCCGTAGGCCTGTCCTCAGCCCAGTTTTAGCAAGAATCCTGTTAAGTCAGCTTAGCCAGCATCCCCTGCTTTCAACATCTGATCATCCTTAATATCTAAATAAATTTCCCAACCCCTACTGTTCTCTAGGTGATATCCAATCACCCAGGCCTGCCTTCAGTAAGAATCCTGTTAGGTTGGTTTAGCCAGAAGCCCCCCTTACCTCTCATCTTTTCTCTTGGTAATTTTCTACTCACTGGCCCTCTCCCACAGAACCCTACTCTTTAGCTATAAATTTGTACTTTTTCTTGTTGTTATTCAGACAGGTTAGCCTAATCTCTCTTCTACTGCAAAACCCCATTGCAGTAGTCCCTATACCTATTGTGATAGCCTTGAATAATGTCTGTCTAACAAGTGCCATGAGAAATTTTTTAACAGGAACTTAGGACATTTTATCATCTTCATGCTGTCTCTATAATATCCCCCAAAGACTCCCTGGAAGAAAACAATGTAGCCTCCAAGTTCATATTGAAAAACAGTACTTTGACTCAGGTTTACAGAGACCCCAGAAACCCATTTTCTACAATGTGGAATCAAGAGTAGGATTTGATAACTTTCTTGTCATGTAGTCTTTATAACATATCGTCTTTATGACATATCGTCTGGAACAAACAGCAACTGAACATGATCTGACCTTCTCAAATGTTCCTTAGAGCGAAGATCAGCACCCAGTGTTGAGGATTCTACCTGTATATCTTATTGTGTTCTGCGTTTGGGCCACTACTAAACAGAAAATAAGTATACAGTGGAATACAAGACAGATAAGGTTGATATCTTCCAAATATTCAGTCTAGAGGGAAATCTCTATTTCTATTGAAACCTCAAAAGCTGAACATAAGCAGGAAGACTTTGGGAAAGTAGCTGGCAGCCTGTAAGTGCCAGCTATATTGATCAAGGAAACAGAAGGAAAGTCTATATACAGATTCTGGATTAGTAGCATTTATGAGAAATGGGGAAAATTCTAAGTTCTCTTTGCCTGCATTGCTTATTTTTTTTAATATTTAGCCTTTATAACCTTCATATATATATTTCCCAAATTTATTCACACTGAGGTTTACTCATTTATTCAATGGATAAATACTAAGGACCCTTTAACCCACCAAGCTCTGTGCTAGGTACTGGAGATAAACTGGTGATACATAAGGTCCTTGCGCTAGATTAGCTCAGAGGCTAATGGATTTACTTGCTATATTTCCCAGGGAATGATGAGGTCCTTTTGTGCTTATCCCAAATGAATGAATCGATGACCATGAAATTTTAGGCATCAGTTACAGTCTAGAAGTGGAGATATTTAGTATGTGTGGTAGTGGATTGTATCATGATGAGTTCCTAAAATGCCTGTAGGCAGCAGACTGTCTGTTCGGCCTCCCCAGAAGGCCAGTCTTGCCCCGAGGGGAGCTAGAAGCATGTGGCCCAGCAAAAAGAGGAGGGCTTTGGAGAGCCTTAGCCCCAGTTTCATGACCTACAGTGTGACTTTTGGTAAATGACTTAATTTCTCCAAACTTTAGCACTTTAATCTGTAAGACAAGAATACAAATACCTATTTCACAGTACCTTTGTGAGAATTAAACACAACAACCTCTGCTAATGCAGACATGCAGAGTAAACAGTGCAGGCAAGTTCTGTGCATGGTTTAGCATTTAACAGAAGTTCCTTGAACCACTACTTTCTGTACCTGCAATAGACAAACTCCAACCCACAGCAGTGACTTTGTGGCACATTTATTTGGTTCAGTATGTTCATCTGTGTTACTCTTGCCTGAAATGTTCTTGGAAGGAAATGAAATCACCATCACATTGTCTTCAATTGGTGTTTGACCCCTTCAGCTGGTGACCAATAAGGTTCTGCTTATTTTGAGCTGGGATAATGTCCTTATTGTAAATTGTCGGTTCCTGGCTATATCCCCTCAGCCTCCTGGGAGATCGACGGAGAGCATGTGGTCTCCTGAGCTTTCCTGTCTGAAGGTTTTCTCTGGGTGTGGAATATGGTCTCCCCATAGGACAAGCTGGAGGCCCCAGGGAGGTCATGCTGCAGAAGGGGCCCTCAGCCAGTGATGAGAGAAGGAAGTCTGCGGCCAACTTCGCCAGCTTCTTCACTCATCCAGGGAACAACCCTACATTGTCTCCATGCAGTCTCTTGGGCAGCACCTAGTGGGACTGAGTACAAGTCATTCACAACAGTAACCTGTTCATTAACACACCCATTCCCTTGCATTTCCTTCCTTTTCTCACAGAGCTTCCTGAGATGATCTTATACCCAGATCCATGTCTTGGAGTCTGATTCAGGGGAATCTGAACTGAAACCATCTGTGAGACAGACTAGACTGGGAAAGCTGGAAGTGTAATGCTGAGCTGAGCGGTGGTCTTTGAGAGAAGGACTTTATATAGGTCTGGAGCACTCTCATCTGAACATCAAGCCTAAGGCAAGACTGAAGTTGTAAACAGGACCTGTGGTCAAGAATTCGAATCTGGACAGAAATGAGTTTGGATCTGGTGCAGGCTGGGGTGCTCTCAATTTGTCTTTATTGTCTAGCTGGTATATGCAAATATCAAGCAGGTTCGAGATGAGCAACCAGCGGTGCCAGAAGTAGGACTTTGGATGCTGCAGCTTGGTGGTATAGCTTATTACTTGGCAACCTCCTTCCAGAATGAAGAGCTATCTGTTTTGTCCCAGCTAGACAGAACAGTTGATTTTTGGTGGTGGCTCTTGAGACTGCAGAGATGTTAATATTTCATTGGCAGGTCCCATCCAGAAATGATAAACCCCCTTTCTGGATGAGACTCAGTACAAAAGCTGCTGGCTCATGGGTGCTTGGGGACTGCAGCGGATATTGGGATATGTGCGGATAAATTTTTTAACCTTGATAGAGTCAGTGGGAGTTTAATGAGTAGCAGAGATTATAGCAAAGGAGATAAATATGTAGGGGACCAGAAGATAATTATAACATTTCCTTACTTCACTAGACTTGGGAAACTGGATGAATTCAAGGGTGAGACATATTCTAATTCAAGGAAAGACATGGATGAGAATGGGATGGCCATCCCCTCCTCCCCCACTTCTCCTTCATCAAGAAAATAAAAATGAGCATTTTGTGCCATGATGCGAGAGGAATTTAATTGGGTGCTGATGATTCAATTTAGCTTGCAAAATTAGCTGCTAGAAAGACTACATGTGCCAAAAGAAACAGCCTTGCTGTCTTTTCCTGAACTTGTTGACACATTTGACACAAATTAGCTATCAATTTATGGGATTACGGATGACTGAGTTCACATGTTTTGGCACACGTCCTGCAGAGTGAATGGCCAAAGTCAAGCCAAAAGAAGTTGATCAGCTGACCTCAATGAAGCCACTTCCTTAGTGTCACTCTTCATTCCAGAAGAATGAGCAGAGAATAGAACTCTAATCTTTGTTACCCTGTTAAACGGTAACTCAGCATTCAGACGTCATTTATTTACCTATCCAAAACAGAGACCTTGCAATGTAGGCATGCTCCCAGCAGGTGGTGAACACCCTCTGATCATGAATCTGAGCTAAGAGAAAGGAAACACTTAGCTGTGGACTTCATAATTATTCTCTTGTTTAACCTCTATAACAACCCTATGAGTTATTCTTTTTATTCCCTTTTTCAGATAGAAAAGATTCAAAAAGTTAACTAAGGTGTCCAGGTTCCTACTGCCAGGAAAGGGCAGAGCAGGAATTAAAATCCATGAACCTCAACTAGGACCCAAGTCAGCTGACTTTCCCAGGTACACTTGCTACCCTGCTTATACTGCACCCTGCCTTCCAATTCTGTTTGGACTGGGTATCCCTACAGGCATCATGTTCACAACCAGACAGCTCTTCCTGGCTACATCTCTCTTTTTTAAAGCTTTTATTTATTTATTTTTGGAGAGAGGGGAAAGGAAGGAGAAAGGGATTGAAACATCACTGTGTGGTTGCCTCTCACAAGCCACCTACTAGGGACCTGGCCTGCAACCTAAGCATGTGCTCTGACTGGGAATTGAACCAGCAACCCTTTGGTTCGAAAGCTGGCACTCAGTCCACTGAGCTATACCAGCTTGGGCCTCCCTGGCTATATTTCTAAGCTGCCATTTTCCAAGAGGTCTTTAGAAATGAGAGTTAATGGGATTACCTGATCTATCTGTAGTTCTGAGCTAAGCTCATCAGCTGAGCGAGCACTTCTCTAGTGGATGCTGAATCTCTTTCCTCCAGTATATGGATTCTTTCCAGTTGGCTGGACTTCTGGTAAGCATGACACACTAGCATTCTGAGGTCAGGGAGGGACACCAGAATCCACGTTGGGTCAAGGTAAGGAAGGTGCACCCATACACTCACTCCTATCTAGCTTCTGAGCTTGAGATGTTCCTGAGATGCCTCATACCCAGCCTTGTCTTTCATTTGTGAGATGCTACATGCACACAGATCCACACAGCCTCTTCCACTCCTGCTCTGCTACTCAGTACAGACATGATGCCTGGAGCTCCTGACTTCTCACTGTCTTCCTTGGTGTCTCCTTCCATACTGGCACTTTTTACTCCTTCCTGATTGAGGAATCTTGGGAAAGAATTGGCTCAGTTGCCAGTCTGGCTTCTAATTACCTTAATGAATCTCAGTTTCCACCTATTAACTTGGCAAGAAAAAAGCCTGTCCTACTAATGATTCAGTGACATCATTCATCATTGTTTTACACACATTTACCAGATAAGCTTAGGGTGACTAATAGAGAACTCATACTCATTCTCTTGGTGTGGGTACTAGTTATTTATCACTGCTCCTAAATATTTGAAATCTGCTTTCTCTGTTGAGGTGCCCATTTAGCTGTCCTGCTCTAGGTCTGGAAAATTTTTCAGGATTCTGATTGAGACTGTGAGTCCCAAGTCTGATGATCAGAATTGTCTGGGAGGAATATTTTACTCCCCACCTTAGAAATACAAGGTTAGGATCAGGGGGAAGGATCTCTATAATTTTAAAATGCTCCCTCTGGGTTTTCACTTACAACCAAGTTTGAACATCACTGTCCCAAGGATCCTTGGATAGTCCAACACTTCCACCCTGTACCAAAGTAGATTGATTTCCTATGAAAGTATGTAAAAATATGTTAGTTTTCAACCCAAATCATTCATTCCTTGGTTCATTTAGTGAATTAATTTTTTTTGTTACTATAGCTAATAATTGTGGGGATTCAAGTATGGGTGAAATAACTCAGAGTCCAAAGTCCTATTGTGTATTTTGAGAATCAATATCATAAAATAAAGAGCAACCAGCTTTACTTTTCCAGACATTGGTATATAATTAATTTAGAATTGGCTTGTTTATTTGTGTTTGCGTGAAGGACCAAAAGAGAATGTCATTTTGATTGATAGAGTGACTAGATTCTATTTCAGACTAATTTTGACTAGTTCTTCTGTACTGCTCTTTTGGCCTAGACTTGGGATCTCATCAACATATGCCCAGTCTCTTGCAATATATACTTCTTTATCTGAAAGATTGTTTCCCATCTTGTTTAAGAAACTTTGAAAAGGAAATTGCTGCTTATTATACAAATAGTATCTTCTCAGTTTACTCGGCATTAATGGGGCTTTCGGAAGACAGCCATGCAGTGGCCTTGGGCAGAGCTGTGATACTTTAGGAAGTCACTTAGACAGGGTTTCCTGTGCTTTCTCATGACCATTCAGCATTCACAGTCAGTGTATTAAAAAATCAAGTCCGTGTTTCTCACACTGGGTGCATGTATTTGTGTGTGGGTGTGAGTAGGTGCATCTACCATTCACTCAGCTTCCACCGTATTCCTGGCACTGTGCTAAATGCCCTACCAACATTTTTGCAATTAATTCTGGCCACCTCTCTGTGAGTGGGTGAGTGGGTGAGTGGGCAGGCATCGTTGGCTCCATTTTATAGATGAGGCTATTTGGGCTCTGAGAGGCAGGTCAGTAGTAGAACCCACATGGCAACTCAGATCTGTTTGACCCCTAAGTCCTTGAGCTTCTCTGTGAGTTCACATCTATACACAGGCATAGTATCTCCACTGGAGACATATTCAGACAAACGTTTTTGAGAAAGGAAAGCTTAACACAAACTTAGGGCCAGAACTTACAGTCAGAAGTACTTTCTTTCATCTGAAATAAAACCTTTAATTTATTAGAGTGCTACCTTTCAGTTAGAGATAATGTACTTGAAAATTTCAAGGATGAGCAAATTGCAATCTCAGACTTCTGAGGACCTTGCCTTACCTGATATTTTCACAGAATAATACTTCTCTAAATGGCACCCTTATTTAAACTGACAGTGTACTTCCCTTTGCAATAGAATTACAATGGGCCTTACATTTTATTTAATGAAAAATTCAATAAAAGCTATTTTCTGTTTACAGGCATCAGCCTAAATGAGAGCTTTGTTTTATGTGGAGATAGCCCAAGACAAACTGTGGTTCAATATCCGCTGACCTCTGCTCTACTCCCCACCTGAAATCATGCTACCTCTCCTCATAGCTATTCCTTCCATTTGAAAAGTCCGCCCCCTCCTTTCATTCAGATGTGACTCATCTTTCTGAACCCTCAGTTCAGGGCTTGGTGCCTCTGCAACACCTTAGATAGTTCTGCCCATTGTCATCTTACCGCCCCTCAACACCTCCTGCTCAGTAGGCTCAACAGAAATATGATACAGGCCATAGGTGCAAGACACATATGTAATTTAAATTTTTCTAATAACCTCATAGAAAAGAAGCAGGTGGTGTTAAATTTAATAATATATCTCATTTAACCAAACATATGCAAAGTATTATCATTTCTATGCATAATCTACATAAAAGTCATTATTAAGATATTTTGCATCCTTTCGTTTCTATGAAGACTTCCAAGTATGGACTGTGTTTTATGTTTTTAGCACCCATCTCAACCTGGACTAGCCCCAGAGTGCTGGGAAAGTACATGCGCCTGCTGGCTACCAGACTGGAGAACGTAGCTTGAGTTCTGCCGTCTGTGGTGTTTATTTTATATTCTGCTAGGCAGGCCATTTTCAGTGTGGCATAGTGATGAAAAGAAAGAGTGGATGCGAGTTTGAATCTCCTTCACTTGCTAATTGGATGACCTTGGGGAACATTCGAGCACTGTGAACTTCAGTTTCTTCATCAGCAAAATGGAAATATTTTTACTGCTGCGTCCACCATGCTGGGCTTGTGTGAGGAATGAATAAGGTAATATATGTTGATCCCAGGGCTTGGTACAAAGTGAGATATTTAGTCAATATTAGTAATAATGGTATTTTTTTATCTTCATATTTCCTGCTCAAATTCTATCTCCCCATGAGGGCTCCTTAAAATATTCAAGGCTGAGAGACTTTATTTTAGCAAATGCTGCACTGCATTGTGGTTACCGTAGCTGGTGCTGGGATTTTGTCAGTGATGCGTGCACATGCTCTTTTTCACTCCTGTTTTGTT
This sequence comes from Tonatia bakeri, assembly GCA_004024845.1. Taxonomy (NCBI): domain Eukaryota; kingdom Metazoa; phylum Chordata; class Mammalia; order Chiroptera; family Phyllostomidae; genus Tonatia; species Tonatia bakeri. Next base: position 124,072 of record PVIA01000779.1, read on the forward strand.
TTATGAGCTCCTTGAAGGCAGAGTCTCAGTTTTGTTTATCTGAGAACCTGGAGCAATGTCTATCCAAGAACTAACTGTCAATAAATGTTGAGCAAATGAATGAAAATCACATTTTACATATATTAATTTGTCATATGTGGATCTCTTGCCTCCTCAATAGTAAGTGGGCAGCTTTTGGACTTCTCAAATGAATTAATGAAAAAAAAATAACAACAACAACACCATCATCAGAATGTATGGATGATTAGATCTGGAAGAATGAATTGTCAAAAACAGTTTCTGACTTGTGTGACCAAATTACTAGAGGCTGTCTTTCACTAAGAGACGGGTTACAGGAAACAACACAGACTTGGGGGAAATACTGGTTAAGTTTTGGACGTGTTGGATTTACGTTTCAGCGGGAAAACAAAGTGTCTACACCCAGCAGGCAGCTGAACATTCAGGCTTGGAGCCCAGAGGAGGAGCGGGGGTGGGGGTGGGGTGAAGAGTGGCTTTGAGTCATCTCTCAGATGGTGTGCTTGAGGGGTGGGGGGAGATTCGAGTCTCCGCCCTCAGCCATCGTCTCTCCGTCCTGAGAGAGCACTGTATGCTAGGGTCGGCCAGAGGAGGAAGAGCATGAGATGAAGGCTGAGAAGGGGATGCCAGGCAGAGGCAGTCAGGAGGAGGCCCAGGAGTGCATGGCGGCAGAGCAGCCAAGGGAGGAAGTGCTTGAGACGTCTTAAGGTCTGGGGCAGTCAAGCTCACGGTTCAAGTTGTATTCCATTTTTTATTTCTGATTTCTTAGGCTTGCTTCCTTCTTCCTGGGTGGCTTTCCACGTCTTACTGCTTTTCAATTTCTGATGCTCATTCTCCCTGGGGTAAGTCATAATATTCCCTTTGATCTAGGCCTTTGATGAAGGGCCCAGAGAGTTTACAAGGACACCAAGAATTGGTATGCTGGCTTGGATTCACCTTGGTGACTTCCAGTAGCTGCCAACTGTGGCACCAGAATGGATTCAGTTAATGGTAATAAACCCATTTCATCTACAGTCTGAGTAAACAAGGCAAGAAAAGTAATTTAAAAAACCAAACATGTATTTGGTGCCTACAGCATTCAAGTCACTATTTCATTATTGTCAGTCAACCTGGGGGGAAAAATCCCCATTTTACAGATGAGGAAGTTACACCTCAGAGGGATGGAATAATTTACCTGGCTAGTAAAAAGGAAAGCCCAAACTTAAGCTTCAGCTTCTCTGACTGGGAAGCCCAGGCTGTGTCTAGGACCCTCACCCAATGATTTCATGATGATATTTTCATTTTATTAAGTTTCCATATAAAAGTAAAATTTTAGGACAGCTGCCTTTCCGTAGGTTATTTGGCCTCTATATAAATGCAAATTTGACTCCTCATATGGGGATTTGCATGAGCTCTAAATTAATATGAGACCCCAGTGAATATGTCCTCTTCATTAAAAGGTGTGATGCATTGTTCTTCCCTGAAAGGCATAATTTTCTCAGGAGTGTTCAGGTCTGAGTTTATTTCCTCCGAGCTTCTTCTTCTCAATAGGCTGCTATTTTAGCCTTCCCTGGAAATGATGATTCAGATTTTTGGGGTTACTGCTAAGTAAGTGTCAAGCTCACATATTGCAGTATCTGTATTCATTTGTACCTGGAAGCAAGGCATAGCAGAACTTTCACATTATAGTTAAGTTATCAAATGAGTGTCTTAGACTTCCATAACTGGAACCAAGAATTTGTTCCGAGTGCCTCTCTGAGTGCCCAGTTGCTTATGGGTTGTCCATTGATACAATTTTGCATTAGACTTGAGCTTCTGCTACTTTTATATATGAAGTGTATGTTCCAGTTGCTTGGGGAGTATTAAAAAAAAATCCCAAAGTCCAGGCCACTCTCCAGAGCCATCTCTGAGGGGACTCATGGATCCCTATTGTTAATGCTCCTCAGGTAATTTCGGTGTAGGCAGCCAGAGGTTGAGACCCACTCTCTTCGAAGTTTCTAGTCTAAACATGATTTTCAACTTTGCTACACATCAGAATAATCTAGATAGTTATTAAAAACATACCTTTCCAGGCTATGCCTATAATTTAATTGGTTTTTGGTGGATCTTAAGCATCAATACTTTTAAGGAACTTTTCAGGTTATTGTACCTGCAGCAGGGATGAGTGCCCAGACTATTTCTCATCCCGAAAGGCAATCATGAATGCCCGAAAGATCTTCTTTAAACACAGATGGCAGAACCTCCCCCCAGAGATGTCGGTCCAGTTGGTCTGGGGTGGGACTGTGATTGTGTGTGTCTAACAGGCTCTCAGGTAATGCTGCTCATCCTTAGATCACTCTGCAAGCAGCTCTGGCCAATCACCTGCCTCACTGTGCTAATCAGCCGGGGAGCCTCCCAGTAGGCTAAGTGATAGTTGGTAGGTGGGAACACACTTGCTCCTCTTTTGGTGTCTGACTGGTGTCTCACAGTCATCGAATATACTGACTCGAGAGTCACAAGTTCTTGGGTTTGTTCCCCATCTCTGCTTCAATGCTTTGTTGCTGTGAGACATGGGCCAGGGCAAGGGGGATTATGTCTCCTTAACTGTAAAGCGGAGGTGTTAATAGTACCAACTTCAAGCGTAATTGTAAGGATTAATAGAAATGCTACATATAAAGTCATTAGGCACAGTGCTTGACTGCTATAAACGGTAACCAGTGTGGAGGAGCATCTATGACATCCATGCGATATTAGGTTCTTCAGTATATTTTAGTCTCAGGACCTTTCCTTCAAGTGGAACTTACATGGAACTTCCATATATGTGGACTAGATAAGGTTAAATCCATTCTTAAAGCACCTGTGTGCCCAGCACCTGGAATGTGCCTGCTTCTCCCCTAACCTTCCACATCCTTAGCCAAAGCAGCACGTGTGACGTATTCTTTGAATGTACCAGGTATAGTCGAAACTATTCATTTGTAAAACCCAGAAGTGGCTTACCCATGGTCACGCAACTAGTGATTGGTAAAGCCTGCTTCTGACCCCTTGGGCTTGCTTCTGGTAAGTTCTCATTGGTCATCAAATGACTGAGGAATTAGAACTAAGGGCCACATCACTAGATCCATCTTCCTTTTCATACAGAGACTTTTTTATTAACTGAGTTTTAATTTTGTAATCCATACAGGCTTGTAGTGAGGAAAATAAATATAAAAGGGAAATTGTTATGACTCCCATCCTCACTCTAAAATACAGCCATTATAGATAATTTCCTGCATGCTTTTTTTTCAGAAATTTTCCATGTATATGTAATATAATATATAAAATATCTATAAACATTTATACAAATAGAAGCAAACTATGTGTGCTATTTCATTTCCAGCTTTTTTCACCTAATAATGGTTTTGCCATTCATTCATACAACACATAAATCTGCTTAAATGTTTTTCATTGTTTCACTATATATATATATGCAAATACATATATATATAATTATTATTTTAATTTAGCCTGTCTTCCTGGTGATGGACATTAGGTTGTTTATCATTGTGAGTATGGCTTTGCTTACATACTTGAGTACCCATTTCTCGACTCCTAGAAGTAGACTTTGTAGGGTGAGTATGTCTGCATGTTCGGCATTCCCTCAGCTTTGCTACACTGAACTGTAATTTCTTCCATGGGCCTGTGAGTTAATCACCCTTGAGAAAAAATAAAGGAGCTTCCAAAGTGGCAGACTCATTCCACACCATTAGCCTTTTTCGTCTTGGTCTGGCCTAGCTAGAGGTTGAAAATTTCAGCTCCAGCCCTGGGTGTTTTGCTCTGAGGACTAAATGGAGCAAATGTTCTACCCTCAGTTCCTGCTAAGACAAGTAAACAAACAAACAAACAACTCTATGCTATCTACAAGAGACACGCTTTCAAATTAAAGAAATCCATAGGTTAAAAATAAATGAATTTTCAAAAATGTAACTGAAAATAATAAATATAAATGGTCTGAAAAAGCTGTATCAATATGAGATAGACTTAAGGACAAAGTATTACCAGTGATAAAGAGGAACATTCCATAGTGATAAAGAGATCAATTTCTTAGAAAGATACAATCATAAATCTGCATTGTTAGCGACTGTAATTGTTTATTAGTAACATAGACTCAAAGTTAATGTACTGATGTCTCATTAAAAGCAAAACGGATATTTACAGGCCCCAATTGCCTATGTCTCCTTCCCCTCCCCCAGAGCCTCTTGTCTTACCAGTAACCCCGTTGTGTCCTAAACAGCACAAAAAGACATTATTTCTTATTAATAATTATATCTGCTTTAATGTGGGCGACCCCATGTGGGTGGGCCTGAAAACAGAGGAATCCGAAGCATGCACCCTGATCTGTGAATTTCCCAGTGGACAAAGTTGTTCAGTGATTTTTCAAATACTGAAACTAAAGGGGGTGAATGGGTTTTAAGCCATGATTAATGCCCCCGTGTTGCCCCGGATGCCTCGCTTCCTCAGCTCATCACGGTAAGTAATTACCTGTCTGATCCCGCACAAGTCCTTCTGTTCAGCTCAAGTCAGCTATTGATCATTTATTCAAGAATTGCATACGCCAGGAAAGGCGAAGAAAACTTCGCGAAATTAAATTTTTTTTGAGCCCACTGTGGTCATGAATAAATATCTTTCATTTTAGGCAATTTACATCAGCAACTGCTTAGCCGTGGGAATTTGTTTACCACTTCTGACCTGCTCCACCGAAAATTGGTTTTCTAACCACTCTGAGAGTGGCAGTTTTACATTGACACATTACATTTTCAAAGTCATGTTTGACTTCCTGTCTGCAGCTCGTGGCGCAGCTCATGCTTGGACCAATGTGAGCTGGTGTTCCAGTTAGAAACCCAGGAGGCTCCCAAGGCTTTGCTCTTGGAAGCACATGCTTATCGCGTGGGCTGCGACTCTGGGCAGTTCTCTTAACTGGAAGATGCAGGATGTGGTGATTTTTGAGCAATCATGGTTTGACAAATAAGCAAAAAATGATAATCCAAGCAGATCATTTAGAGCCAGCTTATTTTTACTGGAGTTCCGTAAGTGTGAATCTTCATGAGCAGTACACAACTACTTCTAACAATTTAAACAATATTTCTAAATATACAGCCTGAGTCAAAGAAGTTGCTATGAGAAGTAGTCATTCTTCATAGTGTACAAATCCGTGTGTATGTGTGTGTGTGTGTGTGTGTGCATCTACCTGTTTTGTAAGTGTCAGGTATTCTTAGTGCTAATATATTCCTATTAATCTGCAAGCATTTTATTATTAATTACTCAGTGCTACCAACTCCCGGAGGTCTTAAAACAATGCTTTTTGACAAGGGATTTGCTGCTACTAAGAAGCATAATTCTGTACCACCATTTAATAGGCAGCCCCCAAGTTTCTCTTGGGTGCACCATTTGGATTGGTTCAAGCAAACAGGACCTTTGAACTTGAATGCAGCACTCAAATACAATGAAAGTCAAGTTTAACAATAAGGAGCTAAGGCAAAGATACAGTATTGCATTCATAAAGTTTTGCTTCTGAGACTTCCCAGCTCAACAAAGACATCTACAGTCTAGGGGTTTACTCCAGCTTATTTTTAATAATGGAGTGGTATCTCTAGTGTTTGAAGAGACAGTTTTCTGCAGTTCCTTTCCTTTAAATTTCGATTTTCCAAAGTCACAGACAGAATCCTATGAAGATCCTCTACTAGGAAAAGCAAGATTGAAAAATGCAGTTATAGAGTTTCTAAGCACATGGTCAAGAAACAGCCTTGGTTACTGAGGGGAAGCCTGAGTTAGGGTGCAGGAATGAGTAGTATGACTGTCACTGGCTCTTGTTGGCCTCTCAAATTTGCCAATCCTTAAGTCTCAGGGATATGGTCAAGCCCCGCTCCTTTGTGGGTTGGGAAAAGTGCTTTGTGAGCACAAGGAGAAATAATAAGGGCAGAATTTTATTTAAAAGATTACATGATAGAGAACTGATTGGCATTAGTGCCTAAAGTTTATATAACCTCCCATAGTTTTGAGGAATAGATTTAGTATTGAAATTTTCCAGTGTAAATTTGATTTTTTTTCTCTGACCTCAAAATGATGGGTGAGGCAGAAAATGCATGCCTTCCAAGCAAACTCTAGAATTTAAATTTTTAAATGGGTAGACAGTAACCACTTTCATGAATAAATATATAAAAAGCACAATTATCATATCGACATAATTCAAAACAAGCCCGAGACCCCAGGAAGGAATGTAGACAATAACAGAAGAATCTAAATGTATCACAAATGTATGGAGCAAGGTACCACAGGAGGCAGGAGGAGAAAGTGCTGACCTCAGGGACATTGGAAATGGGTGGCATCTGTAAGACTGCAGGCAAAAAGAACTGCGCCGAAGAACAGCACTCTGGTTGATAAAGTTCTTTGCCACGAAAGCATGGGCTGTCAATTCCGATACTGCTTCACGTGGATACTTGAATCATTAAAGAAACTTAACAAAAAGGATCATTTGCAAAAAAAAAAGGGGGGGGAGAATGAAACGGATAGAATAATGACCCACCAGAGCTGCCCAAGTCATAATCCATGGAACATGGGCACATATTAGGTTATACAACAGAGGAGGCTCCAAGTTGCTAATCGACTGATTTTAAAACTGGGAGAGTATCCTGGATGAGCTGGGTGGACCCTGTGTAAATTATCAGGATCTTTAGAAGTAGGACAGGAAAGCAGAAGGTGAGAGTGAGAGGGAGACGTGACTGCAGAACGGCCAGACGTGCAACCCTGCTGACTTTGCAGAGAGTAAGAAAGGTGTGGGCCCTGGAGGGTGGGTGGCTTCTACAAGATGAAAAAGGCAGCAGGCAGATCCCCCTTCCAGGCCTCCAGAACTAGCAACACAGTTTTATTAATATTTTGAATTTAGCCCAGTGAGACCAATGTCTAACCTATGGAACTCTAAGATAATAAATCTGTGCCCTCTTTAGCCACTGAGTTCATGGTAATGATTTACAGCAGCAATAAGAAAATAATACAGAGATTTTTAGCTTAATAACACACAGGAAATGTGCTTTGAGGAGACTCATTTCAACTGTGCAAAATGGCTGAACGCCTTGTAGTTGTTAAATCCCATGGTGTTTTAAGGGGCACCCAACCTCAGATTTTTACACCTCACCTCCACTAACTACTTAAATGATGAGCTAATGATTAAAGAAAGGGGAGCAGGGGAATTAAAGGGATTTCAGAACAACGGGGAGAAGAGAGGCAATTAAGCGAGTGCCCAAGAGGGCTGCTGCCGAAGGGAACCAGACGGTGCCACCCCCACAGACTCTACTTGGATTGTTTTGAACTGAAGGCATTAAGCTGTCTGCTCTCCTCCCTTCTGCCTAAAGGTGCAACACAAATTCCCTCCCGCAAAGGCATTGGTCTCCCTCTCTTCTCCTCCCGGAAGAGCACTACTCCGGGACAACTCTTGGTTGACTCTGGTCTGCATAACAAGCCTCCCTGAACAACCCCGTTCAGTTTAGTCTCTTCCCCTCTTTGGCATAACGCCTCCCTTCACCCCCCCCCGCCCCCCACCCCGGCCCAAACACCTTTCTCCTTTGTCTATCATCTTCTCCACATCTCATTACTCTCTCAGATGAAATATGAGTTCCAAATTTCTTTGTGAACTCCCGTGTCTATGCAAGTAATTACATCTGTTGGGGTTTTTTCCCCCCTCCTGTAAATCTGTCTTTTATTAGTTCACCACTGAACCTAGAAAGATAGGGGGAGAAATGTTTTCCTCCTCTATATTGGTTTTTCGTAATTGAGGTAAGCTGAGATTAAGGCCCAGGCCTAGTTAGCAGCTAGTGATGAACTGAAGGAAAAACTGGAACCACTCCTAAGACCCTATTGTCTTTAGATTTCAAAAAGTTTGGAAAATCAAAATAACCTTAAATAAAAGATTATTTTGGACATTCCTCTGGACTGCATCAGTGTGCATGAACGACTGACGGTATGGGTATTTGGCCTGGGTTTCACATCTATTTTCCACTATAATTTTCACAGTGACTCGATGTGGTAGGTATTGTTATTCAGACATTATAGGTGAGGAAATAGGGGCCCAGAGAAGTGAAATGACTTGTCTAAGTTCACAAAGCTGCAAAGTGGAGGGCCTCGTGTTCAAATCTGGGTCTCTCAGATTCCCAAACTCATCTCCTCCCTCCCCCGCACCTCTCGCATACAACGTGGCAAGTTGGACGGTAACAAGTGGCAGGAGTCAGGCTGGAGGACCTGACATTGTTGTGGTGAGTGGGACAGGCAGGGGTGCCGACAGCCTGAGCTGGAGTGGTGGCTGTTGGGATGGGGTGCAAGGGAGAAAGCGGAAGACTTGTAAAGAAACACTGATGCCACCTGGTGATCAATTGACAATGGAGAAAAAAGAGGAATCAGTAACGACAGTAAGATGACTATAACCTATTTCGTGACGAGTTGCATTTTCTACTGGGCCTTCCAGGGATGTGATAGATCCTTTTAGGCAACAAGTGGTTTAAAATACAGTCGGTCCTAAAGCCGGTGGGTACCAAGGCATCTGTCTCTGAGAGAGAGGAAGCAGTGTTTGACCGCTGTCTTGTCTTCATCTGACCACAGGTTCAGCAGAAGTTGTACTCAGTCCATCTCCACTCCGAGGTCTGCCTCTCCTAAGTGAAGGAGGAGCTTGTATTACTACCCGTTTATAGGAGGCATCACTTAAAGTTCAGGGCTTCTGGAGGATTGGAGAATATCTACTTCTCCTCCTTTTCTTCTTAGAGGCCAAGTTTAGGCCAAGTCTTCTCATTCTTCCCCAAAGAAACCAAGGAAGTAAAGTAATTTTGTTTCAAAATGCACTTCAGTATCAAAGGCTGCCATTTACCCCTTCTCATTCCAGCCAAAGTGATTAATATTCAGGTTGGTTCTGTGTAAAAGAATTAAGCTTGCTGGGTGTTCTCCAGCCATTTATGCTAATTGCAGCTTCTCATTTGTATTTAAAAATTCATAAAAGTATTAAGAAACCCTTTCTACTGACTTAAAAACTATTGGACTGGTGTTTGACGGCTCCTGCTCAGAAAAGAACAGTTATTAAAATTTAATTAAACACGAAAATCTACATTTTTCTCCAAAAGCTGGGAATATAAACAAACGTGCTACCAGTTAGAATGGGTCCATTAAATCCAATGAGTTACAATATATTGTATTTTATGTGAAGCCGTACAAGGGGACAGCGAGTAGAGAAAGACTAAGGATGAGGTTAGGACACGCAGCCCCAAAATATGGCACGTTGGCATATTGAATACATCAGCCTGAGGAAGTCTGAAGAACCTGCCGGTGCAGTAAGGCCACTGTGACCTTGACCTCCCACCTACTTCTTCCCCTGAAATAGGTCATCACGTGAGAAGTCCTTATGTGAGAAACACCTTCCCCATACCGGGAGGAAAGGAGCATCCGCATCTCTGAAGACCAAGGGACACCAGAAAGAATCCTGAAACACAGGCCTTACTAAACTCCCCGCCCCTATAACCCTCATACCTAGTTTCCACTTATCTTACACTCCTTAACCTATCATACTCTCCATGAAGGTCCACCATTCCTCAAACCTAGAGAAAAACACACCGATCTGTTTCTTTGGGTTTTTGTTTCCTTATGAAGTTTCCTGTGTTATGTAAAACTTATATTAAATAAGCGTGTATGGCTTTCTCCTGTTCATTTATCTTCATTAGTTTAATTTTCAGGCCCAGCCAGGAACCCTAAGAGAGCTGAGTAACACTTCTTCCCCACTTACACTAACAAGATAGTGGAAAATCTCGAGCTCTTCTGCCTCCTTACTCCCTGGAAGATAAAAACACCTCTTGGCTGGTAAGAAACCCTGTGGTCCTCTAATGCTGGCCTACGCTAGTCAAGGACCTTTCAGAAGCAGTCAGCCGTCCACTCAGTCAGAAAGTCATCTGCAGGCTCTTGCTCTAAGAAGACAATGACATGCCCCCAAAAAAAGGAGCCAAAAAGAGACCAGAATGAAAGATTCTCAATTGAGAGCAGATTTCCTAGGTTTGGTTTCTCCCCTCTCCCAGGAAATACGAGCCAGGGAAGATCGATTCTCCAAATTACAAGTGCTGTCCGTGGCTTCATTTTCTGTTCCTCACTCTGCCGGATGGGTTTTAAACTGTCCTGTGCTCCCCTGTTTGCTGCAGATTTGTTGAGCTGAGGCATCCAGCAAGTCCACAGTGGTCTGGCACAGAGCGGTGCCCCCCACTCCCGACTGCACTAGATGTGAGCTGTGGCTGCTGCCTTTGGCTTTCTGGCTTGGCCTGAGCTGGGCAAAGCACACATTACATAAGAATGGAAAATAGTTAGGAGGAAGGAAAAGTAGATTGCATTGTTTTCAGAACCTCTAACCAAAATGTTTGCTTGCTGTCTAAATAAAGCAGGCTGTTCTGACGCACCTAGAAATCTGGCATTTGGGATGAGTGATGTTGAAGTCGATAGCTACTGCCTCGGGAGTCTGTCAAATCTGAGAAATGGATTTTTCCCGGGGCCAAAGTATCTGGCATGTTCTAGGTCCTCAATAAACATTAATTAAAGTCTGGATTTGATCATCATTTCCGGAAAAGAATCCCACTATTGGCCAGGGATGGAGTTGCTTCAACATTTAGCAGATACTTCTGAAAAGATCTAAAGATGGGAGGTTGGTGTAGTCATTATTCCTTCTCTCTGAGAGTTCTGCTGGAGCCGTTTGTAAATGCCATCTTGTTAATCACTCATGCTAACACTATGGGGCCAGTGGTATTATCATCATTTTAGAGACAGTAGAAATGAGGCACAGAGAAGGCAAGCACACCTTCTAAGGCCATGTAGCTAGTAAGTTGCAGAGCAAGGATTTGAACCCAGATCTGTCTGGATGCAAATCTCATGTTCTTGGGCACTGCTCTTGCAAGGAGTGGCAGGGGCAAGGTCTCCTGGTGCTGAAGGGTAAGACTAAAATCAATACTCACCTCTTTTCTTCTTATTATTTATGAAAACCATAATATGCATTATAGCCCCTGTCCTCAGTAATGAATTAAAAGGCAGGAGAGCGGGTGGGGCGAGAGGGCCCTGTCCCCATCATCCAGCATCTTACGAAGCCAAAACCTTGTTTCCACCAACTACCTTGGCTTCCTAAGCCTCCAGATGTTGGCAGGGTAGTGGGTTCTGCTTTACAGCCTCTGCTTGAATGTTAGGGATTAATGAAAGCAGGTCATCTGTCTCAGGAATAGTAAAATAATCCTACTGCCCAATACGCCTGCCCATGATTTGGTGAGCAAAATGACTCCCATGTCTAATTTATCAGCCCATTGAAACATGGGCTGTAGAAGGAGCTCCTGTAGTACCCAACTGCCTGGTAACCAAATGGAACGTGGAATACTTCATTACCCTTCAATTTTTACACTAATTCTGAACCTAATTATTGCCGTTGCCTCCCACTGCTCAGGGTGAACCGGGTGACAACTTATTATGGTTGCCTCAGCCTTTTCTGCCACCTAAATATGTATGTCAGCTGTGGCCTCCTAAAGCTTAAGGGATTAGTAATGAGCAAGAGATGAGTGAGGCTGAGCAGAGAGAGAGAGATGGCCTCTGATTATGAAATTTGATGTGTTTGAAACATTGCTTTGCAAGTGTGAACTCTGATTCTATTCCCCGAGGGGGTGCATTGATTCTGAGAAAAAGCTCCGAAGAAACGGAACAAAGAGAATGATCTCACATGGGTACAGAGCTCTGCATTTACTCTCACATACACAACCTCCTTGGACTTGCACCCTCTCTCTTACTGAAGGTTCGTTACTTTGTGGTGGTAGATCTGTGGCCCTTTGAGGGGAATAGGCCCTTTCTTCACAGAGCCACCTGCTATACAAGCAACTCTAAACAGGTCACTCACATAGAAATTGTTGTTTGTGTCTTCAACAGGAACAGTTTTTGAGAACGAAAGAGGGTGCCGAAATAATCAGTAGGCGTGAACTGGTTCTATAACGTGTGTAAACTGGGACTCTCCTGGGCAAAGTAGGACCATGGCACAATGGACACCCTGGTATCTTCCCCCAATAAGAATCAAGCGGAAAACTTTGGCTGGAAACCCTTAATTTTTAAGAGTACAGGGAGTCTGTGCAGCATAAAATGTGGGACTTGAACCACCCGTGCAGATCGGTAGCCTTTGAAGTCAGTGCCCCTGGGGAACCCAAGGCTTGCACAGCAGTGAGATAAGAAGAAAAGACGGCAGTGGGTAACAGGATTGGGTAGGGTTCTGGGCAGAACTGAAACTTGCCACTGGCTAAAAGACCAGACTGAATAGAGAGCTGGTTGAAAAATGTGGCTTCATCACGAATGCTTCACTAAACAATAAAGAAGGAATGGCTTAGAGTTTTCTCAATAATGGCCAGCCTAGGACCACAGCCTCTTCCCAGCCCTTCTTATTTAGGTGTCTAGATCACTGAGCTTATAGTGCAGGTTACCTCATCCAGGCCTCCAGGGTGAGATTGGGGTGGAGTACTCTAAAAGCAAATAGTAGCCCACTTGAATAGACCAAGCAGAACATACCCAGCTTGTCTAAGGGCTGACATCACGCTTGGAGAAGTAATTTAAGGTGGGAAAACAAAAAGCTGCAGAGCTGCAAGGAACCTGGGACAAAAAGGAAGGTGTTGTTCTTAAGTGGCCAAGAAAGAATGTACTCTTGACACGAACAGGGAATACAGGATTACGCAAAAGGAGATTTACAGTTGTCCATATGGAAAAATAACGCAATAATTAATAAATAATAACACAAGAACAAACTCTGTTTCATGTACTCACAACTGTAAATCTTTTTTCCCACCCCATATACTAATTTTAAACAAGCATGTCCTTGATAACTTTTAAAATGTGTTCTCTGTAAAATACGTTCTCAGACACAAAAAATCAGTAACAACAATAGTTAACATTTATTGAGCACTTATTCTGTGCCAAGCACCATTCAAAACATTTTACATGTATTTTGCCATTTAGACAACATATGGGAAGAAATAAAAGGAATCTCAATTAATTTAAATAAACTGAAACGGACAAAAACTAGGGGGGTGCAAATGGGAGGGAGGTGGGGAGGGCTGAGGGGTGGGCTGGGATGGGAGTAAAAGACAGAAAACTGCACATGGACAACAATTAAAATAAAATTAAAAAATAAATAAACTGAAATTAAAATTGCAATGGCAGATTTTGAATCCATATTAGAAACACCAAGGGACTGATTGATATCTGGGAAAAATTTAATCCTTGGTATAGAAAAGAATTTCTTTTAAAAGGAATGAGAAAAAGGCAAAAATAAACAGTATTACAATGGTCATACATTTTGACATCAAAATATATAAAGCAAAAAAGCTAATAATAATACAAGGAGAAAAATGATAAAAAGCCAAAAAGGCAGTAGGTGACTTACACACATTTCTTTACATCGGCCAAGAGATAAAAGTAAATAGGTCCAGTAGCATCATAAAAGTAAAATTTGATGGTTAACTTAATAAACATATACCAAACTTTATACCATTTTCATTTAACTTCTAATAAAGCACATACCAAAAAATGCATATACATTAGGCCTAAAAAAAGATCCAAATGATTCCAACAAATTAGAAATCAAGATCACATCCTTTATCTTCAGGCAATACTTTTATATACTAAAGGAGATATTATAACTAATAACAAACATCCATTTTACATATCTATTTTAAAATGCAAGTATTATAAATATAACTCAAAGAAAAAAGCAAAAAGAAATGACATAAAATTTAGAAGTTAACAATAAATTAACAATATATTGCCAAAGTTAGTCAGAAGTGAATTCTTATCCTTAAAATATTTTCATTATCAAACAAAGCAAAACAAAATAAACTAATTACTAAACACAAGGATTTAGATAAGAAAAACAATAAGCAAACAGCAAGAAGCAGAATGTAGAAACTAATGTAGATAAAAGGAAAATGTTTTAGTTTTTAAAAGTAAGATTTTTGAACCTTCATGGAAAGTTATACATTTCATACTATATGAACTGTTACAGAATATAGATAAAGAAATTCTCCTATTCCCAGTTAAAGTTTACACTAAAACCTAACAGTAGAGCAAATCAATCTAAATGATACATAAATAATTTTATATTAAAATAATATTATTGTGATTTATTTTGCAAGTGAGATAAGAAAAAATTCAACATATAAAGAGGGTTTCAAACTTACCCTTATTTGCAAATGGTGATGATCCTGTCCCCCTAAAAAACTCAAACAGAAAAGTGAAACTCATGTGAGTATTGTAAGATAGTTCGTAATAAAATACATACACAGATGTCACTTCACTGTATACTAGTAAAACTAATAATAAGAAACCAAGGTAAAGATTTTATGCACAATGGTCATTAAAAATGCAAAAATATCTGCAAATAACCTTATCAAACAAATATGTACAACCTATATGAAAGAAAAGTTTTAAAACTTCTAAAAAGCATAAAAACATATTTCAAAAAAAATAAATGAATAAAATTTTGCTAGATGTTTAAGATTTTAAAGATTACTATTCTAGACAGTCTTAAATTCAAATTAATGTCAAAATGCCATTGGAACATTTTAAAATATGAAATAAGGATAATCAAATTCATCTGGAAAAATAAAATTTAAAGATGAGTATAGCTAAGTATAACATATTTTGAAGAGAGAAAGAAGAAAGGAAAGGAAAAGAAAGGAAGGAAAAGGGAAAAGAACAAAGGAAAAGGAAAGAGAAGAAAAAAGATAATAGGCCAGGGATGTTCCACTCTATAAGCTATTAAATGGAATGGTATGAACGCATACACACTCACACACACACACTCACACATACACACTCACACATACACACCCCCTCATACTCACATAACTCCGTTTCTAATGTTGCCTCCGATAATGGTGGTAGTATCTTTGGTCGCTGTTTCGCTCAGTCACTCATTTACTCATCCGGTGTTTATTTAATACCTACTTTGTGCCAGGGCTGTGCTGATACTGAGGAGAGAATAATGAACCCAGGCAAATCCACTCCTCCAGCTCCTGGAGTTTACTGTAGCCCAGTCTAGTAGGAGAGGCAAACATCAATCCAATTAGTGCAGTACTGAATGAAGAGTCCCCCGACTCAGGCACTCATTCCAGAAACACGGAGCTTGTGCCGTTTTCCTAAGGGTGGGTAGTCCACAAAGGTGGAAACACACATGGACTCTGCCCTTGAAGTGCTCGTGGGGAGCAGGGGAGCCAGGACGTGAACACTTGTAGAGGATGCTAAGGACCAGGCCCTGTCCTAGGTACATCCCAAGTGCTGTTAGCCTGTCAGTCTCCACCACAGGCCTGGAAGGTAGATACTATCGACTCCATTTTAAAGATGAGGAAATCAAGACTCAGATAGAAGTAAATGGTCCAAATCAAGGTGACGTGACCAGGATTTGACTTTAGGGCTGTACAGTTCAAAAGCACACGCACAGCCAAATTGCAGCATGCGTATTATGCGTATTTCCTCATGAAGGAGTTAAACTCTAAGTAGCTATAACACAGAACACGACAGAAGGCCATTACTTAGCTATAATGAGTAATGAGGGCTGTCACTAGAATCCAAAATTGAGTGAGCAGAGAACAGGATGCCACATCATTGCACCCATCCCATCCAGGGCTGCAGAATTAGGGAGGCCCACCCTGTGCCATCACAACCTTTGTGGTTTCTCTCTGTCTACACTCACCTGCAACTTCTTCAGGCAACTAGAAACTGCTTGGACATACACACTTTCCACTGACTTTGCCCAAGCTTGAATGAGCTGAAATAAAACCAATTACTAATGAGAAATGCAAAGCACAAACACCTCTTTACTGAAGAATAAGGATGAAGGCATTCGGCCATATGTCAGCAAGCTTACAGGGAAGAGGCTGACTGTGGTTATTACCATGTTCATTCCCCTCAGAGTTCCACCAAATTCTTTTGATTTGTAGAATTAAACTGCAGTTTGCATATAAACAAGACCTTAATGTTTTCTGGAAGATCCCCACATTTTAAAATAACAATCTTGAAAACTGAAACCAAACAGCAGCAGCTACAAATGCTGCGAATTGTAATCTGTGTATCTTAAAACATTAAAAACCACCTACCTTTGTTAGAAGAAAAGGCATCAATTAACATCACTATTGAATATGCAAGACTGTGTCGAATCCCAGACACTGTGTGGGAGGTAAGGCAAACCTGGTGCTTTTAGCACTGGGGGCCATATTGTTGGGCCCAAAACGAGTTACAGACAAATGTCTTGGTAGAAATGACAATGAAAATTGTTCCGGAGAAGATTAGTTAAGCTCTATGCAATCCAGAAAAACATCTTAACTTAGAAATATATTTTTAGTGGTGCAATTTACATACAGTAAAATGCACAAAGTCAGGACTCTTTCGTTTACATGTAACCACACCGGTCAGAACCTTAAGTCGAAGTGGCTCCAGCACCAGGAGTGAGCTGCCTCGTGGTTGAGGCCCTCGGACTCACCTGGATGTGGGGCTCCGGCAGTGTTATCTGCAGAGTCTCTTTCTGCTTCTCAGTTCTGCTTTCTTTCTTTGTTGGTCTCGGCCATTCTCTCTCCCTGTAGCCTTGGTAATTCCAGGCTTATAATAGTTCCAACTGAAGTCCGAGGATTGCCGCTATTTGGCTTGGATTGGGTCGTATTGCCTTTCCAAAAACCAATTACTGTGCCCAGGGGTTTTTAGGACCAGTTCCATCCCATGCATTAGTGAAGGCAATGACGAAGGAGCTCGCACGAGGAAGGAGAGGAAAGGATGCCGGGCAAGAAAATCAACAAATGTCCACAAAAACTCTGGAGGAGGCTTTGGTCTCTTCTTACTGACACGGTGATGTGATGATGCTATTCATTAACGTCATCACTATTGCTTATTAAACACCTACTGTATTCCAAGCTCTCTACTAGCAGTCCTTATGACAACACTGTAACGTTGGTGTTGTTATGCCCATTTTACTAACGACGAAACTGAAACTCAAAAGGTTTCCTATGGCTTTGTTTTCCTGGCCAAGTTCCAAAGCCAGGATTTTAACTCAGGTCTGTCTTAGGATCCTAGCTCTCTCCACTGTGCTTATCCTACCCCCAATAAGCGTTTCCTACCCCTACTAAGATAGAAAAAAATGGTGCGTGCTTGTGTGCGCATATGTGTATTTATCTAGATTGAGAATTGTGAGACATATGGACAAGGAGGAAAATTATAAGGTGGAAAAGACATGGTTTCCGAGTGGGCACCCCTGACTATGTGGGTGTGTCCCACCAGCAGCACAATTTACATCAGTGGAAAGGCCCAGGCCCATACGAGACTAGGAGACCCCACCTGGGACAGGGGTGGGGGTGTTGCTCTGTGAGGTGGGCTGGCAATTTTCAACATCACATTTTTCTATGGCTTTGTTTTCCTTGTCAAGTTCCAACAGCTGCAGGACTTATTAAGACAGAATCATGCTGCATATTCATCAGCTGGCTTGTTAATCATCTGGCAAGCCTCTCCGGGGAGCAGGAATCCTGGAGCTCAAATGAAGAGAAGCAGACAGCACACCCAACCTGGTCCTGAGCAATATGTTATTGGCAGTTATATGAAAGTGGGTTTAAAGCAGGGGGAGGGTTTGTTTGTGATTACCTATTTGTTATCTTCCTCTAGCCTCATTATGTGTCTAGATAAAGTAGGAAAACTGCCCAGTTTACAGAAAGGAAAACTAAGGCCCAGAGAGTAAGTGATGGAAACCTCAGAGCAAAAGTCACGTCTCTTAACACTTCATTCAGCATCCTGAACGGTAGGGATCTTTCATTTGTGCTTTGCTGCCAAGAAGTTGCTTGTTAAAACATGATTCTCTAGGATGCATGTCCTTTTTCTCTTTAGTTCACCATCAAACCCCAAGTTCCCAGAACCCTGGCCATAGAAGAGATTTAAAAAATATTTTCTAAATGAATAAATGAATGGTGAAGAATGAATCCACATTCTCCATACCTAGAGTGGGCACCTTGCTTATAGTATCCAATGAACATAGCTGAGTCTCATTCCACCATGACTTCCATGACTGCTGTCCTCTGTAAGCCTTCCCACAGGGCCCCGTTGACGGCAGCCAAGTCCCATAAATCCCGTCTCTTTGCACCCTCTCTTACTCACGTCGCTGCTTTAGTCTCTTTGACGTGCCTCAAAATTGCTTCTCCTATTCAATGCACTCTTCCTATCACTTATCCTAAGGATTGGCCGAGCCCCTGCCATAATTCTTCCAAAGCACAGGTCTTGACAGCCTGAAGCATTTAATAAATCAGTTTTCTCTTCTGTAGGATGAGCGTGATAACAATAGAGCATATTCCATCATAATTATCAGGAGTCCATGAGATAATACAAGTGAAATATCAGACTACTGGAGAGTGAGTATATAGTTAAGAGTTAGCTGTTGTCATTATCACCAAGAGATGCTGGTAAGAGCATAGACTGTAACCAGATCACTGGGTTCAAGTCCTGGCTCTGCTATTTAATAACTGTGTAATCTTGGGCAAGTTACTGACCCTCCCTCTGCTTCAGTGCCTCATCTGTTAAATGGCGATATTAATAGAATTTACATGAGGCTTAAGTGAATCAACATCTATAAAGAAAATAGAACATTTCCTGATGTATAGTAAATGCCTTAAAAGTGGTAACAGCAGTGATATCCAGAAAAACCTAGTGCCAGATATCAGATATTATTGCCCAGTGCTCACAGGGACCCCATTTTTCTGCTTTTTGTTTAGTCTAAACTCTACCTCCATCTGGGAATTACTCACCCCCACCCTACCCAGCCTTTCTCAAATCCTGGGTCCCCAACCTTCTCTTCTGACCTTGCCAGAGGAAGAACAAAAGCTCTTAGATCTAATGCATACTTGACCGACCATGACGATGGCTGGTCATACTGTTGACTGAAATTCTTTCCGTCTCAGAAACATTCATATTTGGATGACTTCTTGGGTTCTGCTCTTCCCCAAGGAAAAGGGGACAAAATGAGTGGACACGTATAAAGGGACCCACAAAACTGGTTTCTCCATGAAGTAAGGAGAGGAAGGCCTGCTCCAAGGTGGGACAAATTTCGCTCTCCACCCTAAAGTTCTGAAACTGCTTGAAATACCTAGAATGTTCTTTTCCAGGTTCAATGATCTTAAGACCAGACTATTTCCAGTATGGGAAAGTGAATGCTGGTCATCTTCAAATGGAAGTTTCATTTTTCAGAAGGGCCTGTTCTACACCAGTGGTTCTCAAAGTGTGGTCCCTGGACCAACAGTCAGAGTCACCTGGGAATTTATTGGAAATACAAATTCTGAGAACACACCTCAGAAACTCTGAGAGTGGGGTCCAGGAGTGTTTCAACAAACTCTCCAAGTCATCGTAGACTCTTGCTTGAGGTTCAGAACAATGGCTTTATAGTCTATCTTTATTTTTTTGCTTGTCTTTAGCTTATTTTTTTATTGTTTATGCTATTACAGTTGTCCCATGTTTTCTCCTCTGCTTCCTGCTCCCGCCTGCCCCACATTCCCATAGTCAATCCCCACAGGGTCATCCATGTCCATGGGTCATGCATACGTGTTCTTTGTCTAATCCCTTCACCTTCTTTCAACCAGGCCCCACCTCCCGCCTCCCCTCTTACAGCTGTCAGTCTGTTCAGTGTTTCTGTGCCCCTGATTCTATTTGCTCGTTCATGAATTTTGTTCATTAGATTCCAGTTATAAGTGAGAAAATGAGGTACCTAGGAATAAATTTAACCAAGGACGTAAAAGACCTGCATTCAGAAAACCATGAGACACTGAATAAACTGAGGAAGATAAAAATAAGTGGAAGCATCTACCATGCTTCATGGATTGGAAAAATTAACATCATTGAAATGCCCACACTACCCAAAGCAATCTATAGATGCAGTGCAATTCCTGTTAAAATATCAGTGGCATGTTTCACAGATCTAGAACAAATATTCAAAAAACTTATATGGAACCAAAAAAGACCCCAAATTGCCTCAGCGATCTTGAGAAAGAAGAACAAAGTTAGAGAAAGCACAATACCCAATATCAAACTATACTATAAGGCCACTGGAATCAAAACAGTCTGGTACTGGCATAAGAACAGACATAGATCAGTGAAACAGAGTAGGGAGCCCAGAAATAAACCCACACCGTTATGGTCAGTTTACAGTAAGTCTTGATGCAGAAAAGCCCAGGTATGCTCAGGTAACCTTTCTAGTCAGTCCTGAATGGCCAGAAACCTCTAGGCTTTGCTGATTACCTATCTACCCATATGTCCACCTCTCTCTCCCCATACTTAGCTTTGCATCTATCCTTCTATGCTCCACCCAGAGCATATAGCCCCAGTCCACCTCTTTCAGTACTTCTTTTCTTCAGCATAACAGGCTGATGCTTAAGAGAACAGTCTTCAGAGGCAGACTGCTCCACAGGAAGGTCTTGGCTCTGTGACTTATACCCCAAGCAAGGTGTTTTCCTCTCTGTTCCTCAATTCCTTCATCATAAGTATAACTACAAAATCATTGACTGTGAGGTTTAAGAGTTATGAGAAAGCTCATTTATGTGAAATTAGGTAGTAACTTGGCAGCTGTGTATGAAATGAATAACCTACAGTGATCTCTCTAGCTTTTACTCTCCCCACACAATAAGCAATAGATCAGTTGTTCTGACACTATGCTGCACACCAAAGTCACCCAGGTAGATCTGAAGACTCTGATGCCCATTCAGTACCCTAGGCTCATTAAATTGGAATCTCTAGGGGCGGATAGCAATATTTTAAAAAATTCACAAGGTGCTGCCAAGTTTGGGAACCAGTACTGTAGATTGCTTTCTGGTCTCTTTATAAATGTTATAAACCATGGAGTTCAGCCCAATATTATGATACGATGCTGTCATATCAAAGTCCATCTTGTCTATTTTTGCACATGTGGCCTGGCAGCCCAGCCAGAATGTAAATGCCATGGGAAATGACCAGGGCTCAGGCCTCCTTGTTTTCCCCACCCCCAAGTCTAGAAAGATACGTGGCTTGAATTCAGCAGGTACTTGTTTGTGGTAAACATTAATTGAAATAGAAAATAGGATTCAATTTCATCCTCAACAAACTATTTCAAAAAGATTTAAAGCTCAGAACAAGGGCTCTGAAGCCAGATTGCATAGGTTTGGACCAAGATATAATACTCACTGTGTGACCTTGCACAAGCTAATTAACTTCTCTGTGTTTCATTTTTCCTATCCTTAAAAGGGGGCTAATAATAAGGTCTACCACTTAAAGCAGTCATGAGGGTTAAATTTAGTAACTTGTGTGAAGTATTTAACATAGTACTTGACACACCAGAAAATGTTACCTGTAACCATGACTCTTACCCTGGAGACTTGTTCTAACCTGGCTAGAGTTGTGCTCCAGGCCTGTGTAACAAGATGGTGTGATCGTAAGATCTTTCTTTACTTCTCAGTTTTCTTGGATGGGATCCAAGACAGCAGAGTTGCTTTATTTGAAACTCTGTGATGCTTCAGTGTATTTTTTCTTTTTTTCTTTATACCCAGTACAGAGCCTGACACACACTGGGTCTCAATAAATTTTAAGAGAAAGAACAAATGATGAATTGGATTGAAATGACCCATTTCCCTCTTAGGCACCATTGGTCGACCCTGTAAGGGTCGGAGAAAGGAAAGTGTCTACTTCAAAGGGAAATACAAATATAGATAGGACCCAGGGATGGAGAGAAAAACAGACACCTGCACGCCTTTGTTGTTTAAATAATCACAGTATGCCCAATGGAATTTGTCGAAACTCACTTCCCAGAAGACTGACTTACTGTTTCAGAACATTTTTTTCCTGGCTGTTTATTTTTGTAAAGTCATTGCATTTCAGCCTTTGCTGGGTCCCCATGCCATCCTCACTAATTCATTCAGTCACCAGAGGGACAATGCCTAATTCATGATAAGCTACAGTGAATCAAGTTCAGTGAGGGACTCTGGCAAGTTCTCCCACAGTCCGAGCAGAAGGTCATATAAGTCAGCGCGTGTGGCTCAGATGCTCCCTGCTTCTCAGCTGCCACGTCTATGGCCATGTCATAATGAACTATGAACTTGTCTGAAAGACTCTACATGTTCTGCTGGGACTAAACAGTTAGTTCACCTCTGAAAGGGAATAGAAACCTTTTGGGTACTTTGATCCAGTGGTTCAGGATATCCAACAGGTTTGGCCTGAATGCTGGATAAATGGGTGGTGGTGGTAGAAACATATTATGGGAGACAGATCACAGTGGTTTGAGCAGAAGAGGATTTGAAGCCAGATAAATCCCGGCCCCTCTCCTCCCACAGTCTGTAACCTGGGATGTGCTCCACCAGGTGTAGTTCCCAGAGCACTGTCAGTCCACAAACAGCTTGTGACCATGCGTCGGTGCAAAGACGTGGAGTTGTGCCAGAATGTGAATCAGCGACATCACTAACCTCACTCTTCTGGTGAAACCAAGACTTTCCCAATGAAAGGAGCAATGTGCTGATTTACGCTACAGTGTAAGTTTCTTATTCTGTTACTAACTAATAGCAAAGAGCTCACAGCAGTATTTTGAGTAACACCAACTTAAGACCAGTTACTTCACCATTCTGTGGCTCAGCTACCTCATGTATAAAATACGAATGATGATTCCTAATAAACAATAGAGTGTTGTGAGAATGGACTGAGCTAGCATACCCGATGCTTAGCATGATGCTTGGTGCAAAGCAGGTACTCAATAAGTGAGAACTATTGTCAGACAAGATAAGACAGTCCTGATACTACCATAGTATGTTCATACTGTTATCTGAAATAACGACAAAGATGTGTGTTCAGGAAGCAAAGGGTTCCCTGGTCAAATAAGTTCAGAAAACTGACTAAGCTTTGGGGACAGCAGGCATTCATCCCAGATGTATGCCATTTCTCTGACTCTTTGGGACGGAAGCTAATTTAGTTTTGGCTCTCAAAGCCATCAAACACTGTGCTCAGTACATGTATTGAACACCCGAAGGCAGATTTCACTTTGGAGCCAGCCATCCCACATCAGGAGACTCAGCAATGGCCCTGGAGTCTTTCTCCTGTTTGCATCCGCTGACCTGTCTTGAGCACAAGTGATTGTCTCTTCTGGGTTATCTGCAGCCTTCTGTGGCCCCTCTCCTCCTGCCCCAGCCCCTCCTCCCACACCTTCCTTCTCAATCACTTTTGACAGTTTGGCAGCAAGAGACCTTTACATTAGCTGCAGGCATTCTGAACCTCCAAGAGGGCTTTTGGCACTGTGGCCCCAGCAGATGATTCTTTGAGGGCCAAATGACCTTGCGTAGAGGAAAGTTCTTCCCAGTAAGTCACAAGTCTTTGGTCACAGAGTGAGATTCTAACATGTGGAATAGTTTCCCCAAGAAATCTCAAAGGGACCCGTGGAAGATTCCTGGAGGCAGAACTGTGTTCTAAAGTAGCAACATTCAAGCATTTTCACCCCACAACTTTCCATCGTGGTTTTCCACTACAAAATGTCAGCTTTTTTCTTTTAGTTAAATGATCTTGCACTTGCTTTAGATTAGCTCTGTATTAATCAGGTTTCTTTTAATTAAGGGTGACAGAACCCCAATCAAAGTAGCTTAAGCAAAAAAGAGAATCTGTTGGCTTCCGTAGCTGGGAGGGATGGAGAGGATGTTAATCTGGGGTGTGACCGAATCCGGGGACCCAGACAGTGTCTTTGGGGCCTCTTGTCTCTCTGCTCCACTTTTCCTTCTGCTTCTCTTCATTTCTTTCATTTTCTCCTCCTTCAGATTTATTTCCTCCAAGTAGATGTATTGAATGCCAGCAGTTCTGGGGGTCACACCCTCACAGCCTGTGATCAGGAGACAGGAATCTTCTGTCTCCGAGCCTCCAGCTGTAAAATCTCAGTGACCTGCCCATCCTGGATCAGGGGAATTGTGAACTGAATCCCACCAGAGCTACTTGGTGTTGGGGAACATGTACTTCCCCAAAGGAGGTAAGAGGCTGTTAGAAATGCAGGAGGGAAAAATGTTGGTTTGGTTTATAGGACACATGTGCATTATAGGCTATGGCGGAGAGAGGACAAAGCTTAACAGAAAGACCTATGATGGACCTTCAAAAGGAAATGAGGGCGCAAGTTCAGGGTGACAGGTCTTATTAAGGTCACTAAAATTATTCAACATGGGTAACACTTTGTCTAAGGAATTGAGAACATCTTGCTTGTTAAAACTACTGTCTAATTCACCCCAACTTGAGAGAAAAGCCATGTACCTACATTTTCAACACAAGCATGCATTTTCTTACACTAACCTGGCATTGCTGATGGACCCAGCTCTCTTTTCTCTGTCATTTTTCTTAATAAAATATGTAGTAAATGTTTAATGCATGTTAGTTATTTCTGTCAGTTTGACTTAGATTATTACAAAAACATTCTCATTAAATATTTACAATAGCCTTATATGTAATAATCTTATAATTGTTCCTATTTTCTCATGAGGAAACTGAAGCTCAGAGACTGTGTGACTTGCTTAAAATCAAGCCACAAATAATTGGTGGGACTGATATAATCCAGGTTTGTCTAAAGCTGAATGGAAGCTCTTGATCTCCACGTAATGGATCCAATCTCTGGTAGTCGGGAGATGAGAGGAGAAAATGGTCTTTCTTAACTCCAGTTCCAGCTCCATAGTCCTAATTTGTACCACTGTGGCCCTAGGCCCTGTTTCTCATCATACTTACAAAGCATTCATTATACAAAGACCCCTTATTTAATTTTTAAGACTGTTGAATAGAGGATGCTGTCCTGACATTGCCATCCAATAATATACAACCAAATCTCCCCACAGACATTTTTTACTTAAATACAGATGCCACATCCTATTTCATCTGAAAAGCAGAAACATGACTGAGCTAGTTTTCAATACTTCCATTTGTCCCTTTATTGGTACCTTTTTGTGACTGATAATCTCTCCTCCCAGATTGTGGATAATTTCATCATTACTGAAGCTCCATGTTATCTTATTTCTGTCATTGCTGGTTGCCTGTGCTTGTTCATTTTCCACCACCTGCCAAGAAGTTCATCTTTATTTTGTATGTGTTATCAGCTTGAGAGCCTTGAAAGATATAACCAAGATTTTTAAAGAAACAATAAATATCAAATTCTCTCTGGCTAAGGCAATGAGAGTGATTTTTCTTCCTCTACTTGACATCCCTCAAGTCCTCATTGATTTGCACCTCTATTTGAAAATGGCATTAATTCTTCCAAGGAAAGGCGGCTCGTCTACTTAAAAATCTTTGGATCTGATGTATACTTTAAATATCTTACAATTTTATATGTCAATTACACTTTAATGAAGCTGAAAAAAATGATCGGGTCGGAGAACTCAGTGGGAGGTAGGAGTTCTTGTTCTGGGTTTCTTCTTCGGACATTCACCGTTTCTCCCTTCCTGCCCTGGCTGCCTAGTCCCTGTCACTTCTCAGGTTCCTGTCTGAAGTATGAGGATGTTTCCTCGGCCAGTGGCAGCTTGCCCAGGGAGGACATTTGTCTCATGTGTGTGGAAACCCCACATGGTCAGTCTGGGTTGGTTAGTGGAGCAGCTCGGGTCACTTGCATCTGTTCTCTTCTCGTCAGGTTGGCCTTGTCCTTAGGTTCGTCCTCTCGCTGCAGTTGGCTTCAAATTCTTTTTTGTATCAGTGAGGGACCCTCACCCAGGAGCTTCCAGCCCTCACTCCTCAGTGGCCAGAGCTGTATCCCAGGACCATGCCTCAGTCTTGCTGGAGGTGAGGAATAAACTTCACAGACTTAGACTAATCAGGATGCTTGCACAGCGGGAGGGGCCATCAGGGAAGGGAAGGCTTCCCCTGAACAGCTAAACACATGGAGTGAGTAGACCATAAAAAAAAAAAATCTGGTTCTTTCACTAAAAGAAGCAGGGAGGAAATGGCTAATGTCTTTTTCATTGTCTCTTGGGTGTGGCTTCTGGCCTTTGCTATAACCAGTAGCAACTGGTAACTGATTTCTAGTTATTAATCTTGAACCTAAATGTCTCCTGAGAATCAGAGGGGAAAATCCAAATATCTGCTTAGCTTCTCCCATTGGACATGCAGACCTTCCTTTGGATAACCTCCACCCTTCCAGTTATAGGCCACTTAGGCATCCCACGAGCTCCTTCTTGGAAATGTCCGGTGACTCTTCAGTCTGCCTCCTTCATATCTAGGACGGTGTCCAGGCCACCAGAACCCTTCCCAGAGGTCAGTCAAATGGACCAAGGTCATGCCAATGGATCTCATTGACTGGTATTTGCTATGGGGATCTTTTAGGAGCCATTATTTTGCATTAACCCTTATGTGAGCGTAACTCCTCAGTAGAAAATCAGAAAAATACAGGAAGTCCCCACTTCCTATGGTGTTGCATGACTATGAAGATGACAATGCAAAATGTATAGAGAAATGGACAAAATAATGAAACTAATATTGACTTAATACAATGTTATTTGAACATTAGAAGTATTGAGAATCAAATTATTTTATTTCTTATGAAAAAGTCATACAGGGTGGTTTAAACAGTGCCTGCCTTCTTCTCATCACAGAATATATAATACCAAGTGAACGTCTTTTCTGTGTCTTGGCAAACTGTCATACTTTTTTGTAAGTTTGGATTAGCTTCGGACATTTTCTCCTTTGCACTTTCAATGTTGTGAAATAACTCCGAGTTCCTTTCATGTATAGTTTCTTACAGTGCCAATGTCTCTGGGGCATTGTCCTCCTTTTCCTTTTTTCCATCTGTGTGAACAAGTCATTTTTACTAAGCTCCTCTGGCTGCCTGCCTTGGGTTTCTCCAATAATGACAGTCAACTGCTTTCTTTACACTCCGTTCAAATTTCACTTCCAGTGTTTTCACTTTCTGCTTCCTTGCTGCACCTTTCTCTTTGTTGGTTAAACCCCCCTTTTGATTATGTTTTTGTCAAATGTCCCATGGGTTTATCACTAGAGACAAGGAGGCAACACAGCTCCAAGGTTTGTGGGCTATGCGGGAACTGAATATGTGAGCCGTGACCAATCACGTCCGGGCTTTGAAAGACAGAACATGATTGGTCACCGACCATGGGCATATCTGTTAATAGTGATAACAGTGATTAGTGGACTGAAGAGCTGGCAGCAAAGTTTTCACTTTATTCAATTATTCAGAGTATATATGCCATTGTAACTGAAAATTGAACTATGTTGTTGGGGGACTGGATTATTGGACTAAATCGTGACAGCTAAAATCTGCATACCAGATTTCAAAACCATGCAGAGTGACGGCTGCCTGTATTGTGATTCGGGACATGTAAGGACTCACTGTCCACTCACTGGCTGTGTTGCATTCAGCTCTATGCTTCTGAGGCACCCCTCAGGCCAGCCCTTACTGGGTGGCTGTGAAGTAGGCAACACCCAGAGTTTCATCAAATGCCCATCCCTGGATGATATGCCTGGCCTCTGGCTTAGGAAAAGGTGTACTTCTAGCCTTGAGCTTGTGCCCTGGGCTCTGCTGGAAGCAGCTGTTAATTAGAGAGGTGATGTGCAGTACAGCACCGCTGAGGAGCAAGAATGCCATTAGCAAGTTTAATAAGCCAAATGACTGCCCACGTGTCCATCAAAGATGGTAAAGGGAATGAATATGTAGCCTACAGGTTTCCCTCTCTTTTCTTTGTTTCTGGTTCTTTGCTAAAAATGAAAATTCACTCTCTTGAGTTCTTTAGCCTTCAGAATCTAACCTAATCCAGTCTAATACAGGGAGTGCTAGGAGAAACCCTGTGAGCCCCTGGCACCACTTCGCTGTATGACCTTACAGCAAAGCCTTAACCTGTGTTTACCTGCACTGCTTTGCTCCGTTGGTTTTCAAATCCCCTCCTTGCCATGGGTGTGTTGCACACCCCTTTGACACCCTCTGAGGTGAATCCTACCTTCACTTCCAAGTGGTTTGAAATAGTGAGGAAAATTTTGAACTTGCTAGCTTGGAGCTTATTAAGATACCACCTTTTTTTTTTTTGAAGTAAGAATAAAGAGCATATGCATCTTCCGTTTTTCTTAGGGCTACTTAATTACATGCTTTCTTTGATGTGACAGAGAGAACTGTTAGGTTTGCGAAAGAACATGGAGTGTGGAATCAGGCAGGGCTGAGTTTGAACCCAGCCCTGATCAGCTGACTGTACTTGAGACGTTTTACTTCATCTCACTGAGAGTGAATTTGCTAAGTGGTGGCCACTGTCACTAACTGATGATCATAAACTGATGTGTGGGTCAAGTGAGCTGATGCGTGTGAAACATTTCACATAGTAACAGACGTGGAATGTGCTCGAAGTGCTGTTTTCATGATCTAATTATTCTCCTTTATGCTTTAGCTCCTAGTAATCTCAGAGGCAAGCCTGTTGGTCAGTTGCAATGATTAGTCAATCATAAATGTTTGGTATAGCTAGATTTCTGCTCTATTTAACAAGTTTTCTTTTTTTGGTTTTATTCTTAATTGTTTCCTTTGGATGTGCTTTAATATTAGAAATCCCCTCTCATTTGTAAACACAGGTAGGAATACAAAAAGAATGAACTAATAGTCCCATGTCCATTTCATTCCCAGTGATGTACAAACCATTCTACCTCCCTTTCGTCTGGCCTGGGAAGCTGTTGTAATACACAGAGACATCCTTCAGCTTGTGGAGAGCTTTACCTCTGAAATAATTCAATTTGCACTATTGTTGGTACTGTTCAAAGTGTGGTCCGAATCACCTACATCCAGTTTACTGCGGGCGGGGCGGGGAGGGGGGGGGCTTTATTAAATGCAAGGAGTCCCTGGCTCCAGCACAGGCCCCTGAACCAGAATTTAAACAAGTGAGGCCTGGGTGGCTGACCACATAAACTGGTTTGCTCCTGTTAACTCAGAGTTACTTTCATTCTCAGAAGTTTCCCTGCTTTGAACATAAACTCAATGGGCACTCTAGGCCTGAAGCTTTGCATTTTAACAGATGCCCCTGGTGATTAGTACGCATGTTAAAGTTTGAGGACCCCCATTTTTAGTGCGGTATGGTGTAGGGATTGCATGGGATAAGACTGTTAGTAATGGTGAGTTTGATGGGGGAAAACACTCTGAGATGTTGTTTATAAAAATAATATTCATATAAATATCTCTTGTCTAGAATAGGATTCCACAGAGAGAAAAACATGCAAATTATACTGTCTCAAATATTAATTATGAGACCAACTTCTTTAATTGGCCTCGAACAAGTCAGAAAACCCAGCAAACCCACATCAGGGAACATGGTAGAGTTCACCCCTGCGTAGAAAGTCTACGGGGTTGGCCAGAAAGTTCATTCAGGTTTCCTTGTACGATGGCTCTAGTGGTGCTTAGCTGCATTTAACTCCAAGACGATTTTGTTAGACTGTGTTATGACAGCTGTCACATCAGCATGTGTTTAAAAAATCAAAATTGGTGAATTTTTGTGTAGCTATTTTAATATTGAAGGTGGAAGAAGATATGCGACATTTTCACTATATTATGCTTTATTATTTCAAGAAAGGTTAAAGTGCAATTGAAATGTAAAGAAAAAGATTTGTGCAGTGTGTGGAGAAGGTGCTATGACTTATCAAACATGTCAGAAGTGGTTTGCGAAGTTTCTTGGTACTATTAACATTTTGGCTAAATAACTCTTTACTGTAGGGCTGTCTTATGCATTAGAAATGTTTAGCAGCATCCCTGCCCTCTACCCACTAGAAGCCAATAGCAGGAGGTAGGTGACATGCTCAAAATATCCAAATCAATAAAATTATTGGTGAAAATGAAAAACATGTCTTTTATTTTGTGGGAAAATACATAAAGTTCTTCTGGCCAGCCCAATAGGAAGGCAGATGCGTTCCACACACAAACCCGTGAGCTCCGTCAGAACCGGCGCCCAGGGCGTGGTCGCTGTGAAGGGGCACCCTAGCATTGTCCACAGGGGTGACAAGCCTGGTGGGCAGAAGTCACAAATCAGGAGGCCCTGTGCCACTGCCACCCACAGCTGTGTTCTGTTCTGTGTACAGTGATTTACATATTTTATATCATTTTCAGACATTTAAAAATCAGATTATTTCATGTTCAAATAATTATTTCTGATTTATCATGAACTATCAGAAGGACTGGCAAAAAATGAATTCTGTTCCCATATGGCAACTTGACTGGTTAAGCAGCGGCCACCCTCTAGCACGGAGCTGAGATTTCTGTTTCTCTGTGCTCCCCAGCCAGCCTGTTTCATCCATTGCCGTCGCCTGCCTGGCCCCATGGCTGGGGTGTTGCTGCCCTGCCCCGTGACCAGGTGACCAACTGGAACTTTCAAAGAGCAGAAGTTCCTAGTTGTGATGAAGTCCAACTTTTACTTTCTTCAAGTAAAATTTAACCTTTTAGGTATTTGTTTATACTCTCCCTCTTGATATGAACCCCTCATTCAGTTGATGTGAGTGGGTTCCTGTGCCTTGCCATCCAAACAGCCTTGATGACGACTGACCAGCACCCTAGCATTCCAAGTGCCTTACAGTATAAACAGTATAAAAAGTACTTTTATAAGCATATTTTTCACAACAAGGGTATGAGATAGGAGTTCATGTTTTTATTTTGCAGAATGAAACCTGAGGAAAAATAAGTTTCAGAGAGGGAAAATAATTTGTCTAAGATCACACAGGTGGTAAATGGTGGATGGATTTGGAATTTGGAACTAGGTATTCTAACTCAGAAGATTTTGCCATTTTTACCATAGTAAATCTTGTGC
This sequence comes from Tonatia bakeri, assembly GCA_004024845.1. Classification (NCBI taxonomy): domain Eukaryota; kingdom Metazoa; phylum Chordata; class Mammalia; order Chiroptera; family Phyllostomidae; genus Tonatia; species Tonatia bakeri. The sequence goes on from PVIA01000779.1 coordinate 154,866, forward strand.
CCTCAGTTTTAGTTATGAAATAAGTTTGGCTGTGTGTAATAAAGGCAAAAAAAAAAGTGGCTGAAACAATCTTTCTCCGTGACATAAAAGTTTCCAAGTGGGAAGTTCAGTGCCTGTTTGGTGATTTTGTTTCTGGGGTTCAGAGACCCAGGCTATGCTATCTCGTTGCTCAGTCATTCCTACCTCCATGACCATGTTCCAAGAAGAAGGGAGAGAAAAGGGGACATAGAAAGGGGTGTACCTCCTCCCTGTAAGGACATGTCCATGAAGTTACACACATGGCTTCCCATCACATTCCATTGACCGTGATGGACTCACCCAAACACTGTCAGGAAGGGATGCTGGACTGTGTGTCATCTTTGCTCTCAGCAGCCATGTCCTCAGCTGATAAGTGGGGCTCTGTTAATATGGGCGAGATTCAGAACATAATGGGTTGGAGGTACAATTAGAAGTTTCTGCCTACACACCTGTTTCCTCAAATTCAGATGGCCTCCTCCCCACTTCTAGAAAAGGAATTGGTTTACAAATTCACAGTAAGATAAAAATGATTATCAAGGGATCCTGCTTGAGAGCAGATCCTGCCAGGGGTGTCTAACCTGTGACCCATGGGCCTCCTACAGCCCAGGATGGCTATGAATGTGGCCCAACACAAAATCGTAAATTTACTTAAAATATTTTTTAAGATTAAGTGTCACAATATATTTCATGTGTGGCCCAAGACAACTCTTCTTCTTCCAGTGTAGCCCAGAGATGCCAAAAGGCTGGACACCCCAACAGGCTGCGGAAAGACAAAAAGAAGGAGCAGGAAGCAGAGACGCTGAAAGAGATAGTTGGGGAACTCTCAAGGGGGGATAAAAGGAAGCTGGGGGAAGAAAAGGCGAAATCTGCCAGTTTCACAGTTTTACAAAGATCAGTTTCATCCCTTAAATTCATTCTGTGCTGTAACTTTGAAGATAATCGTGGCTAAATTCCTATCTTTTGTACTAGGAGTGAATAAAATTTCCACAGCAGACCTGGCCTGTTGCATTAAAATGCATATTAGCCCCGCCCCACTGTGCTGCATTTCCCTGCCCCTTGTCTTTCTTCTTTAATGAGTGAAGCCCAGATGCCTCCCTCCTTCCACAATGTAGCTTTCAGCACTGAAGGTGGGGACTGCACTGCCGACCTTCAGCTTCTGACTGGCACTTCCTCTTTTCCCACCCTTAATGTTGCGGCCACCATATCCTTCAAATTCTGCACTGTAAATTTGAGTCTTCCTAGGTCGAAGACTCTCGATGATGTCGCTTATCAGCTTGAGAATCGGTGAAGCTTCGATGTCATGTAGGTGAGCTCATCTTGAGGATGTGAAAACTGAGATCGAGAGAGGAAAATTTCAGTCATATCTGACAGACCTGACAGCAGAACTCACATCTCTTCACTCCCCAGCCATGCTTCCTGCCGCACCAGGCAGCTTTTGTCTTTCCAGCCTTTATTTTACTAGGGGTGCTCTTTACACGATTTATAGGGGTGGCCCTGGAAAACCCAGTACTTATCCACATCGCTCCCATTGTTAGACCTCCCCTACTCTGTAAAAGGAAGGTTCAGAGAGTTCCAGCCCACCCACCTGGTGCCACTCTGTGGGAGTTCAGAATGGGCTCCAGAATGTTTGTCCCAGGAGGGGCTTGATTCTGGTGGCCAAGGCAGTGGGAAAACCTGTGGCAGGTGGCTCTGGATGGGACAGCATCTCCGTCCTCACTCCTGAGCCATCACAAAGTTTGAGTCTGCTTTCTTGCATATATCCTGAGCCAGCATCACTTCCACAAGTCCGAAACCCAGAAGTGGATTTTTGACTAATTGATTAGCTTGGGGAAGCCCTTGGGTTGATTTTTACAAGCTCCAGCAATAACTACCATATGAATTCAATGTGATTCATGTGGATGCAAACGCCAAAGAAAGTAATAAAGATTTAACACTTATTAAAAAAGTGTCGCCAGAAAAAAATATGAGTGATTATTTTAATATAAGTGCCGTGTGGTGCACATCCCTCAGCTTTGCTTTAATTTCCCCACAGATAGGTGGCTGAACGTGCCATACCCTTGTGAAGCAAATGAAAAATTAGACTTGGAATTAAATTTTAAAAAGGAATCACAATTGTTTTAATTAGAAGTCGCCCAGAGCAGATCCTGAGCTAGACAGGCTCTCAGGCACCGAAGAACTGGGGTACCAGCTTCGACGTGGGAGTAGAGCCCAAGCTGGGATCCTGGCTTAGCAGCACGTATTAGCGCCCAGGCTGGGCTCCCGTGGGGAAGAGAACATTCACTATAAATTGTTACAAAACGCAAAATCAGGTTGAGAGCCTTGCTTATTCCAGCATCCACAGACCTCTTGGCCATATAAATCCTATTAAACCTAATGGGACTCCTATGATTAAAGCTCTATGCTCTTTGGTGCATCTGAGGAGGGAGCCCCTAAAGTCCATTGGATAAATAATCTGTATATTAAATAGCCCTCAAGTGATCGTTAGAACTCAAAGACTCCTCCATCACATGGACTGAGTCCACACTAAGTACTAGCAATACCAAAGTAATTGGTAACCCTTTCTAATTCAGCGCAGTTGAAATGACACACTTGTCTTTTCTACCCTCCATCTGTTCCACATCTCAGGCTTTTAATCTCAGTTAGTGACTCCAGTATCCACCCTGATATTTCTTCCTTCGTCCCCTTCTCCACAAAAGCAGACATCACTGGTAATCCTGGCACCATCTCCTGCTGACCTTGGATGGCACATTGGTGCTTTTCATCCTGTGCACAAGATTGGCCCTCAGAGTGAAAACATTTTGCAATCCATCCCAATATCTTCTCTCATCATCTGCACTCTAATTGGTCACAGTGCGATGGAGTCTACCTTCTATGTAGCTCTCTCATTTACAGTTTCTTCCCTCATAGTTTCCACCCTCTTTAAAGATCCTTCAAAGTCTCCCCCATGACCTTCTGAGAAAGGTCTAAGCTCCTTAACCCTGTAATCGAGATTCTTAGTGATCTAGCCTGTCTTAACTTTCCAGCCTCTTCTTCCATTAACCCCTGCCCACACTGTCGGAGCCATTCTTAACTACTTGGAGTTCTCTTAATTCAGCAGGCTGTTTTCTAATCAGCCCCATGTTTGCAATGCCTCCCTGTGCAACCAGGCTCTTACTCACCATTCCAGGCTCAGCTGCTCCAGGAAGACTGGCCTGCCTCTGCCTTCTCCTCTGTGCACTGCTCAGACCTTCATCACAGCCAAGTTCTCTTCTATGGGTGATGCGATGTTTTATCGTTTAGTTAAGTGGAGGACCTCCAGGTCTCACCATTGTTCACTTCCCCTTTGTAATTCATAAAAGATCCAGGGGGTCGCACTTTGTGACTGTGCGGACATCCTGTTCTCCACCAGTATTTTACCCAGCAGTTGAACAAATACTGATAATCTTTTCCTGAACCAATTATTACTCCAGCAGGCACTGAAAAATACTGATTTTCTATTTTCATCATTTCTTACATTTACTAGCTAGTATTGTTATACAAAGAATGACTTTTCTTTGTATAACAATAGAAAAGGTCATGGGGGAGACTGTCTTTCTCCAAATAATCAAATGCCTTTTAAAACATCATTCAATGTATTATCATCCTTTACTGTTATTATTTGTTTATGGTGTTTAAATTGTTCAGAATTTGGCCGGTGATAGCTCTTCAAGTCAGCTGCTACGTCGTTCTGCTGTGACTCTGACGGGCTGGACCTCATCCGCCACAAAATGAAGCACCAGGTTCACCACACACGGTCTCTGCTTCAGATCTGGACCCAGGCACTGCTCCAAGGAACTTGGTGCTTATAATGGAAATGATATTCAGAATCCAAGGTGTGAGTGCTGCCAGGTAGCATTGCTTCCAGGCCCTTTCCATAAAAGTCAGGATATGTTTTTAAAAGGTGAGTTTCCAGTAGAATTTCCAATTCAGTCTTAACATAATTGACATTGCAAGGTTTTCCCTTATCTTTTAAATTTTATATGTATGTTTTTTTCTTTTGTAGTAAACATCTTAGTCCTAATAACATTAATACATTTATTCTACTCTCTATAGAAAAGAGTTTCAGATATACTATGCTCATTTTATAATTAATAAGTCTTATTAATTAGCACACAGTTATTAACTTTTATACCAGATTAATAGTGATTATAATTGATAGTAATTCTTAATGAATCTGTAATTAACAAATCTACTATATAAAATGCCAGGATACTTTGCAGTCTTTTAAAAAATTTTATTTTGAAATAATTTTAGATTCACAGGACATTTACAAAAGGTACAGAGAGGCTGTGTACGCTTCATTACACTTTCCCCACTGGTTATATCTTGCTTAACTGTAGTACAATATCAAGAACAGAAAACAAACACCGGTACCACCCACAGAGCTTATGTGGATTGTGCCAGTTTTACATGCATTCATTTGCGTGTGTGTGTAACTCCGTGCAATAGCATCACATGTGTAGAAAAGCACCTTCGCAATCAAGACACAGAACTTTTCCTTCAACACAAGTCTCCCTTATTTGCAGCTCTTTTGGTCTTAGAATATATTCCTTTAAATACATATAATCAGAGAACTGCATTTAGAAGTTACTTGAATTAAATCTTTCCCCGTGAGCTATGCCATTGATTTAGTACAGTGTCATCAGTTTCTGTTTGTCCTCAATTTTAGGTTTTGCTTTTTTATCATTCCTTTTGATCTCACTCATTTCAGAATCAAAACAACACAAACATGTACTTGGAGAATTCCTGCTACCATCCCTACCTTCCCCACCCCATTCACACCTATCTCCTAGAGATAGCAGCTTTTAATGGTTTCTGGTACATTTTCCCCCTGACTCCTTTCGCAAAAATAAGGTATAGACTTTTCTTATTTCTTTCCTACACAAGAGATAGCACACCATATATGTTTCCAGCAGCTTTACAACAGGGTCTCTCAGATCAGCATTGGTCAATCCAGGTGCCTGTAGGTAGCGGTGTTTGCACTTGGGTCAGTGGGCTGGTGAGGAGGGAAGGCAGGCAGGCTTCAGGCTTACCACCGCTGCTGCTGCTATAGCTGCTCCCTTTCTGTGCGTGCATGTGTGAGTGCGTGCATGTGTGTTCAGATTCTACGGGGTACTATTTTTTAGAATAAAAGATGGGAAACCACTGATAGAGACTGAAGAAAGGAGAATGGTTTGCAAGTACACACAGATGGGAAATAAGGAGGACACCCTGGCTCTGTGTGTAGAAAACCCCACTCCAGAACGAAGAATGCATTTGGAATGGCCGGAGCTGGCCATTGGTTGTCTCTGGCCGTCCCCCATCTACCACCTCACACGGAGATCTTGTCTTCACCTCTGCCTGGCCCTATGGCGCAGGGGAGGCTGACCTTCAGTGCCTGTCCTGCAAGTTTCCCTTACCCTCTGGCTTTCAGGTGAGTCTGGACAATAGAAGGCAGTGGCTAGAGAAGAGGGTTGGGGGTGAGAAGAGAGAAGTTTAGCGTTACCAGAGACCTGTCTATTTAGCAAAGAAAAACACACAATCCTAGATCTTAGTATCCCCTCATCCCCCTGACCCCAGCACCTGGTGACCACCGTTTTTCTGTTTCTATGAGTTTGATTTTTTTTTTCTTTAAGATTCTATGTATCAGTGAGATCATGCAGCATTTGTCTTTGTCTGGCTTATTCTACCTAGCACAATATCTTCCAGGTTCATCCATGCTGCGGCAAATGACAGGATTTCCTTTTTTCTCATGGTTGAATAACATTCCATTGTGTGTGCGTGCACATGTGTGTAGATGGGTAGATAGACAGATAGAGGGACCACTGTATATACCACATCTTTATCCCTTCATTCATCACCATACCTTACTTTGTTCCCAGTCTTAATTATTGTGAATGATGCTACAATAAACATGGGAATAATATCTCTTCCAGAAACTGATTTCATTTCCTTTGGATATATGCCCAAAAGAGGGATGGCTGAATCATATCAGATGAACCAGTTCTAGGGAATCTAATGTATAGCTCGGTGACTATAGTTAATATATTATACACTTGGAATTTGCTAAGAGAGTATGCCTTAAGTATTCTTACCATGCACACATGAAAGGTAACCATTCAGGTAATGGATGTGTTAATAAACCTGATTATGATAATCATTTCACAATGTAAACACATATCAAATTATCACATTGTATGCTTAAATATCTATAATTTTATTTTCTACTTTACCTCAATAAAGCTTGAGAAAAAATACAGAGTTTCAATAATATTTAAATTACAGGTAAGCCCCAAATATTTTTGGAATGTTAAGTATGCCCCATGAAGTATGTGGGGCATACTGATACTACCAAGTTGTTTGTTGTTTATCTGAAATTCATGTCTAACTATGCATCCTGTATTTTACTTGGCAATCTAGAGAAGCTGGGGTGTGTATTCTGTTCCTTCTGCAGCCTGACTGAGATTTTGATGATGACTGTGTCCTGTGACAAGTCCTGTTGGGGCCCAATACTATGGCTCCCATTTTTATTTGATTCTAGAAACTCAGCTCCTTCCAAGCCTCCCACTATCTCCAATCTCTGAGACCTTCACCCTCCCTGTTGGAAATAGTCCTTCAGGAAATAGTCTGTTCATAAGATCCACTCCACTAAACTTTGGAATAGGTCATGTTCTTCCTGTCTGAAACAAGAGCTACCCCCATTCAGGCCTTCGCCAGGCCCCTGGTATGCCAGGACAGGGCATCACCAGCTTAGAGTTTCACACAGTCTCTTTCTCCATAGCAGCAGGTCGAGTGAGTGGGTCCAGTGGTCGGTCACCAGCACAGCAATATCCACTGTGAATATTGGAACTAAGAGATGATATCGGTGGAAATGACCCGCAGAAGGGATTTTCCAGGCTAGATCTCAGACTAGGATCCAGAAACACAGATTTTAGTGTTTGCATGTGTCTGTGGGCACATACGTATATACACAGACCTGCATCCATGTGCTTACATATGAGTATGTACATATAGAATATGTATTTTAATTTTATTTCAAAAGTTCACTTTTAAGCAACAATGTCTGTAAGTGAATTTCTATAAAAAATAGAATCTTGAAAGAAAGACAAAAATCTATTCTTTTGTGATAATCTGCTATATCTGCCATGAAGAGAAGGGGGAAGCAAACCAAGAAAGTGGAATGTGACCCCCTGAGGAAGAAGGGACTGTGCTTCAGCTCATGATGTTCAGACCAATTTCAAGGACCACGGAGGTGATCTGTGTCACCTAGGTCATTGCCATGTCTCTTGGCTGATCATTTTAGCTTGGATTTGGGAGATGCTGTTTTTGTGTTTTTAATAAAATAAAAAGCATTGGCTTTCTTCAGTTTGTCACTTTTTGTTTAATTATGAAATTTTAAATTTGCACATAAACCAAAGATAATTTCCATAATCCCTTGCAGCGATTCATCTGCGAGATCATTTTTTGATGTCTACTTTCTAGGCATGCATTATATCCCAGGAGGCCCCTGGTGTCCCATCAACAGTGCATTATAATGCGATAGAAGACATGTCCTTGATGAAAGAGATTGGGAAAGTACTGACTGAGTGCAGTCTCAGCATTTTAGCCACCTGGATGATCTCCGAGTCACAGGCTATGGCCAAGGTTTATCCCCATCGTGGACCCCCACTTCTGAAGTTGGCAGAATTGTAGCAGGGAATGGAGATACCCCCTTTTCTGCACTTGCACTTTTCACTTTCTCCACAGCTCACCCTCAAAGGCCTTCTCTTCAACTCCCCTCATTCTTTTATTTCCCTGTCTATATCTCCGTCTCGATTGCCTGTGCTCCTCCCCCTTAGCATACACACACACTCGGCAATTTTGAGTCATCAAAGAAATTAGTAAATACCCACCCTAAAAATCAACAACTAGAGTATGGGAAATCCAAAATAGAGATTTTGGAATAACTCAGAAGGAATCTGGAGAACTAGATGTGCCCTAGCCCACTTTTTCCTAAGTGCTAATTTCAGGCAAATTTAACACCTGGGTGCTGAGTTCTTCTTATGTGAAATGAGCATAATAATACCGGTCTGGCTAACTCACAGGAGCTGATAGACCTGAAGGTTCTTTGAAGTGCTAAAAAGCTGATAAAAGTCCACTGTAAGATTAGGGCAAATAAATCACCTTGACTAAATCGAGCGTACAATTCAGGAAACCAGTCAATTCTTTCTTTTCCTTTTTCCTACTGAACAAGTCATAAATTGACTCTGCTGGTTGGGTTGGCCTTGTGGGAGGGAATTCAATTTTCTTTCATTTTAGCAAAATCTGTATGGAGTACCTGCCTTGTGCCAGGCACAGTGGCAGTAGGAATAAAATGAGAAGTTAGTTTCTAAAACCTTGCCATCCAAGAGCTCACAACTTAGTTTGGGAGCTACGGACTGAGACGTAATATGGCAAGAGCAATCAGAGTGTCTGCAAAGCACTATGGGAATATGGATGAGAGAACAACAAATTCTACCTGAGAACTACACTAGTTGGGGGAAGCTTTTATACTAGACATTCATTTGTTCCCTCATTTATTTATTCAACAAATCTCTTTTGAACCTCAGCCTTGTTTCAGGCACTGTGACCAGTGCTGGGAATGCAGTAAAGAGCAGGTCAGATATTTTCTGTTCTCCGCAATTTACCGGTTAGTGGAACAGTCAAACATCAACCGAGCATTGGTTAATCCTACAAATATATAATTATAAACCATAATAAATGCACAGAAGTAGTACTGGTTATTCTTACAGCATCTAACTGACTGAGCATAGTGGTCCAGGGACAGAAACTAGCATAACATTGTGCTTCAGAGGCTTCTTCTCCTGGGAAATAACACCCAGGCTGAGAACTGAAGGTTGTGTAGAAGTGAGGGGTGGAATGAGCAAAAGAAAGAATAACATGTGCAAAAGCTTTGAGGAATCGCAGAGTGGGGTTCTTCAGAAGTGGAAGACACCTGACATACAGGACTGAAAGCCTCACAAAGTTCTAATCTTTCTGTGTCGGGATTCATCTTATTTTCTGCCTTTGTTCTATTCTCTTTTCTGAGGTCACCAGCTAGAGCATCAGTGCCTATCTTTTTTGAGACGTCCCACACTCTTTCAGCTTGCTTCCTTTTATTGGGCACATACTGAGCCATTTCACAGGAAGGGGGAGATTAACAGGCAAGATGGGGAAGATGAAGAACTCAGGAGCAGAAGTTCAGGGACCTTCCCTTGAGCTATGATGAGTATGACTCAGAATTCATGACTTCAGTTTTTTGTTCCTGATTTAATGATTCTAGGTAGATGTTGAGTGGTCTGTCTTGGGTGAACTCTCTGCCTCTGGATCAGTTTCCATGGAAGTGGGTAATAACACAAAGAGAGTGTCCACCATGGGCCAGGCAGTGCTCTGTGTGCTGTGAGCCTGTATCTTATTTAATTCTCAGAGTAACTCCAAATAGGTACTACCATAATTCCCATTTTACATAGGAGAAAGTAAGACATAGACAGATGAGACCTTGCCAAGATCACAGCTAATGAGATGAGCCAGATTTGAACTTAAAGGGTCTGATTACAGATACTGTGCTCTTAATCACTATACTATTGGGGGCCTCTCCAATACACATGTAGCCACAGTACCTTTTCCTGTCTATTCCAACACTTTTCTGAAAAAGAGAGATTGTTATGAGAGAGGCAGACATCTCCAGGTTTATTTACTACAAATCCCAGCTCTGGTTTAAAACTTCAGATTCTGCTTAAACCAGGTCTTCCCAAACTATCAAGACCACAGCCCAGAATAAAGTACAAAATTCTAGCTAATTCTTAAATATACTACCAGAAGCATACACAAAAAGCATGAATGCATACTCTTCCAGTTGAGTGCAGGTTACTCTCTCAGCAATGGATACATAAAAGTACAACCAAAGGATTGAAGCAATTTCAGATGCTTTTCAACTCTATAATGTCCTCTTAGCCCTTTATTTAGCTTATACCATTTCTGAATGTGGTCATGTCTCCACCATTTCCCTATGTGTCTTCCTACAAAGGACCTTTTTCCTTTTGTCTTTAAATAACAGTGCAGAAAATTCATTACCTCATTAGTTGAGAAGATTTGAGCAGGTCCTTTGTGGATAATAACATTTTTAATTATTTTTCTATCAGAGAATGACATGGAAGCAACACATTTGACTGTGTTAAAAAAAATGTTTCCAAGAGTTTGCTGGAGCCTGCTTAGTCATAGTGCTGTTTCTTCTTAGGCAGTGGAGTTGATGAATGGATCCCATTGCCTAGTTCAGAAATGCATTAGTCACTCCAATGTACATATATAATATATTCCAGTGTATTAATAGACTAAACAGGAAAAGCCACATGATCTTATCAATTGACATAGAAAAAGCATTTCAGAATTTTCAATATTCATGATTTAAAAAATTTTCAGCACACTAGGCTTAGAAGGAAGCTTCCTCAACATGATAAAAAGTATCTACAAAACCTACAGCTAACATCATACATAATGGTGAAAACTGGACGTTTTTCCCGTGAAATTCAGGAATAAGGTCAGAATGTCTGCTCACCATTCCTTCAGTGTCATACTGGAAGTCCTAGACAATGCAATAAGAAAAGAAGAAATAAATGGGCATACAGATTGGACACAAAGAACAAAACCTGTTCCTGTTCACAGTTAACATGATTATCTATATACAGAAATCCAAAGAATTTATAAAACAAAACAAAAAGCCCTCTTAAAACTAAGATGGTGAATTTAGCAAGGTTACAGGATACACTGCAAACATATAAAAATCAAGTGTATTTATATATACTACCGGAAATGAACAATTTTTTAAATACTATTTATAAGAGCTCCAAAAACATATTGAATTTATAAGCTAAAAATTACAAAATACTGATAAAAGAAAATAAATAAGACCTAAATACATAGAGAGACATTGTGTTTATGGATTGTAAGACTAAACATAGGAAGACATTAGTAGGACCTCTTGTAGATTATATGGGCAATTTATTTTATTTGTTTATTTTTTAATAAACTCATTTATTCAGGTATGATCAACATACTTAATATACACAACTTGACAAGTTTAGAGATAAGTTGCATTTGTACAACCATCAGCACAATCAACACCATAAACACATTTTCCACCTCTAAAAGTTTCCTCCCATCCTTAAAATTTTCTTGTGTGTGTGATAAGAACAATTTTCATAAGATTACTCTTAGAAAATTTTTAAGTATATAATACAGCATTGTAACTATAGACTGTCCAGTGGATCTCTAGGATTTACTCATCTGGAGCTTGGTACCTTTTGACTAATACCTCCTCGTGGCCTCACCCTAGTCCACTGGCTATTGCCATTTACCCTCTGCTTCTCCAACTTGGACTATTTCAGATTCCTCTTAAAAATGATATCATTTAGTATTTGTTCTTCTTGTCTGATTTATTTCATGTGGCAGAGTCCTCAAGCTTCATTCATGTTGTCACAAATGACAAGATTCCTTCTTTTTAAAGGATAATTTTCCACTGTATATATTTATCACATATTCTTTATCCATTTTATCCATCGATGGACATTTAGCTGTGTTTGCATCTTAGCTATTGTGAATAATGCTGCAATAAATAAGGAAATGCAGGTATCTCTTTAGATCCTAAATTTAATTCCTTTGAATATATACTCAGAAGTGGAACTGCTGGAGTATATGGTAGAGCTATTTTTAATTATTTGATGAACCTCCATAATGATTCCCATAGTAACTGCTCTGATTTATATCCCAACGACCATATACAGGGGTGCCCTTTCTCCACATCTTCATGAACATGTATCTTTTGTTTTTTTGATAGCCATCCTAACAGGTATGAAGTGATGCCTCATTAAGATTTGGATGTATAGTTCCCCGATTTCTAATGCTGTTGAGCACTTTAGCATATGCCTGTGGACCATTTACATATGATATCATGTGACCTCCTATTCTGCCATCTTGCTGTAATCTGCATTTAGGCTGGTTTTAAAATTCATGTGGAAAGACAAATGAAGTAGAAGAGCTAAAACGATGTTGGAAAGGAAGAATAAAATGGAAGGAATTTCACTGCCCACTTTAAAGACTTATTATATAGCTGTAGTAATCAAATACAGGGGTAGACACATAAATTAGTGAAATAGAATAAAGACTACAGAAATAAGCCCACACAAATATGGTCAATTGATTTTTAACAAAGGTGAAATGCAATTTAATGGGGAAAGAATAGTCTTTTCAACAAATTGCACTGGAATAGTTAGTCATGCATATATAAAAGAAAAAAAAAGAAAATCCACCTAAACCTCATCCCTTTTGCAAAATGTAACCAAAAGAAATCATAGATCTAAATGTAAAATATGAAACCATAAACATAAGACAGCATATTTGTTAGGCAGAGTTTTTTAACATGAAACCAATAGCAAGGTACCAAAAAGAAAAAGATAAATTGGACTTCGTGTAAAATCACTGTGAAGAGAATGAAAAAAATAAGCTACAGACTAAGAAAAGTATTTGAAAATCACATATCCAACAAAGCACTTATATCAGGATTTGTTCTTAAAAACTATTAACTATTAACAGCAAGAAAACAAATAACCCAATTAAAATAAGTAAAATCATTAAACAGACACTTTACCAGAGAGGATGTATGAAGGCCAATAAACACGAAAATATAACCAACATTATGAAACATTAGGGGAATGCAAGTTCAATTCATGATGGGACACCGATACACTCCTATTAGAATGGTTAAAATAAAAAAACAAACAAACACTGGCAAGCAACTAGAACTCTCATACATTACAGCTGCTCAGGATGCAAAATGATACAGCTATTCTGGAAAACAGTGGAAAATTTCTTATACAGTGAAATGTACACAGTGATCTCACCCCAGAGATATGAAAAGTTATGTTTACATAAAAACCTGTATTCAAAATTTATATCAGCTCTATGCATAATAGGCAAGAGCTATAAACAACTTAAATGTCTCTCAGTGGTAAATAGATAAATAATGTAACATTATTACTCAGTGAACCTCTGAGTAACATTACTCAGCAACAAAATGAACTATTGATAGACACAACTTGGATGAATCTCAAAGTCCTGATGAGTGCAAGAAGATGAGTGCCAAAGGTTACATGCTATACGATTCCATTTACACGAAATTTTCCAAGAGATATAATCATAGTGATGGAGGGTCCATCAGTGGTTGCCAGGGTTTGAAGGTAGGCAGGTGTGGCTACAAAGGGAGAGCCTGAGGGTGTTTTATTGGCTGAATGGAACTGTTTTGTATCCTGATTCAGGTGAGCATCAAAGCCTTCCAGACTGCAGTGTCATTCATCAGCCTTGGTAATACAGGAGGAAGAGCTTCTCCATTTGGGGGAGGAAAGTTGTAGTTATTTGATGAATTTCATTCAATTGTCTATACTTATACTCTTCCCCAAGTTGGAGTATGGCCTTTTTTCAGTATTACTGCTAAGTAAATTTTTATTCCTTATACATTCTTGACAAAAACACTCTACTGGTCACTTTGGGAAAGGCCTCTCCTGCTGTTCACAAGGTAATGGGGACTTTGGATCTCTCTTTGCGATCCACGGTACTCTGAGTCCTAGGGGTGGGGTGTGGAGAGGGTAACTGCTTACTTCAGTGCTTCCTGCCAAGTTGGGGTAAATGTGTATGCAATTCTGTTTCCCTGAAAAGTGACTTTCCAATTTCAATCTGAAAATATACTCTCCCAGGGAACAGAATCATCAAATTGTAATAGTGTCTCCAGTGTGCCAATATTAAACACTCCTTCCTCGATTCATAGCATTCTTGTATCATTCTTATTTCTCAATTTTATGCCCAACATGATGAAGCTCCTAGTGAAAGGGCCCAGTGTCCTCATTCTAAGTAAGCCATCTCTGAGGCTTGGGCTTGTTCTCTGCTGCTGTAACTCTGGCCTTCAGCTGACTTCCAGCACATTCAGGATCTCTGCCATAGCTGGCGACAGGGTCCCGGTATTCAAGTATCACCCTAGGTTACACATTTAGTTTTATGTCTCCCTCTCAAATTAATTTGTACATTGCAACTATTTAAAGGGCATATATAACTTTAATACGAAAGAAGGAAGATATATAAAACATAAGGTAGCTTTAGCAAACTGATTAAGGGACTGTCAGTTATGATTTAAAAGAAATCCTAAAAACATGGTCTTTCCATCCCTTTCCCTACTTTTCACCTCCTTTTCTTGCTTCCTTTTCATTTCTGTTTTTCTTTCCTCCTCCCTTTATGAATGTGTTTAAAAAATGAGCACAACCATACGCCAAAAGGATTTTTTGAGGAGTGACTGTGAGTGTCTTCTGAACAGCTGGTCAGCTTTCAGGATTGCTCTTTGAACTGTGATGGAGATTTAGGACAACGAATCCTGAAGCACCTGCTCACTTTTTAGTGCTTTTGAGAAAGATTAGAAAAGATGGAGAGGGGGAAAAACTTTTCTAAAGCTGGGTACTTCTGAAATCGCCAATGCAGAGTCTATCTAGGACATTTTGATCCCAGATTGAGGATATGTATCCATTTGTATGATACCAAAGGTGAAAAATGACCCGGGCTTGAATCATGCCCTGGTGACCGGGCAGAGCAGCATCGTGTTCATTCTTCTGTAAGTACAGGGAGTCTGTCTACTTGGTTTAATAGCCATGGCCATAATCTTGGCATGCACTGTACTCCATGCCTGCAGAAGCCTTCAGAAGCAATGCCCTGAAGAGGGAGAATCACATTTTCTTGGCTGAGTGGCCATGCTGAGTTCCTGCATGTGGCAGAAGGTGCTTCTCCTTGCCTAAGGCTCTCAGGCTCAGATGGCCACTAAAGCCATTTGTTTGGAAGTTTTATCTTCCATTGACTATTAAGCCATGTTATAATCAGAAAAGAAAAGACAAACAATTCTTTTCCAGTGTACTTCTCTGCCCGATTCTTATTGTTGCACAGATTTTACCAAAATTGCAATTGTGTATTGTGCGCATGTTGCCTTTGTTTCCTTTAAAAAATAAAAATCCACTGTTATTGTCAAAAAAAGTTGCATGCTACTGTAAAAGTATAGGCAATGTAAGGAAGTACAGAGAAGGGAGTACACAACCATAGTCATGTAAGATCGTGCCACCCAGGGAAAACAACGTTCATTTTTCATGGACAATGAATTGCATTTAAAAGCCATCGCAGGTTAGGTGTGTTTGGGTTATGGATGTGGGCATGTGTGAGGGGAGAAAGAAGAGGCGAAGGCAGCTGTTAACATTTTCTATAGCAACAAGGAAATCGCATGTTTAGAGAGGAATGGAGAGAGGTTAAGAGGATGGTATGTGTATGCTGTGTTCGTAGAGGGGGGAGTATGGGTGGATGCTGAAAATGAACAAAGGCAGACAAATCCAGACAGCAAATCCAGTTGAAATCAATTTGTGAAGAAAGGACTTTTCTCTTTGGAGAAGTTTCCTAGAACTGATGCAACCAACAACATCTGCATGAGGCTAGCCCATGTCCACTCTACAATTTGAGTATTTTGGGATTAAACTTCCTAATTAATTTTTAAAATCAATTTATTGAAACCAGTAATGAAATTCAATTGAAGATGTCCAGGTGGACTTGTCTGCATGCCTACTACATGTTTGTACATGCACTGGTGTGTACCTGTATGTCTATGGCTGAACCAATCAACAGAGATACAGATCTGTTGTCTTGGTCTTAATTAGAGAAATAAAAGGAGTTCACACAGTTTGTCAGCTTCTCCCTGGGGAGTAGGACCCAGAGATCCTTCACTCTCTGCCAAGTCTCAGGCAGATCTATTCTGGGTGTATACTTGAGCACAGAGAGAGCCCACAGCTGCCTTTGCTACTGAGCCTAGACCCTAGGTGTACAATAGTTGGCACATGATGTTCCCTGCAATCATAGAGGCCAAGAAACGGAAACCAGCAAATACACTAAGAACACCAGTTTTCTTTCGTTTAGGGTGTTTTTTTCTTTCCTTCCCTTGGGAGGCCTTGGCAGCTAAGTCACAAACAGCATAACAAACACATCTTAGATTTCATCAATTTCAGAGGCTCTGGTCTGTTTACTGACTATTGTGAGCATATTGAATTTCCACAGCAGGCTGGGAAGGGTAGCAGTGGCTTGCTTATGGCCTAGGATGGATCTTGACTCCTTGCATGAAGGTTTCGTCCTTTATTTGTGACAAATCCAGTAAAGATTAGTTTTGTAACTCTACTGAAAAGGCTTCTTGCCTGCCAGCTGCCCCCAGACAATAGGGTTTTTATCACACCAAATCACCATAGTAAGAATCATTGCCAATGTTTCCTCTGGGTAAATAGCTCCTTTTTGACTAAGTTTGCCTTTTGGGGTAGACAGTTGAAGACCTGTGTGTTTCATGTCATTAACAAGTTGGCAGATAAATGGTTCTATTTGGTCATATTCTTTCAGACAGATATAAACTTACATAAATGAAGGAGGCAGTTATCATTTGGAAACCCCCACTCAGCATTTTGTGTTATTGATGCTTGCTAGATAAAATAAAATACAACTTCTACATTTGCTTGGTGGGCAGCTAATTGATTAGGCATCCTCCAGCCCCAGTATTCTTTCCTAGTTATTGGTGATGGAGTCACTAGGATGTCGGAACCTTTTTAACTGAGTAGTAAGATGACCTTGTAGGACTGACCTTGTAGGACTGCAGTCCTTGAGTGTGGAGAGAACTGTGTGACAGAGATGGACTGGCAGTTAGCTGACTACATGTGGTTCTCTGCACAACAATTTGATTTGAATTAGGAAAGAATAAGAACTCCCATACACCAGGGGAGGAGGGCACAGATGAGGAAACTTGGTCCAAGAAAGGAAGCATGCCTCACCCAAGGTCACACAATTAATCTAAATTGGGGCAAAATGCAAGGTCCACACCCCAGCTTTCTAAGAGATATTGTAACAGGGTGCAGCTGAGAGGGGAGCCCCAAACAGGGATTTGTAATAGGATCCAGAAGAGCTTGGAGATAATTGGCTCCACACCACAGGGCACACCTGCCCAGAATGCTGGCAGCTGTAGCCATTTGTGGGAGGAGCCGGAAATGGGGCCACGGAAGAAGATTGACCCTGGGATTTAAACAATAAAATATTTAACAATGGAGCGAGGCAGCCATTTGGGGTCTCTGGGATCGGACATCTCTCTTTGGGGGACCACACGTCTGTTTAGGACCATGTGGCTTTGGTGTCTTGGTTGGGACCATTCGGCTTGGTTGAGAGTCAGGACCATGAAGCTTTGGAAGTGCTCCTTTTTGCCATGTGGAGGGTGCTGGGAGGACTGTGTGCATTTGTGGGGAAGTTTAGTTTGTGTTATTTCGAATGAATAATAAATTCCTTTCCTTTTCACTGAATTTCGGGCGTTGAAAGATATCTTTCCTTTGGCGGCAGACATAACGAACCTGGTGGGTTCCTTTGGGGAATAGTATATTGCCCTTTGAGGCCTCCCCCTTGTTGCTCTGTACCAATATGATTCCCTCCAGCATCCTTTACCTGAGTTCTTTTGGGTTAGGGCGACAGTTTCCACAAAGGACCTGGTTAAAACAGAAAAGATTCTTGGGAGAAAGCAAAGTTGAATGCCTTGTCCTTCCACTTGAGCAATTAACAAGAGTTGCATCATTTGGGAAATTACCAATGACAGCTGAGCCAGAAAGATAACATGCAACCTAGCTAACTCGTGCCGAAGCTGGACACATCCCAAACTCCTGAGGCCAATGCCAAGAGAATGAACCAAACTCTGGGAGTGATGCCCTTGTGGAATGCCTCCCTCTGTTCATCAGGGCTTCCTGCATCCCTGCAGCACTTGGTACTTCTGACCAATCTCCTCCTTTCGGACTTGTTTCAGTGTAATGATCCCTTAGCCTTCCTGACGTCTGTTTTTGATTTCTCATCTCTGTAAATCAGGTCTTCCCTCCAACTCTGACTTAATTCTGTTCTTGATAAGGGACATTTGGAAGAAACCCAGCAGCACCTACTCAGTCAAGCTGTCAGACCAATACTGACCTTATGCCCAGCTTTAATGAACTTCATGGTGATCAAGTCGCTGGCTGATGGATGAAGAACAATGAGATAGTTGCAACTACCTTTTTAAAGTTTTCAAACAACCATTCCTTACCATCTGCCTCACTCAGGGTTTCCCTCCACAGGGAATTCTGTTGCTTGAGAACTGGCCACACCCACCCACAGCGTGAAAGACAGATGGCTAAGGTGAATGGAGCTAGAGAAGGCAAGTAGCTGAGAAGCCAGGAAGTTGCACGCAGGGAGTTCGAAGACAGATTTTAATGCCAGATGTCTTTGTCTGTCCAAGTCCAGGAAGCTCAGAACATGCTGAGCAACTACCAAAGGGAAATACATCTTCAAAGTCTACTCTGAAGGACAAAAGACCCAGAGGTTGCCTGTGGGTCTACCCCCTGTACTTCTAGGACTACTGATAAAGCTCATTTATGAGATGTCAGTGACTTGCCATGCAAAGGGTGTAAATAAAAAAGACCCATAAAGGAATATTTGAAAGCAGTTTTGGGTCCTCCAATGGTAGCTTAACCTTTCTGTAGAAATATGTTTTCTTTCGGCACTCCTGGCATCTAGCTGGAGCTGGAAGGCTGCATGCCGACGGGAAAGGCCATCTGTTTGGGGAGGCTGTTGTTATTGTTCTATAACGCTGACGGCTAAATGTCTCACTTTGGTAGGCTCCAGAGGTTTGCGTAATTCACGTGACAATCTGAACTTAGAAATGGTCACCTGAGGACCTTGAAACAAGACCCAAACAAAGAGTACAATCACCTCTCTGTGAGTAAGCTTTCAGTGTGGCTTTTTTGTATTTTTTTTCTTTTTTGTGAAAGACAGACAAATACAAAAAAAAAAAGGGGGTGTGTGTCCTTGTCAGTTTGGTATTTTGTTATAGCAAAATACCATTGATTAGGAAGCTTAATAACAAACAGTCATTTCTTATAGTTCTGGAGGCTGGAAAAGCCAAGGTCGAGGAACAGGCAGAGTCAGTGTCTGGTGAGGGCTCTCTTCCTGGCGTGCAGATGACTATCTTCTTTCTGTGTTTGCACATAGCAGAGAAAGAGAAAGAAAGAGAGCTCAGTTTCCTTCTCTTCTTAGAGGGGCATGAATCTGAACATGGGGCTTCATCCTTATGACCTCATCTAAGGTTAATTACCTCCCAAAGAATCCCCGCTTGGAATATCATCACATTAGAAAATAGGGATTCAACATATGAACATTTGTGTATATCAAGGGGTTCAGAGAGTTTAACTTCAAAATCATGAGGAGAGGAAGCAGGAAGTGTCTTTTTTAATGATGTATGCTGATGGTATTTTCCAGAGCATCTTACTTTAGGCCTGTGCTAATTAAATAATCCATTTTATTTCTCACATATCAAATAAGATAAATGAAATATACCTATATTGATGATCTATTGCTACAATAGTGCTATTGAACAAACCACTCTGAGATTCAGTGGCTTAAAACAAAAATCATCTATATTGGTTATGTCATGGAAATCAGCTATGGGAAGACAAGAGAGTCCATAGGAAAGCAATTCAGGCTATTACTTTAAACGGTAGGTAGAGATGGATGTTTATCTTCCCACCTTGTCCCTGAAAACCATAAAGTCATTAAAAGATATGTTCAGCAACTGTCAATATTTAATTACCCCCAAAGATATTAAAATTATATTCTATCCCATTCAGAAATAACACCTTCCTGAATATGCATTTTAAATATTGTCTTTCACTATTAAAAGTGAACACTTATTGGGTGTTGTGTGCATAATCTCACTTTATCCTCACAACCCTTTAAAGTAAAAACAATATCATCAGGTTCATTTTCAAATAATGGACTGGAATCCCATAGGAGTTAAATCGCCTGCCCTGGGTCACAAAGCAAGTGAAGGGGTGGAGATAGGGGTTGGGATGAAACTCAGGCCATGTAGCTCACAACCACATGCTTTCCGGCTTCACTCTCTGCATTTCTTGCAGTTCTCAGCAAATGTTTGCTGCTCTGATTGATACTCTTCCCTCCAAGAGTCATTGAGCTAGAAGCAAATTCCATGACTTATTTACAACAAGGCAATTTGTTTTTGTTTTTGTTTTATGGTTTTTTTTTTAATCTGTCCTTCCAGCCTGAGACAGGTTAAAAAAACAAGAGTTTCTTGGCCATTTTCAGATATCTACTGTCTTTTTAAGAAAATTGTAGACATTTGTATCAAAACAAAAAGCCAAATCAAATCAAAACAAACATGCAATGACGCCAATAACGCAGGGAGCTAACCCTGGAGATACTCAGGCTGGCAGGCATGAAGTCAGAGGGAAGCTCAGGGTGTGCCCCATTAAACACCTGCGGGGAGAAGTCTTCATCATTATGGAAAAGGCTCTGGAGATATTTCCCAGAAGCTGTGTTCTGTTTTTCCCTTGCTTTTGTGCTTTTGCCCAGTACATCCTCTGTCTGCCTGCATTCTCCTCTGACCATTCCTTTTTTTACCCCTTCAGATGCTCAGTCATTTTCCTTGGTTGTGGCATCTGAGGATATTCTGTCCATGGGGAACAAAGATGGTGCTATTATTTTGATCTGCTTTTTTCTAGAGATGCTTATAATTTCCCCAAGTCAATATCCCTAAAGGCTTGGGACCTTAAAATGGCTACATCTTTGTTCCTAGTGCCCCCCTCCAGCGCCCCAAAACCAGTTCCTTCATGTGAGATTATTTCTGATATGTCCAGTTCTCAGCTAGAGAGAATGAGGTTTCATGGAAAAGCTGCTGGATGCAAGAATCAAACAAACTGAAACACATGACACAGTCACTTGCTAGCTGTGTGATTCTGAAAAGCTTCATTTACCTTTCTGAGCCTCAGTTTGCCATTGGTTAATCAGAAAAGACATCCACTTCATAATGAAGGTATGCAAGGCATTTTCATATCCATTAACTCATTAAATCCGTACTCCTCCAGAAAATCCCATGTAAGGTAATTATTCGTGTTCCCATTCTGAGAAATAGGAAACCAGTTAAGAAAATGATTCTTACTGAGGTAAGTGTGTGGTGTGTTTCTCTGGACACAACCCATGCCAGTACCAGTATGCAAGGCCCATAGAATGCATCGTTCCAGCCCCTTCCCCCCATCCTCTAAGAGATGATCTAGCTCCCAAATCCCAACTCTTCCCAGTCAGCACCTCCTTCATCTCTTCTGTCAGCAAATAGTTGAGCACCACTCCACTCAAGCCCTGTATCACTGGGGGAAATGGGACTTTCTCAGCACTTTTTGAAGCTGGCCTGATGGACCACTACCAACTGTTTGGTAGAGCTGTTGTCTTTTTTTTTTTTTAACTCTGGTTTTATTGGTGTTCAAGTACAGTTGTCTCCATTCCCAACCCCCCAACAATCCCCACCACCCCAGCCATCCCCATTTCCCACCCTTGATCCTACCCCCTTTGGTTTTGTCCATGTGTACAGATGTTGTCTTGTCAGGGAAGCTGAGTCCTTCCTGCTAATTCCATCCCACAGTAGCCAGAGTCTGTCTCTGCGTGTCTGCCGAGGCTCCCATGGAGGGGCAGGGAGGAGCAGACGCGTGTCAGGGAAGGATCATTACCACATGCTAATGCTCTCTGGGCAGGGACTCCCACCCGCTGCGCTATGGGCCTAGGCTCCTCTGTGCTCACTCAGGGCATCCAGCTGGTCTCTCCGATCTACTCCATGGGCAGAATGACTCTAATGATCATGGTTATGAGACGCTAATAGCAAGTGGAGTCATTAAAAAAATCAGTCCCAAGCAAGCATGAGTTTAGACTTTAAAATGTTTTTAAAAAGTGGGGGGTAGTGTCTTTTATTGTGCAACATTATCTTGAATGGGAGAAGCACTATCATGGGCCACAGGCAACCATCACCCTTAGAGACGTCAATTTGTCTTTAGATGTTCAGGTGTTAGTTTTCCCTGCCTGAGGCCCTAAATAGAAAGAGTATACACACATTTGTGTATGCCCCTCATGGTGAGAGCAGTGGCCCACCTGAAAAAGCTTGCACTTGAGGCAGACGGCCGGGATGTGGTGTGCTCTCCGCCACCCAGCCGCTGCTGTCCTTGATCCACTTCCTCACTTTTCTGTACTGGTCCTGCTAACAATTGATGCTGCCTCCTCAAGCCTTTCTGACACCCTTCAGAACCACCTGCAGAGAGAAAGGCTTTTCTTTTGCCCTTTCTCAGGTGTTTAACTGTGCCGATTTCCTCTGACAGTACTTCTCAGCCAAAACCCTAAGGCAGTTTTAAAGATGCCCCATTAAGGTTAGATTATGTGCCTCATTTGTGTCTATATTCTTATACTGACAGCCATGGCTTGCTTTGAA
The DNA here is from genome assembly GCA_004024845.1 of Tonatia bakeri. NCBI lineage: Eukaryota > Metazoa > Chordata > Mammalia > Chiroptera > Phyllostomidae > Tonatia > Tonatia bakeri. The sequence goes on from PVIA01000779.1 coordinate 177,274, forward strand.
AACATGTGGCTTAGGCAGGGCTCTCTATTTAATGACAAAGAATGTTTAAGTTCACATCAGTGCCAAGCCTTTAAAATGAATGCAAATTTAACTTTAAACAAATTTAGGTGGAAATAATCTAAAAACGAATGATGGGGGCAAAATGGTGATTTTTCTCCCTCTAGGTTGACTTTTCTGGACATTTGTGAAGTAGTAGGAATCAAAATCATTCAAGATGACAGTAGTATTAATGAGCCACTACACGACCAGGCTAGCCTTCCCTTGTGGAGAAGCGGAGGCTTGCTACTGAAGCCTTTGGATGTTGTCATCCTGATAGTCTTCCAGTCAGAAGGCAGTGCTGCCGTCTACTGCCATCAGAACTTCATGGTTTGCTTTCCTTTTTACTTTACCACACACATACTTCATACTTAACCCTAATTTGGTAGCTTCTTACCCTTACTTTCCCTCTTTCTCTCTCCTTTTTGTTTCCATTTTCTTCCATCTTTTCTTTCTTCCTTCTTCCATATTTTACTCTAATTAGCCCTATACAGCAAAGGTCTTAAGGGACCAACAGTGGATTCTGCTGAAAACATTCATGTGTGGGCTTATAAACATGTATTTGAAGTTGCTTTTCTGGTATTCTCCACCACTATTTCACCTGTTATCAACAGCTAGTGTATAAAGGGTTTTACACACTAACCAAGCTACAGGTTAGGATTCTACCCTGGGGTTGGCATGAGACCTTTTGATAAATACCATTCCTGTTTTTTTAGAACAAGCTTCCTGATCTTCTTTCTTGAAGTAAAGACAGATATACGGCAGGCTCCCTACGCTCTTTCCACTGCACCCCTATTTTTCTTGCATATTTTTACTTCCTTTTAATCTTCTCTATGGACACAGGCTGGGAATCATCTTGACAGCCGAGGCTACTGTGAATAAATGGATCGAGAATTAATGGAAAGTTGGTTAAAATCCTTCATGTTGTAGCTCCAGGAAATAAACTATTTTGTCAATCTAGTTCTCATAAAAACAATCTAGTTCTCATGTTCTCAAAAATATGTACGCCGGTCAATGAAGCCTGGTACAGTTCCTACCTCATCTATTGTAGTGTGTTTTCATTTTCCATATTTTGGGCCCTGTTGTATATATTTGAAATTTATCTTACAGCCAGGACAAACTTGTCAGGTGGAAAATTCCTGGGTCCCGATAGCAAATGCACAAGCTGCACAGAGCTCTTGGGGGTTCTTCTTGCAGGACACTTGTGCTAACCCATGAGGACCGTGTCCTCCCTTTTCCTCTCGGCCCCCTTGGTCCTAGCGAAGTGAGAGCACGTACATTTTCAGATCTGAAAAGTCTAAAATTTAGCAAAAAGTTGTCTCAAAAGCCGTTGTCTTGTACTCACCTAGAAGCCATCCAGTGAGGTATCCCAGGAATCCAGTCCCTGTCTAACATAATTGTTCAAAGGAAACAGCCTGGAAAAATCTTAGCCTTAGTCTTCACTTACTCCTTTGTGCCATTCAGATTTAAGCATCACTTCTGCGGAAGAGCCATTTCTGACCCAGTCTAAAGCAGTTCTCTGGGCACTTCTATCACACTGCCCGGTTCCAATTGTCTTATCATATCCAGTTCCCTCCCTCCCTCCCTCTCTCCTTTTTTCCTTCCTTCCTTCCTTCCCTTCCTCCTGCCTGCCTGCCTTCTTACTGTACTCTCCCAAAGGAAAGATGATTCCAAGAGAGCAAGGACATTTTCTGCTTTATTTGCTTGAATTTCTAGCACTGGGCCAGGGATCACTCACTGTGTTAAGAACCATCCCTGAAACTTAGTAGCCTAAAGCAACAAACCTTTTATGCCATTTGGGAGGGGCTCTGCTGATACTCTTTCTGTCTGCTCAGTGTGTTTGCAGTGTATATGCAGTCAGCTAATGGAGGTGGTTCACTCACAAATCTGGGGGTTGGCAGGTTCTCAGCAAAGACAATGGAGATAACTATCTGTTCACATGTTATTTTTCATCTCATTCATATGGTGATGGTCACAGTGTTCCCAAGAGCAACAAGAGAGGGTAAACCCTAATGATTAGTATTTTTCAAGGTCCTGATTGCATCACGCATGCTAATATCCCCATTGGTCAAAGCAGGTCACCTGGTCAAGCCCAGATTAAAGGAGTGGAGAAAAACACTCCTTTCATGGGAGAAGCTTTAAAGTCACATTGCAAAGGGGCTGTAGGATGGGTAAGCAGATACAGAGATGGGAGAAATTTATGACTATTCATGAAATGTATAACAATCACATGATGTGTGGTAGGCATAAAGTGATGTAATCAATAAACACTGTCTGAGTGAATAAGTGGATAAGCGTATTAAAAATGAACCATCCAATTGTTCAGGGGGATCTCAGGTCACTCCTATGATTTCTAGTTTCTGATACTAAGTATCTTGTTTATCATCTCAGGGTTTCTACCCTTAAAAAGTTCATGATTCAGAGATGTCTAATATTTTGCAACAAGTTAACTATAGAATTGTCTTCTGGGGTGTGTGCTTAAGCACTCCTGTACCCACACTTCAAAGAGAGAGTGAGACATGTGCCTTGGACCGTATCACCCAAAGCACAAACCTACCAGTCTGGGAAATGAAGGACCATGAACTTAAAAAGATCAGTTACCAATAAGCCAGTTTTGCAATTAGCCAAATTTTGTACTTATGTCCCCAAATTAATCTGTATGTATATATACAGGATAGAGATTCAATAAGAGGGACCCCCAGGATGTTACAATAAGTCTATGATGTCTGTCAGCTTTTCACATTTTTATAGTTGAAGATTTGTAGTAGGTTAGATCAGGTTTTCAAATATATGCCACGCTGCCACCTTACAAAGATGAGGACAGGGGCTTGGGGAAAGCTTCTTACTACTTGGCATTCTGAAATTCTGCCTCTTTCTGTCCCCAAACATCTTTTCTACTGAGATCTTGATGACACTGCATCCTCCCCAAATCTTGATAAAAATAATCATTGGACTAGCCACATGTACCTCTTCATTTGATTCCACGGATGGACCCTTATTTGGAGGGACATGACTGTGTTGTACCCTTTGTCCCTGTCGGACTGAGAGGCCAAGACAGCTAACCAGAGAGCAAACCGTCAACTCTACTGCCCATGCAGCTGCGTGGGAGGGCGGGGCTTAGACCCACAGCAACTTGTGCGTGCTGCTGTGGAGCCCCACTTGGTCGCGGCTGCACCGCACTACCCAGTCCTCTCCTCACGGCAACGCGCTCTGCTCACCAAGGACAGGAGGAACAAACAAGAATTTAATTTCCAAGGGAAAGAAGAAAGAAGTTAAACCAAGAATTCCCTGCTTCTTTTCTACAAATGACACCTTCGGCCCTTAGAGGAGTGAGGATGATGGGGGTGAACTCAAGGAAAGGTCTTCATCCCAACACCTTGAACCCACCATATGTTTTCCAAGGTTTGCACGGAAAGATCCAGGTTTCTCCTGCCAAGTTCCCCAGAATAAATACAATGCCACTTGCATATCCTCAGCTTCCACCACAAGGTGGAATGTCATTTTAGGTCTGGGATTCAAAACAGCCTGAGGCTTTCCTGGGCGGCATCACCTGAACTGTTCCTTTCTGTGCTGCTGGAGTCTGCCCCTGCGGGCCTGCAGCAGAGGGTGGAATCAGCAACTCCCGAATGCCTCACGCCATTTTCGGCTGCAGCTACTGAGTATTCCAGTTGTGTTTTCGGAGGTCCTTAGCTAGGCTTTTCGATCGATCTGGAATTTATTGAGGGGCTCCTCTGCACCAAGGGATGCAGTGGCACCCAGAAGGGTTGCTAAGTGGGCAGGGATGGCTTGTATCTTGCTCTCCTTTGTTGTATGATTTATCACGGGAGAGGGGCCACATGCCCCTTCCTCGTCTTGCTCACTAAACTGCCAGGGATGCCATTTCCAATGTGTGAGAAATGTTAACACTTTAAAGTAAAACTGAAATGCAATTGTTACCCTGTTATTTTAAATGTATCTAGAGGAATCTGAATACTTAAGCAATGTGATACTATCCCCAGTTTAAAACACCTACACACACATACACAAATTACTTCTTTAAGAGTTGGATATTTTACATCAGTTTCTTTTCTCCGTGCACTCAAATTTCCATTCCACTTCCTACACAAAATTTTATCCTAAGGTAGTGTATTTTAAGTTTGAAACTCTTTTATAGAACAGCCTATTATGCTTCTTTGCATCAAAAATATTATTCATAAATGAATATGTAATTTTCATTGCCTGTGAGTATAAGCTTCTAAGCACTAACTTTTTTCTATGTGGGACATTATCAAAACTTATTATATTAATCAAGTCAACAAATATATTATAGATTATGAAAAATATTAATTAAAAATAAAAGTTTATAGTAAACGTACTTCTTAAGGAAATGGAAAGGATTTGTTTAGATTAGCTTACATATTTTTAAACTAATATTTTTAATGAGGCAGAATTTAAAATCAAGTTGATTTTTCTCTTTGTCTTTAAAATGTAAACAACGACAAGCTACAGTTTTGTTATAACAATGCCAGTTGATTCTTTGAACTTCTGAGTTACTAAAAATCATAGGGATTTATCATAAAATTTACTGTTAGTGACTTATTTATTGACAGCTCAGATTGAATTGTCCTTCAGTTGTATAGCAAACCAATGGGAAACTACATGTCTCACAACACGACTGATGTCTAAGGCCTTAGTCACTCAGTTCCTCAACACCAGCAACAGCATTTCAAAAGGCGTCTTTGTTCAGTGCCCTGGAGGTTTTTACTCCCTGGGGTAACGCTTCCTATTGAAAATTAGGGAGCATGAGATGTGCTTTTCTTTTGTGAAGTTGAGGAGAAAAAAACTACACCACCAACTCAAATACTTTATCAGGCCATCTTCAGTCGGAAGGTTGATTTCCATAAAATTACCCCTGCCCAGTAAGCAGCCGTCCTTGTTCAGATAAACCAACTCTCTGAAACAAAAAAGCTCAGATTTGTAGAATTCCCATGGTACTGATCTAATGTCACTGAACAGTGGAGTTAGGGAAAGATGTACAGTCAGCTGCCGAGAGCCACGGAAACCAGTTCTAGAACACCACGGTGCTGTGTGCACATGAGAAAGTCTTTTCCTCTGCCGACTGGAACACCGTTGCTCCACACCACTCCAAGTCTTCAGTTCAATCTTAGCACTTTTTTAAATCAAAAGACAATTTAAATGAAGAGTATCCCTTAAAACCTCAATGTGCATTTTACAGATAGAAAAAGTACAGTTCATAAAGAGTGAGTAATTTGCTCAAGGTCGTACAGCTGGGTTATTAGGAGAAGAAGTGAGTCAAGAACCAAGATTTTCTACTGAGAGTTGTGTTGAGTCTCCAGGTTAGTACCTTCCAGAATTCTATTGAAAAGAACCATTTGGAACATTTGGTTCTACGTCTATTATTTGCAAGAATTCCCCCTCCATAACAGAGGTGAGCATCTAGTTCTTGGCAAAATGTTCCGAGAAATGTTGGTTCTTGTCATCACTAAGTATTCAATTCCATTTATTAACCAGGTTTAATTATTTGCCTTTTTATTATATTGACCAAATTCCACTGCATGTTAATTTTAATGAATGATTCCTGGTCTGCCTTCTGAAGGCTCCAGAATAAGTCTAACTCCTCTTTCATGAGATGAACTTCAGTTATTGAAGATTTTCATTATAATTGCAGACCTCTCTTTTGGTCTCTGAGAGTATGAAGAAAGCAGAGTCAATAGTTTAAACTAAGATCCCTGGGCTATGAAAACCCTTGGTCCTCTGAGAATGCCTCTTATATTATTTATAGATAGACTACCTTACCTTTGACATTGAAGCATCGACCCTCTACTCTTAGAAATTTGAGTCAGCCATTGATGATAAAGTATTCATCTCCCTTTTTGTTTTCCCTCTCTTTCCACACTCAAACTCAGCTCTTTACTGTACCCAAATTTTATATTCGTTGAGTCAAATTTGTTTTCCCTACTAAAGATGGTGAAGGACCTAATATGTCATTCACAGTGCATGATTGGAGCTCACACCACACCACCACATCTTGTGTCAGAGAGTGATTTTACTAGTTACACTCCTTTCCCTAGCTAAAACACACAGGTGGCTTTGATGTTCTTCATACTAGACTTTGATGCATTCTTTCAGTCCTCATCTGGGTTTCCTGTGGGTTCATATAACATTTCTTCTCTTTGCCCGGGTTAGGAATCAAGAGAGACAGAAAGCAGCAGTCAGATGAAAAGAAAAATGTCGGATTTATTATTAGTACAGGTAATACCAAAGAACATTTTATAAATGGGTTTTCCAAAACTCGAATCCTAAATCAGAAACCTAATCACAGTACTACTGAACAATTGCAGACTCCTCACAAAAAGTAATTCTTCTAGAAACCTAAAGCATGGAGGAGCACACTGGGAAATTTGCTTTCTGTGGTCAACTGCCTTCCTCCCTACTAACCCCCGGCCAGAGAGCAAAGAGGAGGAAGCTGAACATCATGTGCACTGTTCCACTTCCCAACTCACCAGTCTGAGGGTGATAATTTTCTTCCCCAGGGCAGAATGAGTCAAGACACACAGAATGAGTCACTGGGCCTGGTAATGTCCAGAGCTTTACTATCTGAATGCTATGCAGAGGGCATCTATAAAAAACCCACAGCTAACATTATCATTGATGGAGAAAAGTGAATGCTTTTGCTCTAAGATCAAGAACAAGACAGGGGTGTTTACTCTAGCCACTTCGATTCAACTTTATACTATAGGTGCTAGCGAGGAAAATTAGACAAGAAAAAGATGCAGAAGTCATCTATATTGGAAAGGAAGAACTAAAGTTATTGCTATTTGCAGATTACATGATCTTATATACAGGAAACCCTTAGAAATATACTAAAGAACTATAACAATAAAAAAGTCAACAAGATTACAACATATAAAATCAATGTACAAGAATCAGTTGTATTTCTATGCACTAGCAATGAACAATGAAAAAATGGCATTAGAAAAATAATCTTGTTTGCAATAAAATGAAAAAGAATAGCATACTTAAGAATAAATTAATAAAATAAACAGAAGAAATGCAAGACTTGTATACTAAAAACTCCAAAACTACAAACACTGAAAACATCTAAATAAGTGTTCATGGATAGAAAAACTCAATATTGTTAAGAGGACGATACTCCATAAATTGATCTACATATTCAAGACAATTCCTATCAAAATCCAAGCTGCCTCTTTTGCAGAAATCCACAAACTGGTGTTAACTTTCATATGAACATGCAAGAGAGCAAGAATGGTCAAGAAAATCTTTAAGATGAACAAAGTTAAGGGACTCACACTTTCCAATTTCAAAAGGTACCACAAATTACAAGTTATAAGTTAATGTGATACTGGTTTATGGATAGACATGCAGATCAGTGTATAAAACTGAGAGTAAAGAAATAAATCATATATGCGTGACCAGTTGGATTTGAACAAGGGTGCCAAGATAGTTCAATACAAAGAGAAGAAGTTGAACCTTTATCTTATACTATGCTCAAAAATTATCTTAAAGTGGATGAGAGACTTAAGTGTAGGAACTAATACTATAAAATTCTCAGAAGAAAAGACTAAATTTTTGTGACCTGGGTTAGGCAATAGTTTCTTGGATATTACACTAAAAGGAGAAGCAACAGCAGAAAAAATAGACAAATTGGACTTTATCAAAATTAAACCCTTTTAGGTTGTAAGTAATGACATGACAACTTCCTGCTGGAGACTTTGCCATTAGCTTGAAAGCCCAGGAAATAGATATATGGTATCTTTGTAAGTGGGAGATATGAATTTGAGGGTCAATATATTCTTGGAGTTTTACTGAAGTGTTTGTCATTAACAGTACCTGGTAAGTTTCCTTCTGAGGAAATACCAGAGAAATGTATATTGGTGTCATTTCAAGTACACATGGTCTTCAGGCTGAAAGTCAAGCAGGTGTTCCTATGGTTTATAATTGGGATGTGCCACCTGGACCTGCTGTCGATAAGCTTAGATAACTTGCATTAAATCTCTACAGTATTTGGTCATTTTGACCTGTACAAGAGTAAGGTCAAGGACAGAAGGTGAGCTGCTGAGATGACATGAAACACCCAGTGACCTGCTCATATGGGAACAGTCCGTGAGTTTCTATTCAGAGTGTATCTACCATCCATGAGAGCCAAGGGTAAGGTTGTTAACCATGGCAAATTAAGATCCTGTGATATTTTTGCAAGTTTCAGTTGAATCTGCCTTTCATTCTTTCTATTTCTCTTGAAATATAGGGACATTGAAACTACTATGTGACAGGCAGGGCCTTATAGTTCCTTAATACTGCTTCGGTGAAATGGGTACCTCATCACAAAACCTGTATGTGGGCGTTCACTAAATGGAAAACAGACACAAGTTGCTTTACAATAAGAACAGACTCTTGGCCAACCAGAAGCAGACAGACAGTGGTATGAACATATTTAGAATTATACATAGGGGAAACTAAGAAGCCCTGCTGCTTCTAAATCATATCTAAAATCATTAATCACTCCAAAAGGATATCTACTGTCTATATAAACAGATATTCTCTTGTAGTTAACTGGCAGGCCCTAGTAAAGGCTACACATTCATCAACTTGTACAGAATCAGTTTCTGGAAAATGATCAGATTCGAGGAAGTCTGAGTGGGTTGTGATTGTATATCCAGTTTTATTGCCTCATTCCCAAGGTTTTTTTTAATCCTCATCCAAGATCGTGTTCACTGATCTTTACGGAGCGAGGAAGAAAGAGAGAGAGAATCAGTGCGAGAGAGAAACTGCTCTCGCACAGCCTGCTGCCTTCTGCAGCACGCCCTGACAGTAGAGTGAGCACTCAACCTGGGCGTGTGCCCTGACTGAGGGTCAAACCCACAACCTTTCGACGTATGAGATGACGCTCCTACTCACTGAGCAACCTGGCCAGAGCTCCTTCTTGAGTTCTTAAACAGATTCATTTACAAACAGTTCTGAATCTTGGTTTTCTAGGCAAGTTTCAAGGAAGTCAAACCAGGGCAAGAAAAACTCTTGCATAAGAGCATGCCAGTCATGAGATTCTCTCTTCTATGAGGGTTAAAGAAGGGTGGTCAGGTATAAGGTGTTACAGCAATGGTAGGAATGTATTTGGGTGAGAGAAGGGTTTCATATGAGGTCATTCTAGAAACAGAACATTTCTGGGAATTTCCAATCAAGAGTAAGATCTGAACAACACAAGGGATCATGTGGCTAAATGTAGACAGATCAGCAGAGGTGTCCATTAATCTGTCGCTGCTGCCACTGCCCACAGATAAAGGGAGTGGCTTTTGCTCTTTGGTGAAGTGAGGGGCTATCATAAGTGATAGAGCTTACTGATGTCCTTTGTACTGTTGTGTAATTCCACCCCGAAATTTGCCTTGATATTTAATGTACAAAGAAAAAGGTTGTTAGTAATCAGTGAGTCTAAGGCTAGCAAGTTTTCAAACATTTTCCAGTGAGCTTTCATTGGATCATACAGAAGGGAAGCCAATCCAGAATCATTGCATGTCAACGGTCTATTTATCATATGACACCAGAAAATTCTTTAAGTTATCTGGTGGTAATTGGCCCAAGAAAGTCACAAATAACTCAGAATCTTTGAGAGGAAGGACTCTTTCCATTTCGTATTATGTCATCCCCTAAAGAATGTACTTGGGTATGACAAGATAATCCTTAGAAGCTTTGGGTCCCTTGTAGGCTAACTCTGTTAGCAAATGAGGAACTCAGTTCTACAAGACTTTTCATTTGAACAGAGCAGATTATCCACACATTATTTAAGAACAGAGTCCCGGGTGATTCAGATGCTTCTGAAGCTAATTTAAAGAAGAAAGCACATACTTCAGAAACTGTTGGAGCAGACCATTTACATATATTATTAATATCCCCAAGTAAATAGAAACAGATCCTGTGAGTCTGTGTGCAAGAATATACCAAGAACGCAGAGCACAGCTATACCACTGTAAAGCAAGCAGCTCTCTTGCAGACTGAGAACACGATGGCACCAGGGTTTGGGGTTGCAGGAAAATGGAGAGACACAGTCTTCTTAAAGATCCTTAAACCCTAAGCAAAGCAGTGGCCCTGCACGCTTACCCTTGGTGGGGGGCAGGGAGTGGGCAGCACAAACAGAGATACTACAAGGGCAGGGACAGAAGATAACGAGTCCTTTCTGGCTGTGTGAGTTATGACGGCTAGTAGTTCTTTGATGTCCTCCTTTAAGAGTGGTTATTGGAGCAATTTTCAGGAGAGAATTGCTGGATTAATTGAGATTTTAAGGGGTTAGCCTCCTTAAAGGAGTCCCACATCCAAACCTGTCTTTGACCCAGGAGCTTTTTTATTCTTTGGTATTTAAACATAAAAGCATTTATGACAACGTAATTTCCTTTGATTACAGCCTTGCCCAGATTTCGTACATTTGATGTGTCATGTTTTTATAGGAGTCATTCCCTAAAAGTCTGAAATGGCAGTGTTTATTTCCTCTAGATCTAAAGTTTATTTAGTATGATATTTTAGCTTTTCCAAGTTTTTAAAATTGAAGTGTTTAGTATTAATTTTCATTTTTTATTGCTTTGTTTACCCATCATTTAGGCTAAAAACATCTGCTTGTTAGGAAAGTGGGATTGAGCTGTGATTTTATTAGCCTCCAAGTGTTCTACTTACGAGTAGCCCTTGCTTTCCCTGGTCCCTCCTCACTCTTAGTTTGGATGCTTGATGTCTTAGTTTCTTGTTTTATTTTGTATTGTTTTGTTTTAATGACAGTAAAAACAACTTATTTTACTGTTTTTTTCTAGGCAGTAAAAACAACTTCAGTGTAGAGCTTACCTTTCATAGTTCTTGGTGTCCCTCAGAGCGCGTAACCCCTTCACATATGACATAAGCAATGAGCACATGTGTATTTCTTTTTATTTCAAGGACGGTGAGACTGATACACCATGGGAAGGGATCAAAGCCCTTGCTAAATGGTGTTGTCATTAGCTGTTTTACTGAAACATGTCTACTGTGTGCATTCTTCTTCCAGTCCTGAAAGATACTGCTTTCCTGACCATGACCGTGAGCATGGTAACGAACAGGACTTGTCACGCTGACCATTTGTGGAGCAAATCCACATTGCAGGCCCTGCTTTTGGAACTTGATATTCTGTGTGTCATTTCATAATCTTCACAATAGCTCGCTCAGGTGGATTTGATAATTATCCTCATTTCCCACACGAGGAAAATGAAAGTCAGGGTCAAAACCATGGCCGGAATTTTCTGCCTGGTGAAGATGGGGCCTGGGTTGGATTCCACATTTGCCTGTTCCTTCCACTTGTGTTCCACACCAGCCTCTGTTCACTTATTCACCTACTCACGTTGGGTGAATGATTACTCAGAGTAATCATTCTCCCTTATTCTCTCCCACGTTCAAACAACTAAATGTTTGCTGATTTATTTTGTCAGATACAGTACTAACAGGCAAGGAATATAAATGGGAATAAAACATGGATCCTGCTTTTTGGTGACCTTCCAGAGTCCAATGGGGCCTTTTCTTTGATAGACACCAAATGTTAAAATGTTACAGAACGTGCTAATTGTACCCAGACTTCCCTGCAGTCCCTCTGCTTCTCTGCTCTGTGCGCCGATGTGTTCAGGTGTTTAATTCAGGGTTTGCCCAAGCCGATTCTGGTCCCGATTGCCAAAACTGGGGTGAGTGAAGTCCCTGCGTGCTCTTTGTGCGTGCAGAAAGAACCCAGGGTTTTAATAGCCCATCTCCATCCCCCTTCAACTTCATTTCCCTCCGAACAATAGCTTGAGCTTAAAGCCAATGACAATTATGACGATGTTATTATTTCTTATGGGGAAAATTGACATTGCCAGCTTGCAGTATGTACCAGCCTCCTGAAACTGACTCAGAAATCACTCTTTAAAGTAGGGAGAACAAGCTTCAGAAACATGTTCTATGGGAAAGAAACAACCAGGGTCTTGGTGTGTCCAGGCTATTTGGTCACTTGGGCTCAGGATAGACTTGGTGAAATATCATCCATAAGATCCTTTCTTCCACATGTTGACCCAGCTCAGAGCCTGGACAAATGCCATAATGCCACATGCATGCCACCAGGACCACCTAACCAGCGATTTTCAACCTTTTTCATCTCATGCACACATAAACTAGTTACTAAAATTATGCAGCACACCACAAAATATATTTCTTGCTGATCTGACAAAAAATAGGTATCACTTTGATTCATTCACACCAGATGGCTATTGTTGTGTTGGCTGCTGTCATTTTTTTAATATGACAGTCTAAGGGAAAAGAGGTCAGTGTCCCTGACTAGATAATCAGGTATTTCATATTTTAAAAATTCTTGCAGCACACTGGTTGAAAATTGCCCAACTAGAGTGACAAAGACTGAATCAGAGAATAAAAATGAAGGGGGTCCATTGGAATCTGCCTCCTGATTTGAAATCTTCCACAGGTTTTTAATTTTGCTGTTATCATCAGATTTCAGCTGTTACCATAATCATCCTCACCATCATCATTGCCGCCTCTCATCACTTTTTTCCTTCACTCAATTTTTTTGCTATCTAATAACTATAGAATAACTAAATAAAGTTAATAACTGCAGTTAATAACTATTAACTTTATAGTGTTAATAAAAATAAGGCAGGCATTTCTGTTTATTATTGCATCCATCATGCTAGAACGGTGTCCAACACAGAGACAGCGTTCTACATACAGTTATTCGATCATTGAATGAATCGTCATGAGTCGTCGTGATGATCCTTATTGTTTGCACCTTGTTTGCCCCCATTTCCTTCAGCTTCTCTATCATCACAGTCGCCATCTTTACCGTCATCGATAGCAACATCGTCATCATTTTCTCAGTCTTTCACTTCAGTGGTGCTTTACAGCTCCCACGGTGCGTGGCCGCCATCGCCGCCTCCGCCTTCTTAGCTCTCATCCCCGTTCTCAGAGGAGGCAGGCAGGGGAAGAATTAACATCCTCAGCCCACAGATGAAGGAGCTGGGCCCCAAAGAGGTGAATTAACTTGCTCGCCGGTCACGGTGCCAGAACAGAGCCACTACATTCTGTCTTTCTCTGTCACAGTACTTATAACCCACTGCACTGGGCAAGGGCCGTTTGCAAAGGCTTTCGAAGCAAAGTCATTTCCTTCTTTTGTTCTCTTATAATACTGCACATGGTGCCTGGCATGAGGTAGTCTCTTAAGAACATTTACTGAAGGACTGAACGGCACCAGACTCCTCTGTGATTTGGCCTCTAGTTTCCTCTGCAGTCTTTGCACTCCTACCTCCTGGCACATGCCTTGATGGTCTTGGCCGTTGCACACTGCCTTTTAGCACACTGCACTGCCTGCCACAAGTCCCGTTTCTTGCACCCCTCTGTCGCAGCCCGATCTGCTTAGTTAGTGAATGCCTTTCAGGCTTGCTGAGCTTCAATTGACCAGTGGGATTATAGCCACCAGGTTTGTTGGTGTTTATAGATTATCTCATTTAATCCTCATAATATCCCCATGAAGGGTCGATATTGTCCGTATTTTTCAAATAAGTTGTTAAATAAGAAGCCAAAACCACTTTTCCAATAATATCAGTAAACAAGAAACACCTTCATATACTTTTGCCAAAAATGAAGGTGTCCTTGAATCCTAACATTCTAGCCAGGAACATAAAACATTCTTCATCAATGTGAATTAAACAATTTTCAAAATGTCATAGAATGTGCCCTCTGATCTCCAGGTAACTGTGCTCTCTGCTCAGCTTTACTTGGGGCAGATATCTCCCACCCATCCTGCTGAGTGATGAGCATTGCTCAAAGTGCAGGTCCCTTTTACATCCAAGACTTCCTCCTTCTTTTGTGTTTAAAAATAAAAAGAATTGGCTTCAGCGTTCTTAATAATTTTCTCTGTACTTGTTCTGGTGGAAAGGTATGGTGGGTGGTATTCTTTATAGAGTAACACAATGAACTTGGCTTTCTTTTCTTACTGCTTTTCCTGTCTTATCCCAAAGCAAGTCTCAGTTGCTAAAAAGGTGGCATTACCCACACAGATGCCTCCCTTCAACCTGCCTAACCATGTCACGAAGGCACTCACCTGTTTTCTTCTTAGAGTCCAAAGAAAAGCATCTTCTTCCTAAACTTCCCAAACCCATAATTATACTAAGGATTTCCTTGTGTTCATGACACTGTTTTTAGACTTGCAGAATAAAACAAATGCACACAGTGGTAATTCTTTCCTCTCTCTTTCTTTTTTAAAATGTATTTATTTTTAGAGAAAGGGGAAGGGAGAGGGAAAGAGAAGGAAAGAAACATCAATGTGTGGTTGCTTCTTGTGCTCCCCCTACTGGGGACCTGGCCCACAATGCAGGCATGTGCCCTGACTGGGTATCAAACCAGTGATCCTTAGGTCCATAGTTTCGTAGTCTGATGCTCAATCCACTGAGCCACTCTAGCCAGGGCTAATTCTTTTCTCGCCACTCCTGGGATAATCAAGAAGGCTTCAGAACTTGGGTTAAAAAGAGGGAATATGCCTGCTTTGTTTGCTTTTGCTTCTTCTACACGTGACCATTGTCAAAAAACAAGGAGTTTAAGTAGGACCCCACCATTTTCTCGTATCCCTGGAGTCATGCCAACCTTATTTAAGGGAAGGTCGAAAGTCCCTTTGAGATGCTCTAGTTTAATCAGTCATCAATAATGAATGAATGAATAAATTAACAAACAAAATTGCCATATGTTAAGAGGAGAGCCTGTGTTGCCTGTTTTACAGATGAGACCACTGTAGCTCAGGAAACGTTAACTGTCTGTGCTCTGCTTTAAATGCCTGGTGGTTTGGTGCATATGTTTTAGAATCCATGGATCTGACACTTACCATTTATGGGGCCTTGGAAAGTCATACAATCTTTCAAAACTTTGATCTCCTCTCTAAAATGGTGACAATAATGGCATCTGTGTCATAGACCTAGAGACAGAACCAGCCATTTTATGTCTTCTTCAGCTCTATTTTATTGCCGAAAATGATGTTTGCCAAGGAGACCACACACAACATATTTTTGCAATGAATGAATGACTAACACAGATTTTATAACTTAACTTTAGAAGTCCTTCTTTTTCCCTAGACCCACTAACGTCTCTAAACTTTTTTTTTTTTACAATTCTTTATTACAAACTCTACCAGACTGCATAACTCCATGTGCCCCCAAGTCCTGTCTTTTTTCTCTGCATCCATCATCCCAGTCCACTCTGATCCTCTTACCCAGTCAGAGCAAACTCAGCCCACTCCTCCGGTGTCAGCTCAGGGAAGCATTCTCTGAGCTCCCTGACCACAGGGATCTTTTTCCTCTGCTGAATTTCACATTTTAATCCACGCCACCCCTATGGCTTTTTTCTTTTCTTTTTTTTTTTTAGGTTTTATTTATTTACTTTTAGAGAAAGAAGGAGGGAGGCGGGAAGAGAGGGAGAGAAACATCAGTATGTGGTTGCCTCTTGCATGCCCCTTAGTGGGGAACCTGGCCCAAAACCCAGACATGTGCCCTGACTTGAAATCAAACCGGCGACCTTTTGGTTTATAGGCTGGCACACAATCCACTGAGCCACATCAGCTAGGGCTATTTTCTTTATTTTAAAACATCTTGGTAATCATATTTCCCATGCTACTGTATAACTCATTTTCAAAAAAGTGTAACTACTATACTTTGGATGGGCACATGCTAGTTTTAGCTGTAATATAATATAAGCTCTTCCTCTGAGATGCCCATTTTTTCAACTATAAAATTGGAATAACAGCGTCTAAATTTCTGGATTGCTATGAAATTTACCACAGGAAATATAACGTGTCCCATTAAAATTTTTGCATATAAAACATAGTAGCTGCTGTTGTGAAATATTTCATGTTTACTAAATCTGAGTAAAGGTGAGCTGAACATGTTCTAAAAATACCAAGCAATTTTAAGAGTTTTTCCACGTGTAAAAACCAGCCCGACAGTGTTGCCTTGTCGTTGGTAGAGCCCAGTTTTCTGCATATCAGATCCTCTAAAGCAATGATTACTCCAGGTTGATGTGAAGGGCCCAGACACCGCCCCGACTGCCTTCATTAAAACAAGTCATTCGTCCCCATCCCTTGGGCTGAGTCCTCGCATCTGTACTATTCAGCCACACAAGGGCCAGTGTATGTAGGAGGCAGACCGGCTGCTGCTCCAGGGCTGGAAAACCCAGACACTTCACCTCACCTCACCCCACTTCCAGCAGGAGGCACCTCCCAGAAAGTCTGCCGAGGGCACCCTTTTTTCCCTTGTTGTTGTTGTTCTGCTTGCCTTGATAAGATTCATTTTTATGCAGAACCTGGAAGTGGAAGGCCCGAGACAATGTCAGGAGTGGCTGGCCCTCGGCAGTTCCTGTTGTGACTAGCAGTAGAAGAGAGAAACCTCCCTGGCCGTTCTGTTCCTCGGAGATTTTTCACTCCTGAAGGTCAACAAGAAAGGGCTTCAGGGTGGGGAAGAAATACTTCGAACAAAGTTCCAACTAATATATTGTATGTCAACTGGAAATGGAATTTAAAAAAAACTGAAAGAAAAAAATTTCCATGACACCTCAAGAAAAGAGTTTTTAAAAAGTTCCAATTTGAAGAAATTGCCCTTTCTCAGGCCTGGCCCCAGCTTCCTGATGTTCCTGTGTCCTGGTGGACACAGGGACACCTATAGGCCTCGCACACCGAGAGTGTGCCCACAGGATGGCTGCACGGGGTGGAGCACTGGCCTGGGGAATGAACTCCTTCCAGAGCTTTACACTTTCACCCACTAATGTCAATAATCGGCAACCTGTTTTATTGTTGACACTATTACAGATGTCCCCCATTCCTTTGCCCACCTCCATCCAGCCCCTGCCCCCTCTTCTGGCCATCACCACACTATTGTTGGTGTCCATGGGCTATGCATATATGTTCTTTGGCTAATCTCTTCACCTTCTCTTATGCAATCTCCATGACCCCTCTCCTCCCTAAAATCTGTCAGTCTGTTCTGTGTATCCATGCCTCTGGTTCTATTTTGTTTGTTGGTTTATTTGGTTTATTAGATTCCACATGTGAGATCATAATGGTATTTGTCTTTCTCTGACTCACTTCACTTAGCAGAATACTTTCAATGTCCATTCATGCTGTCACAAAAGGTATGAGTTCCCTCCTTTTTAAAAGTTATGTAGTATCCCATTGTGTAAATGTACCATAGCTTTTTTATCCACTCATCTACTGATGGGCACTTGGGCTGTTTCAGGATGACAAACACTCCACCTGAACAGACTCTTCTCCAAAGAAGACATACAGAGGGCCAATAGACATATGAAAAATGCTCAGCATCACTAATCATCAGATAAATGCAAATTAAAACAATAATGAGATATCACCTCACAACTGCCAGAATGGTTACTGTCAATAAATCAGCAAACAACAAGCACTGGTGAGGGTGTGGAGAAAAGGGAACCCTAGTACATTGTTGGTGGGAATGCAGATTGGGGTAGCCACTGTAGAAAACAGCATGAAATATCCTCAAAAAATTAAAAATGGAACTGCCTTTTGACCCAGCAATTCAACTTCTGGGAATATGTCTGAAGAAACCTGAGACACTAATTCAAAAGATAATATGCACCCCTATGTTCATAGCAGCATTATTGAGAATAGCCAAGATCTGGAAACAATTAGCATATTACCAGTGCTGTCCTACCAATCTGGTCTTGGCAATTCTGGACTACATTTACAACCTCACATGTCAGAAAGAGCAAAAAAATGTGTTCAAACCACAACTAAGTGTGTTTACATTATATCAACACCAGTAGGTGCCAGGGTGTTGGGTTGCAGGATCTAAGGTCTGCCGCTTTCTTCCAGGGAAGAAACAAACCTTTAGGATGGTCATGCTCTTGGGCTCCAGAGATCATCTATATGAGAATCATGTGAGGCACTTGTTTAAAATGTAGCTCTCTGGGGCCCCCACTGCAGACATTCAGAATTGGACTTTCTGAGGGACTGGCCAGGAATCCACATTTGACAAACACCTCAAAACTAAATTTTGGGGTGACTAAAGTTTCCCAGGTTACTGAGGATTGAGTGCTCATGACCTTCCATGTTATGAAACAAAGGCTTTGTTTTTCTTCATTAGTCATTGGCTGAAGGAAATTGACTCCCAGTTTTAATCTGATTTGGAAGAATGCACACATTTCTTAAATTTTGTCCCTGTTGCATTCATTCTTCAACACATATGTTTATTGAGTACTTTCTGCGCCAGGAACAATACCAGATGCCTGGCCACAAAGAAGAATAAGACATGGTCTCTGAATTCCAGAAAGGTCTAATCTCTTAAGAAAACATATATGTATAATCAACTGTTAGGAAGCTATGAAAAAGTCTTTAAGGATAAAATGAAAACAGAATGGAGAAGGTGATCAATTCTACTTAGAGAACAAGGCAGGCATCGTGAACACTTTCCCATAGTAAAAGGTATATAGGTGTTCACAGAGCAGACAAATAGGAAGAAGGGAAGCATTCTAGGCTGATGGAGCAAAGGCATAAATTCTAAAATAGCCAGACAGGTTCTGGGAACTGACGGCAGTTCAGCATAACTCGAAGCGTGGGTGATGGGTATGGGAGGAGGACAGAGTGAAAACCGATCCCTGCAAAATAAGGAGTCAGGTCTTAGACATCTATGGTAAGGAATTTGAAATTTATCTCTAGATTGTTTTCTCAAAGTGGAAACCTCAGAATGTCCACATTAGCAAAAAAAAAAAAAAAAAAAGTGACCATGAGAGAGAGGAATCATCATTCTTTCTGCTTGGGCAGATAGTTAGCCATCATATACCTGGAAAAGGAACCTCCTAGGCAGAGGGAACAGTGAGGATAAAGGCTCTGAGGTGGGAGGGTGTGATCAAGTTTGAGGAGGAGCAAGAGGACCAGAAAGGCTGGGGTGACCCATCAAGCTCTGAATCAGTAGGAGATGAGATCATACAAGACATCTGAGCCATGAAATGAACTGTAGGTTTAATTTCTGAGAAAGGAAGGGGGGTCTCCTTGGACCATGCTGAGCGAAGGAATGATGCAGTTCAGGTTTACGCTGTGATGGGACCACTCTGGCTTTAAAAGAGACTATTGACTATAAGTGGCAAGTGAGAAAACCAAGAGATCAGCAAGGAGACCATAGTAAAGGGAAAAAATGGCGGGGGCTCAGTCCAGGTCCTACCAGAGGAGGTGCTGAGGGTGAAAAAGTGATCAGATTTCAGACACATTTCAAAACTGGCACTGAAAGCTTTTACTGGTGGGTTGGTGTGCAGGTGACCTCCCTCTAGCTTGCACAGCCTCTAGTTTCAAAGGGAAGAGCTCATCCCTCAGTAGACTCTGTCATGAAAGCTTTTACTTTGTTTGTTTGTTTGGAAAGGAAATGGTGAACGGAACTTGAGAAGAGGCCCTGCATTCTGAAACCAAGGGATCTATCACTAGGAATGTTTTCTCTGAGTCAAGAAGGATGTTCTTCTTGACCCAAAAGACAAAAATCTCCCTGTCTTTAGGAGGAAACCCAAACAGACCCTATTGCCTTCTCCACATGACTGCCCGTCTCATCCCTTAGGCTCAATGCAGCCTGAATCTTATTCAAGAAAATTATAAGATTGTCAAGCTCCTTACGCAGGGGAAGACTGCAAAGAATTGAGAGGACCCATAGGCCTTTCTGATTGTACAAAGTAGGACCAAATGGTGTTTCTGTAGCAAAAGTTCTGAGGCAGGAATCCCCAGGAAGGGATTTCCTGGGGAGTCACAGCAGGTACAGTAACTCAAAGCTGTGCAGAACGGAGAGCTCCCTTTTATGCGGTGGCTTGTTCACTATCCTTTTTGCCCATCTGTCTGCTTGCTGTGCCCCAGGCTTTAGTCTTCTAACAGCGTTACCCAGGATGCAAGTCATCTTCCACAGAATGGGGAGACGTAAGGGTGGGGACTAAGAATACAGACCCCATCTGTTCCAGGTGGTGCCAGGTCTCCTGCAAGGCTGGGCTCTGCTCTGGTGTGTACTGTGTCTCTGCTGTCTCTACGTGCATCTCTCCCCCAGAACTATAGCTGCTGACTCTCAGACTTCAGGGCAAAGCCGTCTCTTTCCTGGAATGGGCTGTTCTTCTCTCTGCCACTGCACCCGATTTTATTATTATCCCAAGTATTGACAGTAACCTTAATTTTTAAAAGGCTGTTATCATTTTACACACAATGCAATAGCAAGAACTCAGGGATATAGGTTTTTATCATTGATGATTCAGAAGTGCCTCAAACACTTCATTTTTTACTGAGCAATAACTAGTGTTTCTAGAGGTTTTTTTTTTCTTCTGAGAATAGAAACGATAGCTAATATGGTAACCATTCTAACATGAAAGCTCTCTGGATTAAAATGTGATTTGTCGCCAAGTAAATAAGACATTCTTACAGATGCACACTCTTTTTTTTTTAAAGCTATCAGAGTGCTTGGACTTTTACCACCTTGTTGATTAAGAATGGGAAATTCAGAATAACAATAGTGCCTTCTCCTTGGGACTAGATATGAAATGATTAGGAAAGTAAGGCAAACTCTCAATATCGCAGGAGGGGAAACAGTATGGAACTTCCTGGTTGAAGACCAAAAATTAAGTGAGTAAAAGCCAAACAATCTGTGACAAATATATAAACAGAGCTATACACTGGTCCTGAGGGAGTTGGGATTCATCTCTTGGGTCAAATTAACTGGCATTTCCCGGTTCCAACCATGGTCCCTAGCTCAGATTCAACCTTCAATAAATATTTGTAGGTTAAATAAATGCAGGTAGTTAGACCCTAGAAAACCGGGTGGAATAAAAGCTGGCTCAGATCTAGGATGAAAAAGTAGCTTGTATGATTTTGATTTTGACCGTGACCTGCGGTGAGAATCAAGGTTTGTATTCCTACTAGATGAGGCGTAAAAGATCTCTTGCAGGTCCCACGTAAGTCCCAAGAAATCCAGAACAAATCTCATTTGTAAGGGCAGTGCCACAGTTCAGTAGTGACGCAAGCCGCTTATCTTCTTCTCACTTTCTTAGACACAGACCAGCCTCATAGACTGTACCCGAACTGATCCGTCCCCATCTTCCAGCTCGTGAATGTACACTGTTGCCCAGCAGAGGACCGACGAGAAGGTGGTAGGGCTTCAGTGAAAACACACACCTACACCCAGAGGACATACCGAGTCAATCATCCTGCTGATGGTTATACAAGTTAACACTGCCATCTTGTTGCTGAGCTTTGTGGTGAAAAGGAAGGAGTTGAATAACTCTTCCTAAGAGTGTGTCTCCTCCTGTTTATCTCCTCCTATTCAGCTGTGCAAAGGGGCTCTCCAGAGCCTTGGCCAGTTTGGCCTTATTTTTCAGTCTCTCGGACTGGTGACTTCTCTGCCACCTCCTATTCAGGGCAGCTCGACAAGACTATGCTCCCTAAACAAACACTGCTCCAGGAAGTGATTAGAATATTTTTGGTTTAAGCAAAATATTATACACCCCCTATTCTGCACTTCTGTCTCCAGCCCCAATAGTCTGGGTTTGAGGAAGAGAAGAACATTAAGCATCTGATCATCAGTCCTAAATCTCTATTTGTGTGATTTTAATTTTACTGCCCAAAGATAAATCCTTTACAGGATGAGAACTCCAAAACTGACAGAAAAGGATAATTTGATATTGATTCTGAGTAGGAGGGAAAATATCCTTGGGATAACAATGTATGTTCTCAGCCAGGAAAAGGAAAAAAAAAAAAAACCTAGGTGAAAAACAAAGCGTGTCCTCTTCACTGGAGAGAAAAATATGCATTATTGTTTTTCCTCTATGTTCTTTGCTTTTCACGTCTGAACTTTTATCAGCAACTTTTCACTTTATTCTCTGCCTTTCTGATCTGCACCCGCTAATCCACTCTGATGGTGCAGCCAAAGCTGTGTTCATCAAGAGTCGATCTAATCGCTTCCACTGTCCCCTTTAGAAGTTCCCATCCCCTACGGAGCAGAATTCCACCCCGGTCTTTAGATGGGCGCTGATGACCCGGAATCAGTCCAGTCACCACCATTACCGCAAACTCTAGTACTGTCGCTGTAACCACGCATGGAGGGTTCAGCCTGCGGCAAGCACCGGGCTAGGTTCTTTATGTGCCTCATCTCCTCTCGTTCCTCCCACAACCCTGTGGAGACATGTTATTTTCAGCCTTGTGTTAGAGATGACAAAACTGAGGCTTAGAGAGGTTTAGTCAGTTGTTCAAGGTCATAAAGCTTCTAACTAAAACATAATTTAAAGTTCACATACCAGCCCAATCTTCCCTTCCAAGGCCTCATAGGACACTCACTTCCTCATTGTCTCCTGAACTGGCCACAGCATTCCCACGTGCATGCTTATGCTATTATCCTTTACGACCTAGAATGCTTGCTGTGTTCCTTTTATTTATTTAAATATGCTTTTTAATGTTTAATGTTTTTTAATGCTCCTATTACTAAACTTAGTATTTATCAATCTTATTCCTTAGCTTCCATCCTATGGTATCCTCAGGGATTACACTATTAACATTTTCCTATCCTGTCTCTGTGGAATACCCAAGTCCAATATATGGACTTCCTCTTGGCCTTCAAGTCAATTAATTTCTATCCTCTTCAAGGTATTTCTATCACTATAGCCCAAGCTCTCCTCTTTTGCCTTTGAAGTCAGCATATGTATATCTTGTTACTATTTAGTAGGATCTGTTACTTTGAGAGTACATGTTCTACATTAAGTAACATGAAGCAGAGATTCTTATTGCTAATACTCATTATATCGGCATCAATCAGTTCTTGGCATACAAACAAGCTCAGTAAATGTTTGTTGATTTAATAAGTGACTATAAACCTATAGGGTCAGTGAACGGGTATGTGGGCAGTCATGGCTGGGAAATTAATTCTGGGATTCTCATTAAGATGTTGGCTCTGTCCCAGCTTGTACTGTTAGTCTATGTGATATAGTCAAAAAAGCAGTTACTGATGTCTGAAAACCCTAGTTCACACTCTACCACTACCTAGCTGTGCAGTCTTAGGTAGGTAAGTCTGCTTAGTTACTGCATCTTTGAAATAGGACTAACATGCTTCAAGGTTGGTAGGAGGCATGAATGGTATGACCTGTGCACAGTACCTAGTCCAGGGCAGGCGCACCATGAATGGTATCCATTCTGTAGGAACTAGGGGGAACAAAAAGTGATTATAAATCCTAGAATAATAGCAGCAGTAGGCATAATTTTTAATTTCCCTGAATCTCTCCAGTAAAGTAGCAGTTAAGAGAGTTCAACTAAGGACCTACTCACATCTATAGAAACACTAGGTGATTTGGCTATTTCCATGAGTTCTCAATATAAATGGATAGATATATACTCATAGTGAAATTGCTGGGTCATAAGGCAGATTTATTTTTAATTTTTTGAGGAACCTCCACATTGTTTTCCATAGTGGCTACACTGATCTCTGCATTCCCACCAACAGTGCACAAAGGTTCCTTTTTTCCACATTGTCACCAACACTTTTTGTTTGTTGATTTATTGATAATAGCTTAGACTGACTTTTTAAAAAAAACACACAATTCATCTATATGCTGTCTATAAGAGACACATTTTAGATCCAAAGACACAAATAACATCTGTAATAGTGTCAACAATAAAAAAGACACAAATAAATGAAAAGTGAAAGGATGGGAAAAGATATTTCATACAAGTAGGAACCAAAAGAGAGCAAGGGTCACTATATTACTGTCATATAAAATAGACTGTAAGGCAAATCAGTTATCAAAGAAAAAGAAGGACATTTTATATTGATACAGTTTAATCGCTGAAGAAGACATAACATTTATAAACATATATACAGCTAATATCAGAGTCCCAGAATAGATGAAGCAAGAACTGACAAAAGTGAAAGTGTTAATGGACGGTTCTACAATAATAGTTGGAAACATTAACACCTCATTCACCATAATGAATAGAACTAAACAGTAGATGAGTGAGGAAATAAAAAACAATATTATAAACAACTAGACCTGATTTACAACAATGGCACAATACACCGTTTTCTCAAGTACACATAGTAAGTCCCCCTAAATATACTATATAACTGTTATGTCACAAAACAAATCTCAATAAATTTTGAAAATTAAAATCTTACCAAGTATCTTCTTTGACCACAATAAAATAAACAGAAAAAGTAAAAGAAGAACTAGGCAATTCATAAATATGTGGAAATTAAGCAAAATACTTTTAAACAGTTATTAAAAAAAGAAATTGCAAGTGAAGTTAGAAAACACTGAAATAAAACACACCACATCTAATAGGATACAGCAAAAATAGTGTATATTATGGAAAATTCATAACTGTAAGCTCCTACATTATAAAAGAAGAAAGAACCAAATCAATAGCCAAACTGTACATTAAGGGACTAGAAAAGTAAGAGAAAGCTACACCCAAAAGTAACAGGAAAAAAAAACAAATAATAACAATTAAGGCAGAGATAACATATAGTGTATCTTAAAAACTCATATTTTTTTAGTTCTGTCAAAAGAAATGACTAGAAATCGTGAACAACTCAGTAGGAATAAGCATCTTAAGTGCCCAGATTGTGATTTCTAAGTATCCCATTAAAAGAATGAGAAGTCCTTGAAGAGGTGGCTGTTTCTAGGCTCACAGCAGAAAGTGTTCCAGATGATTCTGGAGTATGTTATTACACAGGAAGCAGAGAAGTTATCAAAGTCAAGTGACGTCACACAAAAGGATTTAGAAGTCAACTGAAATAAGCTCCTACTGACCAAAAGAGAAATGTGTCCATCAATAAGAATAAAAACGGTAATGGATTACAGGACATTACATATGTTTGAATCCATGAGTTCATTATGATAACATTCATGATGATGACAATGATGAAATTCATATATTCGTTGTTGTCCTTTTTAAGATGGTAGAGATACATTATTTTGAAAATGGATATTTAAAGAAAGAACCAAGCTTTATCTTGTCTTTCCAATAAGATTTATGTTTCAGGATGATAAAATAGTTAATGAGAAATTTTTTCTTCCTTCAAGTATTTCAACTAACAAATGGGGAAGAAATAATAGAATTACAATATCCCTGTTTTACAACCCCTACTGAATCAATGGTTGCAGCAATTAATGTCAATGTTCACTATCATCACAAAAAGAGAGTTAACTATATATTATGTACTTCTAATAGAGGTTCACTTGTAAAGTAGATCTGAAACCACAAAAATGACAAAATCTAATCTGAACTTGATTAAACCTTTAGGTCTAACTACCAATTAATAAGAAGTTAGAACTGTATTAGAATGGTTGTCTCAGTAAGTTAGTTCATCCTCTGGTCTGAATGCGTCATTACCATGTAACTGGAGGATAAAGACAGAAACCATAGATCTTCCTGCCTTTAAGATTTTCAAAGAATGAGTGTGTGTGTGTGTGTGTGTGTGTGTGTGTGTATTTGTGTGTGCACGCACACATCAGAGAGGCAGGTGGGAATCTATTAGTGATTATTTATAATTTTCCAGGAATCCTAGTAATACTTTGTGTGTGTTTTATCATGTAATTCCTAAAACAACTCTGAATTGCCTATTACTTTACAGACTTAGGCACTTAGGTTACCGCTACTTGATTCTAAAGCCCATGCTCTTACCTGTTACCATGTAATTATCTCTTTCTCTAAATGACTACAACAGGAGTGAAAACTGCTGGCCCAGGGGCTCAATATGGCACACATTGTTTGGCTCAGTATGTTTCATTTGGCTTGCACATGGTAGATTCCCATACGGTTGATTTTTAAAACTTATTTTAGATTTTACACTTTAGATTTTTTTCGATATTTAGAATTTTTTAATTTTTAAAAAAATATGTATTTTGATAATCTAGATCATTGAATTCTTCTGAAAAATAAGAAGGCTGGCAGAAGATGGCCCATATTGCCTGACAAGTGCAGTTCAAATGAGTAGAAAGTGCCCTTTTTAAATAGTATAAGTACTCTCAAGTTCGCCACGATCCTACCAAGTCCTATTGCTTCTTTCACAGGCCAGCTCTGCCGATCCCTCATTTCCAGCCTGATCCCCTCGCCGTCTGTGTTTGCAACTCCCGCTCTACACCATGGCATTTCCTTCCTACATCACTCATGACACCCTCAGCATCTGTTCTTCTGTGTCGTAATTATTGCTCTAAGTATCTTGTCTCTATAATTAGACTGAAAGCTTCCAGAAATCACATCACTTTATTATTTTGTGTTTTCCATTGCATAAAAAAGTCGATATCCACTGAATAAATAAACACATTCAACTAGTTGATTAATGAAAAGTAAAGTAAGTAGTTGCTATTTTAGCTGGTGGTTACAGTCTTGTGGATTTAAGAAGACTCCCCATGGCTCATTCAAAAATAAACTGTCACGTCTGCCACAAGGAAAAGTAAGTTGCTAATCATGACTTAGATAATGGGGTTCTTTGTTGCACAGTGGGACAAGTTGGACTGAAAATATAGACTTTTTGTCTTTGAAAACCCCATCTTATTCTCAAAATCATCACTCTTCATGGCACTTGTATTTTATAGCTGAAATAATCAGCTGCTGTGGGGTGATATTACTCACACTATCTTTTCTGTTGAGAAAAATGTGTTTTCAAAGCACAAGTTCCCCATCTTTCAAAATAAGTCATCTTGCTAGGAAATGGAAATGCAACTTCAGTATGTCCAGATGTCACCATATAAGAGGAATCCTTTCTAACTGTAGCTACCTGTGGGGAACAATTGTGGGTATTTCTGTGGACTGGCTGACCACAGTGATGTGTAGAACAGACAAAATCTTTGAATGGCACAACCCTAAGGAGTGATATAACCAGAGAAATGAAGACAGCCACAGTAAAGATACATTCTCACTTGCCCAGACTCCGTTCTTCTTTCCCTCTCTGTGACATACAGAAAATATGATTTGTTTTTCTATCTTTTAAAATATTTCACACCTTTACTTCTTTATAATATACTGTGGCTAGAAAAATGTTGGAGTTAAAAGTCCAGCACATCTTCTGGGAAAGAATCCTTAAGGCCTTCTCTCACAGGGAATTTTCTAGGTTCAGTTTCTACCATTGAATTCTGAGATCCAGGTAGAGCAGGGGCTGAGGGGCAATGCCTAAAGTCATTCTCACTGTTAGAGTCAGAGATAGGAGGGAAGAGACCAGATGTCCATCCCTAGACCAGGTGAAGAGAGATAGATAGTAGTGACATACAGGACTAAGGAGAGTGGCTACAGTTTGGGTATAAGCCAAGAGTTTCTAATGACTACAGCCCTGAATATTGTAGCCTCCTTTGTTAGAATCACCTTTGTTGGAAGGTGGGACCATGATGGAAGGTACCTTGGAAAGCATGGAGGCATTTCCCAAGACCAATGTTACCAACAGAACGTTTTATTTTTTAATTTCTTTTATTTTTTAATCTTTATGTATTTTTCCATTACCATTTAGTCCCTGTATACTACCCTCACCCCCAGCAATCACCACAACAGATCTGCACCCATCACTTTTCCCACCACCGCTTTCCCCTGCCCCTCCCGCCCTCAATCCTTCCCCTGTTTGGCTTTGTCAATGGGTCCTTTATACATGTTCCTTGACAACCTTTTCCCTTCTTTCCCTCTTTCTCCCCCCTCCCTTTGGTTAGTCAATTTGTTCTTTATTTCAATGTCTCTGGTTATATTTTGTTTGCTTGTATGTTTTGTTGACTAGGTTCCACTTATAGGTGGGATTGTGTGGTATTTGTCTTTCACTCTCTGGCTTACTTCACTTAGCATAGTGCTCTCCAGATCCATCCATGCCGTCATGAAGGGTAGGAGCTCCTTCTTTCTTTCTGCTGCATAGCATTCCATTGTGTAAATGTACCATAGTTTTTTGAACCACTCATTTACTGATGGGCATTTAGGTTGCTTCAAGCACTTGGCTATTGTAAATTGTGCTGCTGTGAACATTGGGGTGCACAGGTTCTTTCGAATTGATGTTTCAGGATTCTTAGGGTATAACCCCAGCAGTGGAATTGCTGGGTCAAAGGGCAGTTCCATTTTTAGTTTTCTGAGGAAAGTCCATACTGTTTTCCACAGTGGCTGCACCAGTCTGCATTCCCACCAACTACGTAGTGGGTTCCCTTTTCTCCACAACCTTGCCAGCACTTACTATTTGTTGATTCATTAATCTTGGCCATTCTGACCAGAAGAGCTTGGTCATATTTGAGTGGACCTCCTGACCTTCTCATTCACATATTAGACCAAATTTTCTATGCCATTCAGGATTCTTCATGCTGTTGCTTCCACGCACCTTTCTTGTTTCATCACTGATTTTTTTTATGCTCATCATCTATTCATGTTGTAGTCAAGCCATATATACAAGCCAATGACCCTTGTCCATGTGTTTGTTTATGTTTTCTTTTGGAGAAGGTCCTTCTGCCCATGAAGCACTTTGGGATTTATCTTTCTCTTCTGCATTCTCATAACCACACACTCTTCTCCACATCTCCTGGCTCCATGAAGGCAAAGCTGAGTCTAACTGGTTTCATACATGCTAGAAGGCCAGACCCAGGTCTTGAGCATGGTAGACAGTGTAAGTAAAGAGGGAAGTGGAGTCAGGATCAGGCTAACTCCATGGAGCAGCTTGCTTATGTACAATAGTCTGAAACCAAATGTGTTTAAATTAGCACATTAAATTCTTCCCTTCTATTATTTAAGTTCTCAATTTTGTTATTAAACTGATTCAGTTCTTTTGCCTTCACCTTTTTCTGGGGTCTCTAACTTTAGTGAAGAGGATCACAGAGCCCCAAAGAGTCTAAGGAGGTATCCAGAAGCCGGCGAGAAGAGGTGGCTTGATAACACCTCCATCTTGGTATCAAGGTGTCATCTAGACCTCTCCCATGTCCAGTATCAAGAAATCAGAGGCAAAAATTACATAAGTAATCTATATTAGTTCAGATAATGGTTTCCAAGCCTCTCTAAAAAAATTATGGTATACCTTATTAAAATATTATATGTGAAATCTTAATATCCGAAACAGACAAATGTGGGGCCTCCCTATAAGATTCATTGGATGTTCTTATGTGGAATTATGAGAAAACTCAGACCTCTATTGCTATCATATCTCAAGCTGTTTGTCAAGGGACATAAGTTATTAAGGTGATGGATCAAAGAAGCCAACCTGGAAATAAATCAGCAAATATGGAGGAGAAAATAAACTTTTGTACAAGCCAGATATCAGACCTTTAAAGTCTGCTTTCCTTTAAGAAGAACATTCAGTTTCAGAATGATAAATTGTCATTTTGCTTAGCTGTGCCCTTGTTTTAAGATGTCTTGTGTTCCTATGGGCTGCATCGTGAAAACAGTTTGTATGACCGAGAGCCTGGACTGTGCCTGCACCAGGTCCTGCTCCATTTCTGAGTAAGTGCAAATGATACAAGGGTCAAGTGAAATAGAAAGTGATGGAATGAAAAGAGTCCAGACCTCAGAGTTCCATCCAGCTGGGTATTGCCTACAGATCTACCACCTGAGGTATGTGTACTTAGGCAGTATGCTTAACCTTACTGAACTGTAGTTCAATAAAACAGATACACTGGTGCCTGCCATGAAAGATCGCTATTAGAATGAAATGTGCACACACTGTATGCAAGGTATCAGAAGAAGTTGCTATTCGGTGAATGCTTTACCTACCCCAACTCTACACTCCCCATAGGGAATGGCAATAAGAACAGGTACTAGATCAAAAGCAGCATCGAGTGAGAACCACCCATGTATTGGCCTGTTAATTTTGATTAAATAATATTAAGAAATCATCTGTATTTTATCTTATGTATTCGTTTATTATTGTGGAAAGAAAAATATGCAGCTAACTGTTTCTCTATTCCCATCTGGGATCCACAGGCTCTCCCCTGATCCAACCTGCCGTGAGGTCCCTGGATCCGGGTGCTGGTCTCCTCGAAGTGTGTCTGGGTGAGAGTCTGCATAGCTGCTTCAGAGATCCCAGAGAGGTGAAATGCTGTGGGTTCTGGGAAATATGAACCTGGGGTAACAAATAAGGATCTCTGGTGTCCTTGGTCCTCAAGAAGCTAAAGGGAAGTTGAGCAGTTCGATGAGGCATCTTGACTCCTGAGGCCGGAAGAGTTCGAGAACATGGAAGACAGTGCAGCTGACGAGGCACAGGGAGGTTCACTTTCCATCCCTTTCAGGACTGCTACCGCGACTCGAGACTGGCCCCCACCCTAAATTTATAACCTTCCTTCAAATTTTTTGCTTGAAACCTTCCTAGACCCCAGCTAAGCACAGGTAGTATTTCCTCTTTTGGAATTAACACCTTAATTGCCTATATCACTGATTTTACATTTATACGCATATTGTTTTTAGTCTGCCTTGAATTGCTGAGTTTCCTTTTGCTTACTTTTTCACATTCTGCATCATCTCTTCCAAACAAGCCCATGTGTTTTGCATGGTTCTACGTAACTTATGGTTCTACAGACCTTAGCCTTCTTTGAAACCCTGGAGGAGCCATCACGGTATTATTATATGGGGGATGCTTAATGAATGCCAAACTGAAGCTAAAGAATTTCTCTGGAAGAAATAAATGTAGATATGTCAAGTTTTATAGGAGTAAATTTAAGTATATATCAGGTATAAAAATATACAAGGACCACCCAAATGAGAACAATCAGAGGCTATTTATATAGATTTGCTCCAGCAAAGGAATTAATCACTATACTTTCATTTGGCAGTGACTCAAAGGCAGGCAGGCAGGCAGACAAGGGAGTTAAAAAGCTTAATAGTGGAAAAAAAAGAAGAGAGAAAGGAGTCTTTAAGCAAAGCTCATACTGGAGGTTGTGGTCAAGGGAAGTGGACGTGGGCTAACCAGAAGGGAGGAATCTTGTTTGACTGGTTGGGAACAATATTTGGCTTTCTCTTGTTGGTTCTGCATTAGAAATGGGGAAGAGATGTGGCAAAAATTAGGGAAGCTGGCAATTATTGACCAAATTTTGACTGGGACCAATTGTTGCAGAGGCTGAGTCAGAGTTCTATTTTTAAATATGGTCTGGTTTTATTTGTTGATATATTCAGGGTTGTACAATAATAGCTACGTATTTATAGCATCTTACCGGGTCCCTAGCACCGTACGAACTCTTTCATTTGATCCTATGACAGCTCTGTGAGCCCGACAGGAATCACCGCTCTAGTTTTACCTAAGAGAGCACTGGGGCTCGGGGAGGCAAACCACGTCACCCAGAATATCAGATCTTGTAAGAAGGAAGTACTTCTACTTGACTCACATCTTCTGAATTCAAATTCAGACGTAAGAGGAAATAACTGAATATTTAGAGAATCAGGCAAGGATGGTACAAATAAGAAAAAGAAAATTAAAAAAAAACAGGAAATATCAGAGAAATAGATGAAATAGAATAGATAATCGAGGAAGAAATCTCAGCATATATTAAAATCCAATGTGTGGTAAAGATGCTATTTCTGTACACTGGGGAAAGGATGGATTTATCACTGCACAAATGGTGATAGCATTACTGCTTGTCCATGACGTCAAACGTTATAGTCAACCTTTGTATTACATTACCTGCAACACTAAATTCTAGGTAGATGAAAGACTCAAATGCAAACAAGGAAAATGTGAAAAAGTCTTAGTAAAAATCAAGAGATTACATATACAATCTAAAGCCAGGAGAAACTTTGTTAACCAAGACAGGGGGACCAGAAATCATTTAAAAAACAAATAAACATACTTGCTTATAAAAAATAATTTAAAGATGTTTCCTGCATGGAAAAAAATAAATCAATAAACAAACTATGTATTTGGGGAGAAACTGAAGTACAGCCAACAAAAAATTAGCGACTTTAATTATATGCAAAGATGTCTTACAAATCAACAGGGAAAACAAACAATTGAACAGAAACATGGGCCAAAAATATAATAAACAATTTAAGGAAAAAGAAATTCAAATGGATATCATGCATATTTAAAACTTCAACTCACGAGTGGTCAGGGAAATACAAATTAAAGTTAATAATAAAATACCATACCTATCAAATTGACAAAAATTGTAAAAACTTCTATTACCATATCTATTCCTGATGGAGAATTTAACTATATATTGCTACATCATTGGTAGGAATCTGAATTATGTCTTGTGGATAAAGCAATCCAGAAATATCTATTTAAAAATGAATACACTATTTGACCCAGTGTTCTCACAGAAATCCCATAGAAATAAGCCACCAAATCTCAAGATATAAGTGGTCTAGTTCATCATAAACATTAATTTGCGGTCAATAATATTTTTGAAGGATGAAAAATGATCCATTTGTTTATGCGATAAGTGTCCTTTCACCAGTGAGGAAGATCTTTAGCTCATCAGTGCCACCCTGGTTTGATTTTGAAATGTCAAAGCTAGCATGCCTCTGGGACTCACTGGTCAGTGCTGTGTTAAACGTAACATCGGAAGACCTTTCATGTTTGGCCCAATCTCACGTTGTTTAGACCTCTGGGTGAAACAATGAGAGAAACAGGCCTTTTCTTTTAGGATTGGAGCAGAATGGGTTTGTGTAAGGACTTCGCCCTGAAATTTCCCCAAGGAAGACACAGGGAAGGGGTCCATTCAGGTAGCGCGAACAATACAGGAACGTTAGAATAATGAGCGATCCTGTGGCTTGTGGTAGGTGGTGGCAGTGATGACCCACAATTCATTCACATTTCCTTAAGGAGTCTCCGCCCACATTCCGGTTGGGTCACATGGCTTGCTTTGGTCCGAAAGAGAGACTTGACCAACACTTGCACATTCAGGCGTGCTCTCTCCTGCTGCACTTGGAAACCCTGAAACCATCACAGTGTGAATAAGTCTGAGCTAGCCTACTGGATGATGGGCGTCATTTTGTCCCAGTTATCCTAACAGCCAGCCAACAACCTTCCAACTAACTGCCAAACACATGGATGAGGCTGGCAACCATCAGCTGACGGAAGATGCCTGAGTGAGCTCAGCTAAGCTTATCAGAACTGCCTAGGCAGGCTCAGCCCAGAATGTCAAGCCACTGAACCTCAAGCCAATGAAACAGCTATTATTTTAAAGTATTAAATTTGGGGATGGTTTGTTACACAGCTACAGCTGCTGCACTCCTAAAGGGCCAAGAGACAAACATATAAAACTGTAGTCTTTTGAGCAACCATACTTTAAAGCAGGAAGCTTCTGTGAATATTAGCAAGTATAAACCTATAGAAATGCATATGAATAGAGATGTGGTATGCCAGTAAGGAGATTGAAAAGAAAGGCAAAGCTTGCACTGAACAATAAGAATGCCTAATCAAGTTTATTCAACCCATAAAAGGGAAGAAACGGAAGTATGAAATAAAAGCATTGAGAAGTGTGGATGCTTAGAATCTATGAATAATGGAGTTTGATTACAAGCATATCTAATTTCTCTAATATTAAATTAAAATGACTCTGAGAACATGTGGTACACTAGATATAAAAACAAGAGACTTGGAAAACTAAATTATTTTTGTAAGATATCCAAGCAATACTTAATTAGTTTGAATGGGTACTTGTGATGTATCACTTGGAAAGAATTGTTTTAGATACGAGGCATCCATTAAGGAGCTGGAGAATCATGGTCAGTGTAGATCAATCCAAATGAAATCTACTGCCCGGTAAAACAGGAATTATTATTATGAATTTCTCCTGAGCTTTTTTTCCATTACTGTCATCAATAACAAATAATAAACTTCTCTGTCCAACCCCTTGTCTTGTTCCCAAAGGATCACTTCAAAGAACCTTTATTAAGTGCTTCAAGTAGACCCAGAAAGAAGAACTTCAGTTGAAAGAATGATGTCCAGCCTGTGATGGATGTGAGTTGCATCCTGTCTCCCAAGTATTTCTCAGGGAAAATGCTACCATACAGTGCTGTATATGTTAAGGTATTTCAAAGCACTTGCCATATCTCATCTATTGATCTATTGAAATTTCCTTACTTTTCTGGGATGACAGGTAGTATCTCCATTGTGCAGATGAGAAAATGTAGAGCATCAAAGTTGGCTAGCACCCATACTCTCATCCCCTAGGTGTTAGTGGTTTCAGACACTGCTTCCTACTGCTGAGTGGCCAGAAAACTGTCTCCTATTTTCTTAATTCTCCACTGAGTGGCTTTGAAGAGCCTTATGGCAAACCCTCTAGTGCTAATAGAAGTCATGTCACTCATCCCAGCTGTCAGCTTTCAAGTCCCTTGGCAGGTAGCAGGCTTTACCCATGCCTGGAGCACCTTTGTCATTACAGAGATGCTCCTACTAGCACTCTCTGTGAATTCACACTCTTCCATTTTTATCAGCCCTTTTGTCCTGCACTTTCTATAGCAAGATGACTAAGGCAAACATGCAGTTTTACGAATAGGGGCCAATTATTTTCCTAAATTAATTGGTTCTGCATTTGCAAACCTCAAAGTTTCTTTGGAGGAACAAAATAGTATAGAGAGTTGAATTTTAATTTTTGGACACACAAACCATGTTCTCTCAGAAATCTAATGTTCTAGATTAATGAATCATATCAAATATTGTAAATTAGAAATGACTTCTACAGCATGGAAAATAATGTGAATATATTGAAGCTGCTTATCAAAGGTGACTTTGTCATGCCCACATTACCACACACACTGAAACATAGCTTTGTGTTTTTTAGGATTGGTTGAATTGTTTCTTTGCAATTAGAAATCCTCTCTTGGCTTTTCATCAGACTGGTCTTTTAAAGGTCTAGGATTTCCCCCTTTTCTCCTTATTTCTTGGAATTTTAGAAAGAATATGAACCGTATAGAAATGCTGAAATATCAAGGCATTCAGCCTGAAAGTCCATTCATGCAATAACAATAGTATTTTACATTTATTATCACATCATTATTTCCAAAGCTTGAGTACACATGTAGTTCCATTTGATCCACGTGGCTTTCTAAGGCATTTACAGGGAACGAGGCTGTGCGATAGGGAAAAACTGGCATTTTTTTCTCCCCTTGAGGAACAGGAGCATTCAGGCAGAAAGCTTAGAGGATCTGCTAGCCATCAGCAGAGCCGTGCCCCCTCCAACGCATCTCTCTCCCCTACAACCTGCCAGGTAAGTTTATTGGAGTTGCTATGCCACTGCAGGAGAACAGCTTTCGCTGGCCCTTGACAAGCCACTACTGCCCCATCTTGGAGACAGAGTGGCAAAAGCCAAGGGCAGGCGATCAGGAGACTGGTTTCTCCTTCAGCTTGCTCAAAATCACCTTCATTGTTTCTTAGATCCCATGGTCTCCAAACAGGAATAGGATATCTGCTGCATTCCACTGGCTTGTTATGGTCATAAAATGAAATGACGGACACAACAGTTTTTGTGAACCATAAATCACTACATAACAGTCAAGATGGGACAGAAAACCTACGAAGGCAGACCTCCTTTCCTGAGGCCCTAGTCAAGCCCCTAGAGACAGGCAAGATAGTTTAGATACAGTATCACATTTAATGCTCAATCAGCCTGGGAGCATAGTATTATTATTACTAGGTCTCCTTGGTTTCTTTTCTCATTATTTTAAATGATAAAAAATGGAATATTTTAATAGCATGAAAACACACTAGTTCTTGAAAATATTCCAGCATAAGCATCTTCTCTGCACAGTTGCAGGTATTAACATTTCAAAAATGTTCTTCAGATGTCTCTTTTTCTCCCCAGGAAATATAATATTACAAGCAAAGCTAAAGCCCTACACTCTTTTCTCCCCACCTTCTTTTCACGTTCCTGCACTTCACGTGCATTCTTCCCCAGGAAGAATGTCTATGTCTATGTATCCACAGACGATCCATGCTAAATTTTTGTGTTTAAAAAATTTACATACATTTTAGCCAATAGCATATGCTTTCTTGAACATTTTGCTTCCAACATTATGTTTTTGAGATTTATCCATATCAATAGATTAGCTCCTTTATTCATTCTAACTGTTGAGTGCTGTTCTCATGTTGGAATAAACCATCAATTATTTATCCACCTCCGTACTAATGGAAGGCTGCATATTGTGTGTCTTCCTAAATGCTTCTCTAAGTTTGCTTGGCAAATGTCATCCTTACTGCTCATTTGAATCCATACCAGCCGTTTGTCCCCAGCTCTTCTTTCTACTCTTCCGTGCTGTACTTTTTTGAATAGTAAACAACATATTTCTGACTCCCTTGTTACTGGCTTAGATTCTGCCAATGTGGGGCGCAGGTGGGAGGTTGGAAGGTGGTGTTTGGCTGTGTCTCTGGCAGCAGTATCAGGAACTGTACTGATTGCAGGGACTGTGTTGGGCACAGTGGCAGTGGCATCTGTGGCCTGGGAATACAGCCCTTTGGGTCACACTCAGGCAGCTGGGCTCCAACTGCAGGAGCTCTGCTTGCACAGTGCACTGGCCTCCTGGTGAATTTTTGCTTTGAGAGTCCAGAAACAGTAGTAGTTTCCTGTAAATGCTTTAAGTAACTTTATTTTCCCCTCTTTTAAGCCTCTGTTAACTTATAATCGATTCCTGTATTAAGTCTCTTCTGTTAAATATGCCTGGAGTGATTTCTGTTTTTCTGATTGGATCCTGAATAATATAGTTCCCAGCATGTTCTTCACGTGTGCATGTCTTATGCCTCACACTAGTAGGTAAATTCTTTTGAGAACAGGGACAGTCTTATAAACATAATGGGTACAGGATCATGTGGGGTGATAATCACTGCTAGATGCTACCACAAACCATTAAATCCCAGGGGTTTAATGCAGTAAAGGCTGGTAGGGATATTACCCTATTTAGTGACTCAGGGATTCTGCCTCCCTCAGTATGTGACCTCTCACACCAGCACATGCTTTCCACGTGTGCCACGGCAGGGAAGAGAGAGATGGGATAGTCTCATCAAAGCATAAGTGTTTTGGTCTAGAAACGACTCATCACTTTCCATTTGCCAGACTCATTCATTTGCTTCAATCCAATGGCAAGAGAGATTGGGGCATATAGGGTACATGTGGATTTTTAAAAAGTACTTAATATTTCCATTATATAGAGATTTTCAAATTAGACAGAATTGGATTTAAATCTGCATTTTGTTTCTTACCAGCTGTGTGGTCTTGGACAAATTACCTAACTCCTCTGAGCCTTAACTTTCCATCTTTAATAATTTTCAATTTGTAAGGTTGTTGTAAATCTTACAGAAATGATGGTTGTGGGGATAAAAAAACATTATGATGACGATGATGATAGCAGGTGATGTTTGAGCGTGCTTACAATGCGCAGGCAGACACAGTGCTAAAACTCTACATACATAATCCCATATTATTCAACTCTCAAAATGTTGTCTAGAAGATACTAACATATACCCATTTTACAGAAGAGAAACTGAGATACAAAAATGAACTTGCCCAAAAACACACAGCTGGAAAATGACAGCTGGTATTTGAAACGACAACAGACTGACTTCAAAATCCATATTCTTTCCACTGTGCTTTAAATAAGTGTCATAAACTCCTAAGCTTTTAATCCATGGCGAGTCTGAGTTCTCCAATAGTAATTAATCAAAATAATAGTAATACTCACTTATTATTTATATAGCACTTACTACAAGCATTATTCATATATATATATATATATATATATATATATATATATACTCATTTAATCATTTTAATTTCATCATTTTGAAAATAAAGGATACAGTTAAGTAATTTGCCCAAGATCACACAGCTACATAGTGACTCTTATGGAAGAGTTAGTAAGATAATTCTATGGCCAATTATGTTTGAAAGCCACCATTTGCTGTATTGCCCTTTTTGGAGATTCACAATATAGTATTATAATTTTTGACCATCAGACATCCTGTACTAATAAAACCCCAGTATTGCCTCAGGATATTTGCCTTCGGAACACTTTGTCTTTTCTCCTAGCATGTGCAGGGACTAGTTCCTTGGACCTCTGTCTGGGAAAGCCTGGACCAGATTTCCGCCTCAATAATTCTTTCCAGAGCTTCAAGGAAAGAACCTGGAGTTTGCTCTTCCAAAAAGGCCCAGCTAGGGAGGACCTGTGAGCTGCAAAATGAGTGACAATTCACTGTCTGTTGTCCTTTCTTCTCTACAAGCACAGGGTACAACCCTCTCCTTCTTTCCCGATGGCTACCTCCTGCCATTTTGAGAAAACTCCATCCATCCTTGGTCAGGCCAATTCCCTGAAATGCGGGGTTGTTGTCAGATGCTGTTAGGAACAGCTTCCTTGGTGAAGTTGAGATTTGGGGCAGACCCCAGCTGGGTGCATCCTTCTTCTACATGGCTTGTGGAGCACATGTGACGTTCAGGTCTGATTCAGTGGAGGCTGGGTGTGGCTAACCAGTCATTTCTTACAGGGTGGGCCTTCAGCTCTTGGAGAATGAGCA
The DNA here is from genome assembly GCA_004024845.1 of Tonatia bakeri. NCBI lineage: Eukaryota > Metazoa > Chordata > Mammalia > Chiroptera > Phyllostomidae > Tonatia > Tonatia bakeri. The sequence goes on from PVIA01000779.1 coordinate 215,766, forward strand.
TTTGGAGGAGAACGTTTGCTCAGGACCTTGACTACATGGGAGAGGAGGGACTGTGGAAATAATCAGTGCTCGTGTATTATTTATCACTATCATTGCTTGGCACAAGCAGCTTCATTTCATTGACTTCTCACTTTTAAAGAAGCTGGAAATGTCCAATGTGGTTTTCCAGATTCCCTTGAGAAAATGTGAGTGAGTTTGTGCCATTCGCATTGTATTAATTCAGAAGGGGGTTTTGTTTTGTTTTGTTTCTTCTGAATGATACAGGAGTTGGCGGGGGGGGGGGGGGGTGGCTCTGCCCACAGGGAATCTCCAGCTGCTATGAATGAGAATAAGTCTATCAAGACATGATCTGCTTGAAGAGGAAAGGTAGCCGATCTCTCAAAGGAGAAGGGCGAAGAACCTGTTCCTCAATGGGCTTTTACTGGGTTTAATTTGCTTAAGAATACAGGGCGTATACATAAAGCTCATCAATCATTGTCAAGCAGAAATGATTAAACAATAGATAACATTCAAAGAACTCTGAGGGCTTATTCTGAATCAGGGTCAGATAGTTAAAGACCCATAAAACTTTGGGGAACAAACTCACTTCATGCTTGGACCCTTATCATTTACATTGAGGATATTAGCAAAGTAGGTTTCATAGGATTTTATGCAATCTTTCTTAGGCCTGATCACCCTAGGGAACCCACCCTTTCCAGAACAGGGCCACATCCACCTCCAGCATTGTTTCAGGCTTAAGTCAGGCAGGGGAAGTGAGGCAGCCAAGAAATCAGGAGACTTCTTGCAGACAGAATGAGGACTCAGGCTATGTCAGAGTTGAGGGGTGAGGGTCCAAAACCCCCTTTCTTCATAGCCCCCCAAGTCCTTCCCTGAGGGCCCCTCATGATGGTGCCTGTCTTAGGTTGTTCCTCCCTTGAGGAATATTACCCATCATTGGCTAAGCAGTCATGCACTAGGGGCCAGGCAGGGTGAAGTAAAGTGGACAGAGGCGGTGCTCCTGCCAGGGAGATAAGCTTTGTCTCCTTAGTGGCTTAGGGTCTCAAGCTCTCTCACTCAGCCTTAACTATGGAGGGTTACAGCTTCTAAAACCAGGCAGGGTGGTTCCCAACACAGGAGGAAATGGGAATCTAATTTAAGTGGAGCTCAGGTTCACCAGCAAACCCTTAATCATCCATTAACTATACCTTTTAATAGAGAAGCACAAGGAACCCCTGAAACCATAACATCAGGGAAAAGGGAGAGTAAAGGATGAAATGTCCCTCTCTCAGTGCCCCCTGGAAACTAGACCAAATATGTAAAATAGTGTCATTGCACATTTTCAAAGAAAAATCTGTCCTGAAAGTGTGTTTGATTCCCATGTTTCTATGTACCAGTATATTTTGAGAGGAGGGATATATCTCTTTATTTGCACAACTACCAGATTGTTCTCTATCTTCTGAATCTACAAAATGTAGCTTTTAAACATACAATAGGGGTTTTTAAGCCATCCACTATGTATTCTGATAGCCAAGCAAAGATGCAAAAAGTGGATATGCCTAAAGCTGATTCTCCACACACTTGCTCAAGGGGATTGGTCTTAACCAGCCAAGAAGTAAGACCTTGCCTAAAATTTGCAAGGCAGCTATCTGTAGATCAGGGGAAGGACAAGCTTTATGGTTGTGATAAGCTAGTCTCTGGCTTTCTAGTAGCTCGGTGGTTTTCACGCGTGCCCTATACACAAAACCTGGGTCAAAACAGTGGGTTAGGATTAGTAGGGTAGCAGTCTCATAGCACACATGACAGAAGATCAGTAATATATGCAAGAAACAAGGGGGGAGAGAGAGAGAGAGAGAGAGAGAGAGAGAAAATTGGACAAAGAGTTGCCCAAAAGAGTAATGATAGATAAAAGGGTTGTAGCTCTTGCTTCAAAAAGCTTTATGGTATTTTTAATTTCTCATCCATCTTAGAGTATTGCATTCTTTCCGCATACTCAAAGGCTTTCTGTGCATTCTCTTTGCTTCTCACTCCCCCAGGGCCTCTTTCAGCAACCACAACTAAAAAGATGCTGGTGAGAATGTACAAAACTTTCCAGCACTGGGTCGAGAATTATCTAGGGAGTCTAAAGTAGAGACCAGAGCCTCCTGGGTCAGTATCTCGGACAGGTCTATGTTCTGACCCCCTACTGTATTCTGACCCTGACTGACTGGCTGAGAATGTGGGAGGTGGGGAGGTCAACAAGAGACTTTGATAGTGGAAAGAAAAACATCTGATGAAAACAGCAGACACCCTGCTATCTGTTTGATGCTGGCCAAACCCCAGCTTCATCAGTTACTAGCAGTGAACTGTTTGCTCCTTTGTAAAATTAGTGTGATGACAAGTACTTTACAGGGTGGCTTTAAGTTTCTTGTAAGTTTTAAATGAGAAAACCTGTAAGTGTCTATCATAGTGCTCCATATTTAATTCTGTTCTCCTCCTCACTCCCCAAAAGCACATTTCTGAGCCTGCAGCCTGAGGTTGGGCAGCAGGGAAGTTGCAACACATTCGGTACCCACAACACAACAGGGCTGTGCTGGGCACAAAATGTGTCATCCCGGCCCATAGGGAGCCGGCAGTCTCTGGCAAGAAGATAAACAGGAATCACCTAATCATGGAAATACACAAGTACAAAATGCAGTAAGTGCCATAGGAGAAAGTACAGGGTGTTGTCATGGCCCTTGAAAGAGTACAGAAAAGCTGGAGCTGGCCAGGGGATGGGTTTGCAGGAGCAGAGAAGGGTCTCATGCCCTAACTCCTGCCACCCAGATCCTCTTCCCAGCACTCAATGTTTCTCCTTCTTCAGTTAGTTTTTCAATGCAGTTTTCCAGGGAGAGGTGAAGGACTGATTTGTAATCTCAACTGAAAGAGTTTCTTTCCTGGAATCAATGATGAATGGACCACAGGGGCCTGGGGCTTAACGAGAGAAGGACAAAAAATGCAAGTCCAAAAACATTGCAACAATTTCAGAATGCTGCACTGGTTCTTGACTGTCCTTTATTTCAGACATTTACAGGCTAACATGTTAGGTCTGATCGATACTCCAACAGTCAGCCTGGACTAGCCCTGGAGGCCAGTCCTGCCATTAAGAGGCATACAGAAAAACACACAAAGTGTGAGTTACAATTCAACACAGTAAGAATTAGAAGAGCAATATTTAGACTATGTTATGGAAATCTGGAGGACTTCTCTGAGAGGGACATCTATCTGAGAGGAGGAAGGTTCTGGCCACATTGTTTCCGTTTAACCAAAATATTTCAGTGAGATATGAGGATAATTTAGGGTAGACTTTGTCATGCTGCAGTAACAAATGAGCCCAAGTCTCTGTGGCTTAACAGGTTTCTTCCACTTTGTGGTACTTCCATATTCAAAACGTGTCTTCCAAAGTCACCATGAGAAGGGAAAAGAGCAAAGGGAGCATTGAGCTTGGGAGGTTTTTATGAACCAGATATGAGCCACATTACTTCTGACCTCCTTCCTGATACGGACCTCGGCTCGTGGGGTCTGCGTCATTATGGATGAAATATGGGACAAATTCACACAGACTTCCAAGTCCTGTGGAGGAAAATGGACAGCATGGCTTTTCTCTCAAGGGGAGCAGAAGCTGTGGCCCTTGCTCCAGTGAGCTTTTATTGTCTTACTGGGCACATTACAAGAAGATCCTCATTAACTATGCACAGGCTCGCTTTAGGTGGTTACCTTATACAGAAAACAAAGGAGAGGATGCTGGTAATCACATCACAGAAGAGGGATATTTGCAGATGAAAAGATGAAAGTAATTGAACCAGTTACACTCATCCTTGGAAGGTTTAGCATGGATTTTAGGAAGTTGCTTTGCAGTAAATGTCCTCAATTCAGGTTGAGGGAGTTTTAGCAAAAAGCAAGACTCATATCTGCCTACGTACATTGTACATTGCAGGCCTGATTCCCCACGGGGAAACCTATCTGTGGGCGTGGGTGCTGTGCATCTCCCAGTGGGAGCTGGGCCCATGCCATGCAGAGCAGCCTCCCACACCTTCCAATTCATCTATACTCAGTCACATGGCTCCAGCATATTTCCGGGAGACTGAAAAATAAAGTTTAGCTGTGTAACTGAAGGAAAACAAAATGGACTTTTCAAACACATAGCAAACACATTCCGTCTGTGACGGAATATAGTGTCACTCAGGGGCTTTTCAGAGACCGACCTGTCGTGTCTTGTTTTTGAGAGTTCACTTAGGTTGATTCGGATAAGGCTGATCTAGGTTTGAATTAAGAGTTTCACCTTTTACTATCTTTATAAATCCAGGCAATTTCCTTGTATATAATGTCAGGATTGATGACAATGCCTCTTTCATAAGGCAGTCACAAAGATCCGCGATTATTCCTGCCTTGTAGTACATGCTTAGTAAGTGGCAGTCATTATTTCACAGTGTGGGTTCCTTGCCATGACTTATCCCCATCTACATCAAATGGTTTCTCCGTGAGAATACCATTGCCCTGTGATTTTGTGCAATAATCTGGTTTCAGCATGAATCCCTACTGCCTTTTTCACAAGCTAAAACTCTACTCCCTCCCTCATACAGCAAAGGTCGTGTTGAGGTGAGCTGGCTCCCTCCTTCCTGCAGAATCTCTGAAAAGTTCCTAAAGCACTGGATAAAAAACTTCATATATTGGAAAAATTAGAATCAGTGTCTCCATACTATTAAATGAAAAATCTAAACCTTGTAAAAACAATATTTAAGAAATATAGCACCATATTCTCTCAGAAGATCCTGTGGCTCTCTGGAGACATTATGATGGTAGAAGACAAAAAGCAGTTGTGTCTGCCTCTTCCTTTCCCAGGGAATGGAGAAATATCTGTGAGCCAACAATGTACACAGTCAGTTTTGCACCACGCCTCAATCTGTGTTCAGACAAATGTGAACAAAACCCAGTGGTGTACCAGAGTATCTTATAGAGGCTCGTAAGAGTCAATTGTGAGCATTTCTTCCCAAATCCTCATTCAGTGACGTAATGCAAGAGCTTTTGCTAGAATGGCCTTTGCTATTCCAGGTCTGAATTAACTGTTTCTGTAAGGTTTCTTTATTCATTTAATAATATGGAATTCCAAATTCTGGATGTTTCAATATATGAGGTACCATGTTCAGTGACATGACAATGGTAGCTTGAAATTGAACATGGATGGAGTATTTACACCATGGAAATTGGCAAACACTAAAAATCAGGAATTGTTCATTTTTCATTCAGAAAGTGGGCTAGAGAGCCAATTGTTAGCTATTTTCTAGCACATCATGAGTGTGACCATCTATTCAAATGGCAAACATGTAACATACAATGAGGGTGCAGCCCAGAGGTCAAAGGGACTTCAAGTGCTTTGGTGAGAACAAGACTATGCGTCTATGGATGATTGGGTGTCTTTGTTAATATGTTTCAAATATAATGTTTATTGTTTATGTATTTTTTGCAAAATGATATGCTTATGGTATAAAAAGAAGAAAATTAAAATCACCCAGGAGTCTACTACTGAGGAATAGCTTCTGTTAATGTTTTCATCTCTTTGCATTTATATATGAATAATAATATTAAAAAATACCATCTCACACCTGTCAGAAGGGTTATCATCAATAAATCAAAAAAAACCAATGAGTGCTGGTGAGGATGTGGAGAATGGGGAACCCTTTTGCACTGTTGGTGGGAATGCAGACTAGCAGCCACTATGGAAAGCAGTATGGAGATACCTCAAAAAGTTAAAAATGGATCTGCCTTTGACCCAGCAATCCCATTTCTGGGAATATAGCCAAAGGAACGCAAAACACTAATTCAAAGGAACATAAGCATCCCTATGTTCATTGCAGCATTATTTACAATTGGTAGGATATGGAAGCAACCCAAGTTTCCATCAATAGATGAATGGATAAAACAGCTATGGAACATTTACACAATGGAGTTCTACTTGGCTGTAAAATAGAAGAAAATTTTATCCTTTACAACAGTATGGATGGACTTGGAGAATATTATGCTAAGTGAAATAAGCCAGTCAGAGAAAGACAAATACCATATGGTTTCACTCATATGTGGAATCCTATGAACAAACTGAACTAACAAGCAAAGCAGACAGACTGATAGACAGAGAACAGAAGACAATTAGTTGTCAGGGGAGGACGTTAAGGGGTGGAGGGACTGAGCAAAAAGGATAAAGGACTCAGGGACATGGACAACAGTGTGGTGACTGCCGGGGGGAGGGAGGTATAAGAGGACTAAATGGTAATGAAAATATATAGTAAAGATTGTATAAAAATAGTATTATACCACACATTAGTTTTCCCAAGTTACAATATCTTTACAGGTAGTTGTGTGTTCTTTGGCAACACCACTTGTGTGGTTGTTTGGCATCATTAAAACATGAATGAATTATAAGCATTAAACATAGTATCATTCTTTTCATTGTAAAGAGATGAATCTCTTAACTACTGAGTGGCAGGAAATTTCTCATGAGCTTGTGCCACCTGCATATAGGCAGGTCAGAGTAACGAGCACACTGATGCTATTTTAGCCACCTGCCTGAATCTCTCCTCAAATATTTGGCTGATAATTTTGAGGTTCTCATAGCTGCTTTCAACCCTCTCAGCTCACCAGGAAAGAACAAATTAGAGACTATTTCTAGGTAAAGAGAATTCTCATGATTTCCTGTAAGGGTTGCCGTGCATGACAAAAAGAGATTTGAATAAAAACATTCATTAACAAAAAAAATGGAGATAAACATCCCTGAGTACGAACATGCTTTCCCAACCCACCACTGAACTCTTTGCCTCTCTGATACTCAAACATCAATTAAAATAAAATAATTTTTCTTAAATTATCCTTTCAATCCACTTTTCACACAAAGCAGCATTAAACTTCTGCAGATTCAGCTCTGAGCTATTATCTCTGAGTTGATATTAACTATGATGCTGGTTGGGTGAGACTCTCTGTAAACCAATTTAAAAGGTGACATAATCTACCCCACTCGCCATGCTTCCAATCCCTATCCTAATTTAATTTTTTACATAGCACTCTGCTTATTTTGTCACAAGCTGTATGATTTACTTATTGTGTTTACTGCCTTCTCTCTGCTGGAGAGTAGTAAGCTCCATCAGTAAAGGGATCTTTGTCTGTCTTGCTTACTAATGTGAACTCACACTTTGCAGAGTGGCTGGCACATAGTAGGTGCTCACTAAATATGCTTTTTAGTAAATACCTTGGCCCTGATGTGAACTCAGAGTCCTTGTATATCGGCTATTTTTTTTATCCACACCTCTGAGAACAGCTGGGAGTTGGACGTTGACACAGGGAGGAAGCAGAACTGGGCTGAAGGCTATTTCTCTTTTTAGGAACCACCCTGAGACTTACCTGCTTCAAGAGGATTAAAGGTAGAGGAGCAAGAGATGAAGGCAGAGCCTTCAAAGAAACCCACCCAGGCCCATATTATTTCTTTGAAATCATGTCCAGATTCAGATATTTCCAGTGCATCCTTATCTCCCAACCCAGTTTGATACCAGATTGTGGTCTATGTTCTCATAGGTACCATTTAATGCATATCAGTTAAGTGTTGGAAACCGATCTGGACATGTAACATATAATAATTATTTTAATACTGATAAGCCCAAAAAAGCATGTGTCACTATCACCATTTTACAGATGAGAGCATTGAGACTGAGAGGCGCCGAATAGTTTATTCAAGGTGGCACTTGCCAAGACATGGTTGAGCAAAACTGATCCTAGTCCAAGCCTATGACCTTACTACAGTGGCTCTGCTTTGCTGTGAGACTTTGGGCACCAGATTACATTCTCCTCAATTTCCTGATCTGTGAAATACAGATAAAACTAGGCTCTTTGAAGGTTTGGAATGAGGATTAAATAAGGTAGTATGTGCAGAATTTGCTTACCACAATGCTTAACACTCAGCAAGTAGAAGTTTCTGTCTTTCCCATTTGATAATAACATAACATAACATAACATACATAACATAACGACTTAGGATGATTCAGGTCTCCATATTCCCCATGTGTGCTGCTTCCAGGCCCACCCAAGTCGACTCCTGGCAAATCCCTGGAAATGAGAGCTCTCCTTCAGTCACACACACTCAAGAACTCAACCAGGACAGAAAGCACATCTTCTTTGTGAACATCCCTTTGGGTTCATGAGGAAGGAAGAAAAGCACAAATAAGATAACAAAACAATATCAAAAATAAGGAAATTTCAAAATACTCGATTGATGTTTCTAGTGCTGAGTGAAGTCAGAAACAGGAACAGTTGAAATTTATTAGGTCCCTACTCCTGGGTCAGCTCTGCTGACGCCTCACACACATATGCATTCTGTTGTAAGATTTAGAAACTGAGGCTAAGAGAGGTTGAGCAAACTTCTCAAGACCACCCAGCGAGTGAGTGATGTGATGGAGGCGAAGACTGAGCCCAGACCTGTCTGATCTGAACGTCACACTTTTAATGTGTGTTGACTGCTAATGGGGTGACTTGTGGCTTCATGACATTGATCCCCTAGTGACACTCTGCTTCCTTGTAAGGTTCCATCTCAGCCAGGAAGATGATTGTGAGGTTTATCTTCTCTGTTAAAGTATAGGCCTTTTAAAGATAAGGACTGAGACATATTATTACATATATCTCTGGTTATACTTGCTACATCTAGTCCAGCCTTTATTGTCTATGATGGTAAGTAAATATTTGGGGTCTTTACTATTTATAATACTCAATAAATATTTTTGGTTGATCCATCCATAAAAGACCTCAACATGAATGCCTTGGGGAAACCTTGATCTCTCAGGGCTAACTCCACAGTAAGTAAGACGCCCTACTATGAGAAGAATAGAAATGAAAATCTTTTGGATCACATGGAGGAAAATGTTGCACTTTGGAGTTAATTCCCAGTGGCAACAGCCTCCGGTTTTGTACAGGTTTTATTCAACATTTCCTCACTCACTTGTCTTCTCCAGGACCAGCATAGCTCTGTGCTTACGTAAAGACCCAAACTGTACTTTATGCTCTTTGGTCTCCCCAGGAAGGTGCTGTGGTGCCTTTTGTACCCGTGACCTGGGTGCAGCTGTTTAGCAAGGACTTCAGCTTCTGCTGGCTGCACTTGTATTTATTCTGCACCTTTCTCTAATGACCGATCCTTCTTAATCTTGTTAGGGAGAAGACGGACCAGGTTTAATCACACCATGCATCATGATCAGGACACAGTGTGCTAAGAAGGGCACTTTATTGCATTGTCTAAACTGAGTTTTAATGCAAATAATTTTGACAACTAGGAGATGCTATTATTTATTCAATTGGGACATTACTACAAGTGCACATCTGTTCTAAATTCTGAATAAAGAGTAGCAAATCGAGTCCTATTTCATCTCTAGGTGGCTTTCTTGAGCCTCTGAAGAGGTTCCTGGTTTTCACAGCTAAGGCCATATAGGAATCCTTTGCTTGTATTCTGAGCTTTCCCCAGATGGAGAAGGAGCACACAGCGGTACCTGTACTGCTCACACAGGGACTGCTGTTGGCAGGAAGCACTGACGTCATATCACAGCATCTGGTTCTTACCTTTGTTATCTTAAAAGAGAGAGAGAGATGTTAGGGATATCCTTCCCCAGCCCCACCTTCAATCCTGGGCTGCGAGTCCTAGTCATTCAACCTTTGGAAAAAACAGGTACATGCTCTGCTCTTTCTTCTCTCTCCAAAGCAGGGGTCACCAACAGAGGGGAACCTTATAGATGGGCCCCAGTAACTGACTGTGAGAGGGGTTTGAGGTTCTACTGAACTCTGTCCATCGCATGTGATTGATTAGGGGTACATATTTGGCTTTTTCTGGTTGATCCTAAGCTGGAAATGAAGACAACAATTATGAAAGCTGTCAGTTATCTGTCAGGTTCTGGGCACTTTGGACGGATTGTTACAGGGATTATTGTTTGGCTTCCTGGACCAGTTTCTAGAGATAGCAGTCTGACTTCCCAAAAGTTTGACTTCTCGAACTGCTTTCCTGGGCTGGTTGCTGCGGATAATGAGCTGGTTTCCTAGGCTGGTTGCTGCAGAGTGTTGGTCTGCAGCAATTCCATTTTCATATGTGGTCCGGCCATTGTGTCTTTGTACATTCAGTCTCTCACTCTCTGCTGGGGAAGTGAGGAGCCGCAGCACGGAATGTGTCTTCTTTTATCCTCACTCTCTTGTTCGGGCGAGACCTTTCTGAGGTTCGGATTTGAGAGACGCATGAAGAAGCCCAACAGTGTTCACACATCCAAGCCATGTTTTGTAATCAGCCTTGTCAGTAAGAACATTGATCTCTATCTGCCTGACCTCTGGATTCCTCAAAGTTGGTGCTAAACTCATGAGTGAAGGCAGGGTAAGGTCCGTTATTTCACCATAGGCCTCCAGCCCTGTGAAGGGCTGTGATTCAAGCAGAACTGAGGAAGTATCTTAATGGGCAGAAAACTTTAGAAATCTATTCCCTCTCCTTTTCTTAATACCTGATATAACTCTCTAACTTAATAACAAATTTAAATCCCTTTGTATTCACATAATAACTTTCATTTTATTCCCTTTATGGTCCAAATTGTTGCCTTTTAGGGCCTTGAATTGCCATTTTTTTTGTCTCTTTTTATGGGATCTGTGGTTCTTTTTATTATAGTATATAGAATAGAGTTTACTTGGAACTTTGGTTATGTGGATACAGACATTAAAGGAACACAGATGGTTGTAAAATATTATGGGCACCATTGGGCTTGGGGAAGGTGATAAGTCTGAGCTCTCTCTCTTTCTCTCTTTTTTCAGTTTATTGAGATATTATTAACTTATGACGTGCAAGTTTAAGGTATATGATTTCTGGTGAGAAATATGCTATGATTCTTACACTTATTCCTCTGTAGGTAAGGTATGTTTATTCCCTTTTTTATTTCTTGGTTTTCTCTGTCTTTTTGGTTTTCTGCAGTTCAAATAAGACATGCCTTGATGTATGTATTTGACCTTTATCTTGATTGGTGTTATCTGGGCTTCCTAGATCTACTGTTTGGTGTCAAACATTAATTTTGGACATTTTCAGCTATTATTACTTCAATATTTCTTCTGTTCTCCATTTTGCTTTGGGTATTCCAATTATACACTTTATAGCTTTTAAAATTATTTCACAATTCTTGATGAATTTCCTTTTTCTTTCTGCCCATTATTTTTCTCTTTGCATTCCAGTGTGGAAAGTTTCTACTAATATAACTTCATGCTCCTTGATTCGTTCCCCAGCCGTGTTCAGCTAACTGATGAGCCCCTCAAAGGCATTCTTTATTTCCACTGCAGCACTTTTGGTGTCTAGCATTTCCTTTGATTTTTTCTTACAGTTTCTATCTCTTTACTTACTTTACCCGTCTATTCTTGTGGGTTGCCTACTTTTTTTTTCAATAGAGTCCTTAGTATATAAATCCTAGTCACTTTAAGTTTTCTGTCTGAGCATTCTAAAATTTGTCTTCTATCAGAATCTAGCTCTGATACTTGCTTTGATCTTCAGACTACGTGTTTTCTCGAGTTTTGGCATGCCTCGTGTTTTTTGTTGAAAGTTGAGTGTGACGGGTCAGGTAACAGACACTGCGATAAATGGCACTTTAGGATGAGGGGTTACGTTAACCAGGCTGGGAGTGGGGCTGTAGTTAACGTTTGCTGTAGCTGGAGATGCCAGAGGCTTCCATTTTCTTCCATGCCTTGGTTTCTGTTTCTGCTGTCGCTGGATTATTTAAGAACTCCTCTTTAGCTAACATCTGGGCCCTGCAACTCTGCAGCTGGAGTGTTATACTGAAGTCCTGTTGGTATGGTGATAAGGTGTGGGGTGGAGAACAGTCCATAATCTTATGATTAAATCTGTTATTTACTGGGCTTGTGGCTCTTGGGTGTGACCTTCGCAATTGTTTCTTAGCTTCCCTCCTCCTGGGTCTTCTTCCACCTTGGTATTCTTTCCCTCCACCTGCCAGAGCCATGAGGGGATTTACTGGGGGGTAGGAGGGCCCTCCACCATGAGAACCTCATGGGATTCCTGGGGGTAAAACCTACAAAAGTGGGCCCCCCATCCTGGGACTACAACCTCAAGAGTTTCTCATTCTCAGGCTGAGTCCTCACTTAGCCTCCAACCACTCATCAAATTGCCATTTAAGCATTCTACAAGTTTCTGACCCCTGCTGCTCCAGTTCCTCGCAAGTAGATCTCACTGCGACTTTCCGAATTCACCGGTCTCTCCAGATTTCAGGACAAAAGTTTGCCCTGTGAACTCAGTTTCATGACAGGACAAAGAAGAACAGTTGACTTTCAGTTTATTTAGCTTTTTCTTATTGTAAGGATGGGAATGATGATGCTGAGCTTATTGTATGTTGGAGCTGAAACTGAATGTCTTTTCTTCCTTTTTTCGGATTTTTGATACACACTTTTGAACATATACAAAGGGAGAGAGAGTAGTGAAATTACTTTCCAAGCCCAGCAGCCATCTAGCCAGCATGAGAAGAAGGCAGAGCAGAAACGCAGGCGCCCAGGTCCCTGCAAAGTCTGTGCAAACAGCACAGCCCTGGACTCTCCTCTTCTGGGCTTCTCGTCAGGTGAGAAAAAATCTAGACTTGACTTTGTTTATCTCACATTTTTTTTTACAAGCAGATGAACTTAATCCTTAGGGCTATACCACCCCTCCCTCACCTCATCTCGCATTCCTTGTGATTCTACTGATTTTCTTAAGGTTTAAGAATTATATACTATTTTGCTCCCCCTTTCTCCTTTTATCACCTTCCATCTTGTATTTATCCTGTCAATCAGTTTGGTCAATTACTGTTTTTTCCATAATGCCTTGGACACAGTAGATACTAGATAAATATTGGCTGAATGAATGAATAGTATCTTTTCCATAACGCCTTGGACACAGTAGATACTAGATAAATATTGGCTGAATGAATGAATAGTATCTTGATTATCATCATTTCTAAGCATATGTAAAGGCAAGGGGTTCACGCATAAATCTATTTCCAGTGTCTATACCAGAATCAACTCAAAAGAGAAACTGACATGCGTGTCTTTATCTTACCTCAAAAATAAAACATTTCAAAAGCAAAAGCAAAGCTTCAATGATTGTCAAAATGACTTGTCAAAGTATGTACTTCAGCTAAATATTCAGTCCCCAGAAGGATATATTCCCCCCCGCCTACCTAGATAATTGGTTCAGTCTTTCAGCGGCATTCTCTGTGGCTTCCTATGGTGCCTGTAAACTTCTGCGGCTCTAGACAAGCCAGTGCTTGGCTCAAGGGTGGACTGCAGATTAGTACCAATGAGGAGCACTGCAAATCCAATGCCAAGAGCTAGAGGAGTTTTTCCTGGGCCTTCCTATGCATTATATACCTGGGAATGCAGGGAGATAATGTAAAATGAGAGAAAAATGAACTACACATCATATTTTTTTCTTAGCACTTTTCATATTTGAAGCTAAATTTCATTTTTTTCCCCTCAATGTTGTGATTTTCTGTCTTCTCCCTCTAGAATGTGAGCTCCATGAGGGCAAGGACCACATCTACCTTGAAATTCTCTTACCATGAAAACTTGGCACTGCGTGGATTATCAGTAAATATTTCTCAAATGAATGGATGCACCAACAGACGGTTCAGAGAATGAACCATCAGCCTCTGGGACAAGCACAGCTCCCCCTGGTGGAGCTGAGTGTTAAATCATGCTGGGAATCAGCTTGCCTAGGTTAGTATTCAAGTACTGCCTTTTGCCAGATGTTGCAACTGGGCTTACTTTCTTAATCACACTGAACCTATTTCCTTACCCATAAAGAGCGAGCAATAATTATATTCTCCACTGTATTGCATATAATACCAGTTTCTAAGTTCCAACTTACGTTTGCTCCAAAATCTGCAATGAGAAGGTTCAGAGAAGGAAGTGTCCAGGATCAATTTATAATGTGCAGTGTTCGAGATTCACATCTGTGTGTCAAGCATTGACCACCTCTAATTAGTCTAATTATTTAATATGGTGTATTTATACTAAGTGCTCTCTTAGGTTTCTTTGACCATCAGCATTTCATACTAGGCGACCAAGCGTGTGGTTCTGAGGGACTTCCCCACACTCCTCCTTTCTCCTTTCCCCAGCGCAGTGCTTCCTGGAGTGTTTTATTCTGCACGCCCATCACAAGTCTACCATGTCTCCTGAAACTAAGAGGACCAAGTACAGAACACATGGCTTGTCTTTAGCCTGATGTTGCAGCATCCTGAGGTGAGTAGAATGGGTTTGGCACACCCACCTAATCCCTGCAGGGAAAGGCACGATGCCCCAAAAATGTTGTTCACCTCTCCCATGTCAGTATCTTTTTCGGGATTTCAAAGAGGATGATGCATTGTGGTTTTATGGGTTTCAGAAGACACTGAAGCCTGGCAAGGAGTATCACAGAGGCTAATTTAACATGGAACAGTCCTGGAACATCAACTGAACCATTGAGAACATATTAATGTGTCTGTCTGGCTGGACACGCAGATTCACATGCCCCCATGAAAGAAGGGCAAGCATCAATTTCTCAGAATTTTTGTAGGGAAGTGCTCCTAATAGAAGAAAATATTCTTCTAAAACCAGAGGGCAGTGAAATTATGAATCAATTCTTCTCTCATATTTGCCTATGCTCTGATACTCAGAACGGAAAACTTTTATTCCATAACTAAATGCCTAATGTTGTTCATTGAAACACCATCAGCGGCTTCTGAGGTGACATTTAGTAGGAGAATTTCATATTTCCTGGTTCTAGAAAGGGCTCCAGAGTCTTAGTCTCTTTATTACTTGCCATGTGATTGTATTGCCTTGTTCAACTAATGACCGCCATGGAATCACCACTTCCAGCTTCAATGCCTGTGCATATCTCTCCTCTCTACTGGATTTTACTTTGGTCAGTGGGACATGGGCAAATACGACTCAGATAGGAACTTGCTGAGCACCAGCACAGTGGAGCACTTGTACTTCATGTAACGCGGCCTTTACCCTGTGAGGAAACCCGGCCCCTAGCTTACTTCTTTGAGATTGAAAGACCCTCGTGAGAGACAGGTGTCGCCATCCTAAGTCATCCCAACTCTACCAGCTGAGCCCTGCTTCGGCCCACTCTCCAACTGTATTTAGTCTCCTGAGGGAACCCAGGAATCAGCGGGGAAACCAGCCAGCCAACTCACAGAACTATGAGAAGAAATAAAGTGAAGTGATAAATTGTTGTTTTAAGTTGCTAGGTTTTGAGGTTGTTGATTCCATATCAATAAGTAACCGGTACTCTAATTTTGGGCTAGTTTGAAAATTCTTGGGAGGCTGAGTTTTTCCCCCTTCTATAAAATGAGAATGATGTTGGTTATGAGAATAGTGTAAAGATTAAGTAGAGTGATGAATTTGTCCCTAACTCTGAGCTTGGCCCATAGAAGACACTAGACTTTTAAAAATTTCATGTATTTATAACTACTTTTGCTTCCTGTATACCAATAGGATAAAAATTTTAATTTGATTTCTGTCAAGAAAATTTAATGAATGTTCTATGAGAGATATTTTATAGGTACATCAGGAGTGATTAATCAAGATGAGAAAGGTTTTTCTTCTCATAAGATACTTTTGAAATTTGTTTCATAAAAGAAAAAAATGGCTTTTGTCAGAACAGTAATATTTGCCTAGCTAATGTTGATTTGTTTTCAAATAATTCAATAGACTATGCATTTTGACTAGAGAGTAACTACAAAGAGAGACTGTGTGATGATACTGGTTTTAAAAGGCATACAACAAACTGAGAACATAATTGGGGAAAACAACTTATTCATTTCTGAGACAAAAAACATGCCCTTTACATACCTTGATGCTGACTCAAGCCAAAGTATGACACACATGATTCCCTACAAATATTTATTTGTAGAAAATGAAGTCTAATGGTGTAATTATGGAGAAAATCACAGCCGTGTTTACCAGACATTCTAAACAAAAATTTTTCTAAAGAAATGTAATGGTAGATCAGGATATTTAAAAAGATGATACACTTTGAAGTAGCTGAAGGATCCAGAGTGGTTCAGTCTATTGAAAATAGGTTTATTGCCATAGAGAACATCATTATATCCTGTGAACATTCAAGATGAAATAAACAAAACAGGAAGAATATAGGATGATGAAATTACCTTAGCCCTATTCAATATATTGCAATAGGATTCTCAGGCTATTATTGACTGATCTGGTGAAGGCTAGAGAACGTGTACAACATTATTGGAGAAATCAGTATAAAAATACAAAGCAATCCAGAAGCTAATTTAGGTCAGACTTCCAAGGGGTCTACCTGTGTGCCTATAGTGAGCTAATTAACTTTATTTTTTCTCTAATAGTACCTACCTAATAGGGTTATTGACATCTTTTAATGAGACAATCCATATAAAGCATTTATAATAGAGTCTGCAAGTATTAGGTTTCCACCACATGTTAGCTTTTATGATTTCCACCTTGTGTTAGCTTTTTCGATTACCAGTAGCCATCAGTAGATGTTCTACTTAATATAGGGGAGGACTGAATGTGGGAGGTGGGGGTGGGTAGGGCAGGGGAAACTAATGGGGGAAAATGGGGACAACTGTAATTGAACGACAACAATAATAAATAATAAATAAATAAATAAAGTGTTCTGTTCCAACAACCAAACTGATATGAATATATAGGTGCAAGCTTTTCTTTGGATAATTATGCTGACATTAAACTCTGCTTGGCAAACCGGAACTCACTTTCTAAAAATAGATGCGTTTGTAAGTAAGGAACAGAAGGAGTGTGAATTATTTAATGCAAGAGCATCTTACATGTCATGATCTAACTCTGTCCACTGTATTATACACTTTGGACTGCTATAACAAAATAATGTAGACTAGGTGACTTAGACAACAGGTGTTTATTTCTCACAGTTCTGGAGGCTGGGAAGCCCAAAGTCAGGGATCCAGCATGATCATGTCCTGATGAGAGCCCTTTTTCTGGTGCGCAAATGGCTGCCTTGTGACATGGTAGAGAGAGAAAGAATAAGGTCTCTGGTCTTTTCTTCTAAAATCTCTAATCCTGCCATGTGGACCTAACCCTCATAATTTCCTCTAAATCCAATCACCCCCAAAGGTCCCACCTTCTGTTGTCATCATAGGGAGTTAGGGCTTCAAAATATGAGTTGGAAGTGGAGAACATAACAGTCAGTGGCAAGATGACTGGGTGAAGTATATGGCGGGGGGCCGGTGAAAGAAGGAATACCACAATATAGAGTGGGGGATGAGCTTACCCTTCCCATGTGGTATGTGAATCAGTCTTCTAGGTTACCTAAATAGATGCAAAATTGGTAGAATGAGCATGGTATTATGGAAAGCGAGTTTTAACTTGTAGACAAAATTGGAAGTTTTCATTGCTATGTCAATTGCAAGGTTGTCTCATATCTCTGAGCCTCAGTTTCATACCTATAAATTAGGCATTGAATTAGTTAATTTCCAATGTCGCTTCGGTCATCCTTTCATACAACGAATCAATAATGATCTTAGCAAAATGTTGTTAAACTGAACTTTGCATCTCTGTCATTGCTGTCCATTTACCATTATTTTAATTAGATGCAGTATATTAACTATGAGCTGGAGTTTGACAGGACACATATTTGGGAGGAAACTTTCTAGGAAATACTGAGAACAGTTTATTCTTAAAAGTCAAGCTAGGCCCCTAATGACACTAGGCCTTAAAGAAAAATGTATCTTTTTTTTTTTTTCCCAGTTGAAGGCAAGTGCTTTAGACAGCAATTCCAGAAGTTGCATAAAGAACTGGATTGGTGCCTTCCCCTGGGGCAGGCTTGGGGAATGGTTTTGTCCTGATTTCTATCTGTCCTCTCTTCCTTGTCTGTCCCCCACTTCTGTTCCATTAAGGAAGCTCTGCAAATCCCTGTAAACTCTGAAGAGACACGACTTCAGTCTGTGTCTTTGTAAATGCTTTCTCTTCTTACAGTGATTTAGTCTTTAAAATTTAATTGATAAAATTATATGCACTCATTCTCAAAATTATCAGAAACACTGAAAAAATTAAAGCAGCAGGAAAAAAAAAGGTCCACAATCTCATGGCCCAGTAGTAACTGTGGTTAGAGTTTAACAATTTTTAATATTTTTTGATGTAGGTGACTATAAATGTGTTAGCTCCAAAGTGCGGTTTCTTTTTTTTAATTATTATTATGATACCACAAGCATTTCCCATCCCATTAAAAATTCCATGGCAGTCTTTGATTTAATGGAAGTATGTTATTCCACTTATAGGTCATATGTTTTTAACCCATATTCCACTGTTAGATATTTCCTTTTTCTCCCCACTATTATAAGTTCTTCATGAATGTCTTTGAAAATAAGTGTGTATCTGTATTTCTGATTTTTTTCAAGTTATACTCCTAGTATGTCTCAATTTCTCCACCAAAGAGCATGAGGACTTTTAAGGTTGGCCAAATTGGTTTTCTACTTGCATTAACTGATAATCCCACTAGCATGTAAGAGAATGCTTAGTTTTGTAAGTTTCCCTAGATCAAAAGAAGCAGATTCTCTAAAGAAATATCTAAGTAGAATATAATGGTATGTACCAGACAGAGTTTTTAAATCAGAGAATAGAGCCCTAAGGGGAAGAAAGAATTCTTAAGAAATAGATAATGAGCAGCTAGCTTGGGGAACGTAAACGCAGGTGTCCACCTTGCAGTCCTTATCACACAGCTGGAGGGGCAGTCATTGGCTTCTCACTTTCCCTCACTAGTCTGCCAGCTCCATGTCTGAAAATATTTGTTGATTACAAATCAGAAGTTTATTTCCACCAGGTGGAATTTTCCAAACACTGCATTCCTATTATTATCTCACTCCTTGCGCTGAGTTGGGGGCAAGCTAAGTTCACAGGGAGAATTAGCTGTCTCAAGCCAGAGGCATTAGTGACAGAACCTATTATTCACAAAGCAGACATTATTCTGATTGGTAGTATCTATAAATTATACTTTCTTCATTGTCTTTCACTAATGGGCCTATTGCTGAGGAATAAGGGGAGTTCCTTGAGGCCATAGAAGTGCTTAATAAACCACTGGGGAATGGATGACTATTGCCAAATGGAAAACCATCTGGCCTCAGTTTCGGGTCAGATGGAAAGACAGAGACCACTGCAGGGGAGAAGGGGAAGGGAGCATTGACCTTGAGAGGCTGTGGTACCTGGGAAAACTGAGCATCACTTTGAATTTGAAAAGAAAATTAAATAACACTATTATATATCAGGTCTCCTTAAGGGTAATCCCTGGAGGACTAGATTGAAGGGTGGAAAAGGAATAAAATAGGAAAAAGAATATCAGGGAGCAAGGTAACAAAGAGGCAAATGTCAACTCTGTTGATTTTATTTGATTTGAGATTATATCCAACCTCCTTCTGAAAAGACAAGGTGGTTATATATTAAAACCCTAATGCAAAGTAAGTAATATAAGGTCTTTGACCCCAAAGAAAAAAAGAACTTGCATTTTTAGACCACAGGGCATGACACAGTCCAGATGGTGAGGTCCAGATAGAACTTCTCTCTGCCACTACCACCCCGTGACCACAGTGTTTAGCTGAACTCACCTTTCAACTTCTTTGTTTTTGCAACAAGACATGTCTTACTCAAGGTTAACACTCAGAGATCTCATGAGTTCATAGGAGTGTCACATGCTAGCACAGTCTATAATTAGGAAAAATGGCATTATTGTTCAATATGCTGTTACTGAATATTATATGCTGTTATTCAATATTGCTCATGCAGTTACTTCTACTTACAAGCTTTTGTCCTGTAGATACTTCACAAGAGAATGTGATTCACAAGAGAAAGTGAGAGGTAATACATACTCTGGTTCCCCAACCCAAGTTCCCTTTAACTAGGTCAGCTGCCCTCAGTATTGTTAGCTGCCCTGGGTATTGTTAGGTAAGGGCATATGACTGCCTGTCTTTCCCCCAAACTGGCCTCTGTTAAGTGAAGACTCTTAACCTGAGAGAAGAGACCCACCACCCACCTGAGACCTCCCATATCCAATGACTGACTGGAAACATAGTTAAAATGTCAGCCCACCTTGCCTCCAGCAGGCACACACCTGTGTTGGAGGTTATGCTCAAGCACCCACTGAGCTACCCTTGCCCGGAGTAGGTCAGACCAGGACAAGTCTTTACCGGAGCCACAGCCTTGCTTGGCTCTATTTTCTAATCCTCTTTTTCTCCTCTCCATAGGTTTTTCCCCAGGAACACACCATCAATAAGAGCATAGCTTCTACCCTGTCTTAGTCTGTACTTTTTAATGTATGGCAGAAGAAATCATTTTATCATGTTTACTTGGGTATTTTTTCGTCTCTCAAAATAGATTGTAAGTAGCCTGAAAGAGTTCTATCTCTTCCCATCCTTGTGACACCTGTAGAGTTTAAGATGTTTCCTTCTACTTCTAGGTCCTCAATTATTAAGTCGAAATGACAATTTCTGTTGCAGAACTATGTGAACAATCAGATTGAAAAGAACCAAATACTATTAATAGTTAATTCAATACATTGTGGTCCACCTTTGGAAGAGTGGGAGACCCCAAATAACATATCCAAAACCAAAATCCCTTTATCTCCCACCATCCCAAAATTTAGTTATTTTTACAACTCTTGACATATGTTCTTACTCTTTCACCACTACATCAGCCTCTACTCTACTCAGTCTTATACATCTTTACTCAACAGATTTTCAACACCTAGTAGGTTAATATACTAGTGAATTTTTTGTTGCTGATGCAAGTAAAAAACATTGAGCTAGCTTAAGCAATAAAGGAAAGTTTTAAAAGAATATAAGGGGGCGACTTATAGCATTCAACAAAGAATGAGACAATGGGTTATATCAGGATGGATAACAAAACAGGATAGTTCTGGAAACTCAGGTGCAGAAGTTTAGGCCTTCTCTTTAGAGAAACATTAACATGAGTTAGTCACCCCCAGCCTCAAATTCTTGTGTCTTTTGGTTAAAATTCCTAGGTATACAAGATTAAATACACAGTTTACATGTCAGCTCTCAAACTAATCATTTATGGCCAAAAGACATTACAAGTTATTTGGATGGCTGTTGAGGACCTGCATGGGAATTTAAAACTTATAAACAGGCAGCTCTCCTGAAACTGCACACCCCAGAGAAGGTAACATGCTAGACATTTTGGGTCATTT
This sequence comes from Tonatia bakeri, assembly GCA_004024845.1. NCBI lineage: Eukaryota > Metazoa > Chordata > Mammalia > Chiroptera > Phyllostomidae > Tonatia > Tonatia bakeri. The sequence continues at coordinate 236,983 of PVIA01000779.1, forward strand.
CAAGATTATTAGGAGAGCCCCCAAGGGGTTAAAACTCTCGTAAAGAAGCTAAAACTCATGCTCAAGCAGTTATTATCAACTAATGCAAATAAAAATTGACAAATATCAAGAGCATAAAAGCAAAACTCTTTAGAGGATTAAAAGAAGAAAAACTATTTTTACCAGAAAAAAATTATTTTTAACAGGCACGAGCATGGCAAAAGTTAGGATGGGAAAGGCTATTTTAGGAGTCAAAAAAGCACAGGCCATTGTGTGGATAAGCCAGGCATGGTGGTTGCAGATAGGTGGGCTCTGACGGGAGGCAGAGAGAATTTTGGAGAGTGGTTGGAAAACAGGCACAAAAAAAAAGGTGAGACTTGTCTGGCAGGTGAAGCAACAGGGACAGGGTTTATTAAGTAACGGGGAGGTGGAAGGTTTCTGAGCAGAGGAATGAAGTGATCAAGACTGTGCTTTTAAAAGATCAGTCTGCTTATACCCACGCTCCCCAAACACTGCTGTTGGGAGGAGTAAGGTCCCGATTTCCTGTACTTACTTGAAGTTTGATGATACAGAAGCAGCCAACATAAACTATTTCACCCGCTTTAGGGAACCCGTGTGTGGGAAGATGTGCATAGCTGAGGCGTCTCAGGTTTTGCATGTGCATGCAGAGTGGAGAACTAAGGCAATTAGCCAAAACAAAAAAATCTTAATTACAGTGCTCACATTCCCCTGACAGATCTCAAGTGTCAATAAAAAAGTGGTGCGTGTATGTTTTTCACCTCTCAGTTCGGCTTGATTTGGGTTGTTTACCTGAGTCATCTAGATAATTACTTTGTTTTCCCACAGTCACGGTGCTCACGCTCGTGTGTCAGGGTCCTGAGAGGGTGCCAGAAGTGCCCAGGGTGTGTCCGGAGCTTCTTTCCCAAGCTGGACCCTCATCTCTGTTGAGTTGTCTACACGCCATTGTCAGGGGAGGAAGTTGAGACCGGAGCTCTGTTTAAATTGAGGTTCAGCCTCCGCTCTCTCTTTTTCTACCTGCTTTGGAGAGGTTTTGGAATTATTTCTCTCAGTAGGTAGAAAGCAAAAGTCAGCAGGAATCCATCGAATCCCAGCCAGGGAAGTTACCTCGATAATAGAATGCTGCTTTCTCAGAAGATAGCAGGCACTCCCTAAAGACTTGAACGCTCAAGGCTGTTCTCTCAAATGTTTCTAAGTCTGCTTTAAGGTGGAAAAACACAGAGAAGGAGGATGTTGGTGACTTCTGCCTTTCCACATGGTTAGAGGCATCATTGGTTTGTGCAGTGGGTATGAATTCCACCTCCAACATTTGAAAACTTAACATGATTTTTCCTAATAAAATAAAACTGCCTGAGCACCAATCGCAGCATTTAAGCTTTCCTCTCTCTTCTGTGTTTCGGGTCTCTTTTGTTTTAGAAAGTTTGTTCCCAGGTCCTTGGTGTCATGCCTATTCTGAGGAGCCTACATGATGACCAGAAAAGGGGCGATGGGCCTGGGCCTTGGTTTACAGTGGACATTGATTCAACATGGTCAGGTGACTCTATTATGCTCACACACCTATTGTGAGGTCCTCACTACAGAGACTCTCTCTTGCTATTGTTTTTAGGACTTGACACTTAAAGTCCCTCATCCAAAGATATACCACATTTCTGCTCCATTTGAGAAACTGCTGGTTGGCTCCAGGTCTTTGCCATTCTCAGAAATAACCCAAACTGCCATTCCTTTCCAGTATTCTCTATTTTGTCTATTTTATATTTTATCGATTTATCTTCTTGCTTTTATTATTCATTTTCTTCTACTTATCTATACTTTTCTTCGTAAGGTAGAAACTTACATAATTGATTTTAAGTCTTTCTTCTCTTCTAATTTAATGCTATACATTTCCCTCTAAGCATTTTGCAAAAATGTATATTCCACGATGTTTCACCATCATTTAATTTAATATTTTTTAAATTTATTATTTCTTCTTTGACCTATGTATTTCTTAGACCTATGTGTTAACTTGATTTCACTTGACGATTTTCTAGATATCTCATTGTTATTGGTTTCTAATTTAATTCTGTTGTGGTCAGAGAATACACTTTCCAAGATTTCTGTCTTAAAATTATTTGAGTCTTATTTTATGGCCCAACTACATGGACTATCACGGTGACGTTCCATGTGCTTTGGAAGAGAGTGTGCAGCCTGCAGTTATTGGGTAGGTTTCTCACCCAAATATGTTTGGAAGCAGATTAGAAGGACCTTTCTAAGTCAGCTTAGGAAACTTGTCCTGAATACTTTTCATTTTAATAAATATTAATTAAAATATTCAAAGTAGTTTATCACAACTTATTTACCACAAACTCATTTTTGTTACTATTATGTTGCTTCTTTTCCTCCTTCTTTCTTCTTACTCCTTTAAAAAATTATTGTGTTCATCTTCCACTTTTTTGAATAATTATAGGCATTTTCTTAGGGTAAAAATCCAGATTGGGTAAAAGTGTAAGGAATAATCTAAGACATTTATTCCTTTTTGACAAATAACCTCCCAGAAAGTTTCCTTCTATTTCTATCCACAGAGTACATGTGTACATATTTCTGCACATTCTTACCAGTAATGAACATATTAATATTTTTTAAATTAACAGTTTGAAAGGCTAAAATAGCTCTAATTTTTAAATATTCATTTTTAGTTACTAATGAGTTTAAATACCTTTTATGAGTTTACTGGCTATTAATACTTTTGTAAATTATGTCATTTGCCTATTTTTATATGTAGACAGTTATATTTTTCTTGTAAGTTTTTTTGTTTTAGTGCCTTAAATATTTATTTATTTATTATCATTGTTCAAGTACAGTTGTCTTCATTTCCCCCCATCATTCCTCCCCACTCCAGCAAGCCCCACTCCCCTCCCCCGATCCCACCCCCCCTTTGGTTTTGTCCATGTGTCCTTTATACTTGTTCCTGAAAACCTTTCCTCCTTTCTCCCCATTATCCCCCTCTGGTTACTGTCAGTTTGTTCTTAAACATTTTTGTACACAGTGCAAATGTTTCCTTTCAATTGTTCTGAGATTTTTTTTTATGGCATAGAAAGTTTTACCCTTTAAGTGATCCAATCTATCCTCTTTTCTTTGTGATTTTTAGCTTACTTATTTTTTATTTTTATGTCTGAAGAATTTATCAGTATCTCAAAATCAGGCTTTATTTATGTGTATTTTTCAACATGTAATATATTTTCATTAATCCATATAGAACACATTTTCTCATTTGGCATAAATATCGAATTTTGGAAAAATGTGATAATTCATATCACTGCTTTATTTATTGAATACTTTTTTCTCCACTGACTTCTGATGCTGCCTTCATAATTAACTAAATGTTGCTATATTTTGAGAAATCTTTTTCTGGACTATCTATTTTAGTATATAAATTTTGTCATTATATTTTCATACCAGATTTTCAAATACTTCTTAGTATCTGCTAGAGCTTGTCTCCATCCTTTTCCCTTTTAAAGAACTTGGTATTCATCACATGCGTACTTACATAAGGATGGCATGTTATTTACTTAATAGGCATTCTACTGAGGAAATATATTATTGTTTTATTCGTTAAAAATTTAAATTTAAAAAGTTTTAGATTTTTCTAGTTACCACTTTTAATTCTGTACCTCTTTACCCTAGAGGCAATAACTTTTTAAACATAATTTGTCAAACATATATATATATATATCCATGAACTACATATATTTTAGTACTTCCTAAATTTACATAAATAGTATCACCCTGTATATCTCATCGTAGTTCTTGATTTATTATATTTTTTGAAATTTATATAAATCTAGATCATTCCAATAACTATATAGTTTTCTATTTTATGAATAATACATTATTTTACTCAATCTTTCTATTATATGTAGTTATTTAGGGTGTTCTCAATTTGTTTACAATTATAAACAACATTGAAATAGATGTCCACTCATATTTCCTTTTGGAATCGCACTCAAATATTTTTCTCAGGATTAGTATCTAGAAGTGAACACGGAGCTACAGGACGTTGCAGCCATGTTTTCATAGGTGTTGCAAAGTGATCTTCAATGCAACCTACCAATCTGACCTTCGGTTAGCAGGGTATCAGAAAGCCATTTCTCACGCCCACATCAACTCTTACTGTTGCTGGATTCAGATATTGTCATTCTGATGAGTGAAACATTATACATCATTATTCGTTTAATTTGCATTTCCCTACTTATTGGTGAAGTTTAGTGCCTTTTCATATGCTTTTCTGTTAATTGCTTGTTTATGTCCCCTGTCCATATTTATTTTGATTTATTTGATTTTATTCTTATTAATTTCTAAGATTCTCTTAGCTATCCTGGCTATTTTTCTATTCTCATATGTATTTGCAAAATTTTCTGTCACTCTGTTGGTGGCTGTTAACCTGATTAGAGGTATTCTTTCACATACTGAGAATTTTTGTTGTGAAGTAGTCACTTTTATCAATGTTTTCTGGTGAATATTTGGTATCTTTAAAGATATTTCAAACTACCAGAAATTATATAGGTAGTCTATACTGTCCTCTCTGAGAGTTTTAAAGAATTGTTTTTCATGTTATTTGTTTAATGTATGTGAATTATTTTTGTGTTTGCTTTTATGTGTGACTCATTTTTTTTCTAGTAGAAAGCCATTATTAAGTAGTCTATCCATTCCTCATTATCCCCTTTGATTTATGATAGTTTCTTTATTGTATATTAGGTCTTATATAGGCAGAAATTTATTCCTGAGTTTCTGTTCTATTCCATTAATCTATTGTATATTTTGGCATCAGCTTCACATACTTTTAATTATTATGGCATTTTAAAAAGACAAAAATCTAGTGGGGTAAAATCCTTCTCCTTGTCATTTTTTACAAAATTGTTTTAGCTAATTTATCCTTCTATTTGTATGAAGTTTAGAATATACCTGTTATATTTTGTATTGTGCCATCTTCAAAAATTTATTGGGAATTAAGAGACATATTTGGCATACAGAATCTTCATTTCAAGTAATAAAATCTATTTCCCATTTTATTAAAGATTTTTTCCTGTCCTTCAAAAAAGTTCAGTAAATTTCTGCATAAGGTTTTTAATAATTTATTAGATTTTCTCTAATAATTTCATAGTTTTTGAATGACATGAAATATTAAATATTATATAATTTGGTCATTTTGGGTATAATACTGATAATTTTAATTTTGTTGTTTTGAATATTAAAATATTATGTCAAATTGTAATATATATAAATAACAACTCTACCTTTTTTATGATCTTGAGTTTTCCAGTTGGGCCCATATCTATTCTGAGGAACATGATTGACATAAAAATTAGCTATGTCAGAGCAGAACTAGATCTTCACTAATATTAGTATACTCTCCTACATACATATCTTACCCTAATTTGCACTTTGGTTGAGGCCATGTGATGCCTTCTGCCCAACAGAATGTAAGCAGTTGAAATTGATGTAGAAAATTTCTAGGCCAGGCTAAAAAAGCCACCTGAAAGATTTTCCTCATTCTCTTTTTCTTGCTTATTGACTGAATACAAAATCCAGCCAAGGACTTTGAGGAAGTCCTAAGGGAATGGCAGAGTCACAGAGGGTAGGAAATTAGTTTTCTTTCTATTTTGCAGAGGAGAACCACCAAGGAGAGTTGCCTGATCTGAATAGGATTATGACAATTTTCCTTTGTTAAGCCACTGAGATTTTGAGAATGTTTCAGCATCTGGCCATAATTGTATTAGCTAATATACTAGCCTTTGACAAACAATTTATCAGCAACTACTTGAAAAGATTCAGATTCAAACTCTGTCCATGATTAATGACTCAAACATGAAGAAGGGCCATAAAGCAGAACATTGAACTTGGATTTGGACCCTTGGATGAGAACTGAACATAAGCACATACTAAAATCAGGAGAGCATTCTAAGCTATCTGGTCTAGTGGGTCATCACAGCAGTGAGGGAGATTTTTGCTGTTAGTGGTTTCTTCTCCCAAAAACCCTGGGACTTGGAGGGAGATGGAATGATCTTTGAACCATCAAACTCTTCTGTGACAAGCAGGAAAAAAAATCCCTTATCTAAATATTAATATATTTCATTTTATTCAGCAAACATGCCCTGAGTCCCTCTTCCTGTATCATGGCTTCTGCGTGCAACACCGCCCCCCCCCCCCACTAGAGTTATCTTTTTCTCAATGCCCCAGTGAAATCTTCCTAAAACCCGGGGGAAGATATTCCTAGAATATGGTTATCATGAAATTGATTTTATAGACTCTAGCTGTATAATAAAGAACACATCAGGCCCTGGGATATTCTTGTCTATATCAGCTAGTATCAAGGCTAATTAATACACAGGAGAATCTTTCTTCTTTAGGAAAATGCCAGCTTGTTAGTGAAGATAAGAATAACGATCTCAGTTTATTGTGTCTATAAATTCTAGCCTGGAAGTACTTGTCCTGGAAGTACTTAACCTTTAGTGGTCAAAATTATTACAAGAACATTAAAAGGATTGTGTTTTCCTCTATCTAAATTATGTAAGTATAAGCTTGAGTAGGAGAGAAATTGAGAATAGGGTAAAACCTGAGCTAGACAATGAAGTCATGCCCCATGAGGGAAAAATGTACTTTATTCATGCTAATTATCCTATCTTTGAAACTCTTGCATCACAAACTAAAGGCCAAATGAATACCGTGTGTCCCATAACATTCAAGATTCACAAAAAAGCAAATTTTGGCCTCCCAAGCATTCCAGTCCATGCCTTAGAGATCATTAGGGAGCACACATTACAGAGACATGGTTGAGTCAATAATGTATATGTGCCTCAGGGATGAAAAGAAACAAAATATTAACCATTTGTCAAAAATGCACAGCATACCTAATACATGTACTAATCTATTAACCTGCTCTGCATATTGTGCATCTTTTCTGGAAAGTAATATTGCAATGTATATAATAAAAGACTTAAGTCATTCATACCTTGAACTGAGCAATCCAACTTATCCTGAAGAAATTATCCAGAAACAAAAACTTCATACACAATTATCATACATTTAATTTAATTTATTTATTCTACCAATTTTTATATAGTGTCTCTTCCATTCCGGGCACTGTACTAGGGGATACAATTTAATAGCGAATAAGAAAGTCAATTCTAATGGTTTCTATTTTGGAAATATGACAGTTATAGAGAGCCAGAAACTCTCAGTGTACAAAACAACTAAAATACCACATAAAATAAAAATTTAAAAAGCTGTCTAAATGAGTGTGCTTGGCAGAAAAGTCTCAGAAAGAATGGGACAATCACTCAGTGACTTCTGGCTTCCCTGAAGGTGTGTAATGATCATGTGATTGGCTTATATTTTTTATTTTAACAATCTCATCAGCAAGAGACAGGTGGCAAAAACTTGGCCCACTGAAGGACACTGAGTCAGATTGGATATTCTCCTCCATAAATAAAGTATGAAACCACAAAGAATGCATGGAAAAACCTAGTACAACATACATGCTCCACAGAAGCAGAAAGGAGAAATAGCACATTTTCAGTTTCAGCACTGGTGTTGGTTGAAAGTGGAGAATAAGAATTTTTGAGAATCTATAATTTAAGGTCAACCCTCAAGAGAGACTGAAGACTGAATTCAAACATTTGGGATCTGAGAGCCATATCTGCAGACTTTTACTTTAAAATGGATAGTACTATTTCCCAGGTATCTGGTAGAAATAAATGCACATATTCTCTAAAGGAACTAAGAATCCTTGAGATTCTTAAAGAATTCTAATTAGATCCAAGAATATAAAGTAATAATAATAATTCCTTTACAAAAGGAAAACAAGGTACAATAAGTGCAAGGCTGTGGAAGGGAGGAAGAAAAGAGGAAAGGAAGGAAGGAGGGAAGGAAGGAAGGAAGGAGGGAAGGAAAAGAAGGAGGGAAGGAAGGAAGGAGAAAAGGAAGGAAGGAAGGAAGGAAGGAAGGAAGGAAGGAAGGAAGGAAGGAAGGAAGGAAGGAACCAGCACTGGAATAATTTAATTACCTGGTACGGAATACAAAATAAGTGTGTTTAACCTACATTTAGAAAAGTAAAAGAGCAAAAAGAAAAAATATAATTAAGAGGTAGAAATTATTTTTAAATGACCAGAAAGACAGGCCAAAAGAACTAAATAGAACTTCTAAAAATAAAATATATGACAACTAAAGTAGAATAGTTAAACATCAAATTATACAAAGATGAAAAGAAAATTAATCAACCCAAAGATACAAACAAGGCCTATAGGCTAGAACAGAAAGAAACAAGGACACATAAACCAAGAAAATTATATTAAGAAATAAGGATAGTAGAGGGAATAGCTTCAAAATACATCTGCTAACGATTCTAGAACAAGATTATAGAGAGAATAAAAAGCAATATTTGAAGATATTATGGCCAATAATTTCCTGAATTATTTAAGACCTAAATACTCAGATTTAGGAAACTCAATGGATTCCAAGTAGAATAATTAAAACTATGTCCGAGTGGAAGCACGTTGCCTTTGAGGTTTTTGCAATTTCATTATATCATAAGCAAAATTAATATGATATTAAGGTTTGTGTGACATGCTAGTATTTAAGCAATCTAAGATTCTTTCATTGCTCAAGAGCAAGGTGAAGACATTTAATTTTAAACTCTTAAAAATTACAGGACAAGAATGTCATCTCTCAAAGAAAAGCAAACCATCGAAATTACAAACACAGCAGAGGAGAGCAAGGAAGAAGAAATGAAACTGCATAAAAGCAGGCAAAAAACACAAAATAAGATGTCAGAAAAATCTAAATGTACTAACTACTATAAGTGAATATAAATTGAACATAGACATGATCAGAGAAGATAAGAAACAGAAATCGATTATAGGTTGTTTATAAGACACACATTGAACTTAAGGACATAGAAAGGTTGAACACCAGATGATGTAAAGAATACTAACAGACAAAAACTGCTGAAATGTTGCTGATGTCTGTTACTAACAGACAAAATAGACTTCAAAGAAAATAGCGTTACTACAATAAAAACAGTCACTATTTACCAGGAAGTAATGCAAACTACCAACATAGCTTCAAAATACATAAACCAAACATTGCTAGAACTCCAAAGGTTTTAATGTTCTCTCTCTCCTCCCCCTCTCTCCCCCTCTCTGTAATTGACATATTAAATACAAAAAATTAGGAAAAATATGGGAGATTTGAACTATGCAGTTACTAAGCTCAATCCCCAACAGATAATATAATGTTTTGAGAACAAATTCCAAAAATTAGACATTATATAAGTCATGTGTTCTTAACACAGTAAAATTCATTTATAAATAAAAATACAGAAAAAAATGTATCACTTGGAATATATTTACAGAAAACAAGTTCTAGAAAGACTCATGCCTCAAAAGTAGCAGCCATGGAAGTAGGAACTTGACTGATATGATGCAAAACCCAATCTGAGAATTTAGGGCGGACTTTTGGGGAAAAATCTATAATGTTATTATAAAATAAAAAAGCTAAAAATTAATGTGGCAAGGACCAAAGGAAGTCTACAAAAGTAATAATGAAGAACAAAGGACAAATTTATAACATAGAAAACAAATAATATTAGTAAATCCATGTCATTTTTTAAAAATTAAATACCAGTGAAATCAATACATATCTAACACCACTGACCAAGATTTTTAACAAAGAGGAAGAAAAACAAAGAAAGTACCAACACTGTTAGGAATGAAAATAAAGACATAACTATAGATAAAGCAATAATTTAAAATGATGATGAAAGTACTGTGAGCAATTTCATGTCAATAAATTTAACTTAAACTGAATGAACAGAATACCTTGAAAGTTATCTTATGATTAAATTAGGATTTTAGAGTCTTCTCTCCTTCTTTTAGTCAAAAGATTAATTTAATATTGGAGAAGCATTAGCTGATTTATGTTGTTTTTAGAGGAGTTTTTATTTATTTATTTTTATTTTTAAATTATTTTATTGTTGTTCAAGTACAGTTGTCTGCATTTACCCCCCACCACTTAGAGTCTTCTCTCAAAGAAAATATTAGTCTGACATGCTTTGCAGATCAATTCTACAAATCATTTGATGGACTGTTATGGTAATCTTACATAAATTTCACCAAAGAATAGAATGCATTAGAAAAGGTTCATTCTTTTCCTATGAGGTAACTATGACTTTGATACCAAAACCAGACAAGAATAGTAGGAAAGGAAAATTATTAGCTCATCTCACTCATGAACACACATGAAATAGTCTTACCAAAATATTAGCAGCCTGAATTTAGTGGTACATTAGAAAATAATAAATGTTAATCACATTGGTTAAATCCTACACACAGTGGATTATTTTAATATTTTGGAAACTATGAAAATATAAGTCACCAAGTTTACAGTTTAAATGAGAAAGCCCCATATATTCATCTGAGTAGATACAGCAAAAACATTTGATAAATTCAATATCGCTTTATGATAATAATTCTTAGGAAAAACTAGGATGAAAATTAAAATTTCTCAATCTAATAATGGTGAAAATTTAAAAGCATTTTCTTCTTAATAAGAGAAAAAGGCCCTGGCTGGTGTGGCTCAGTGGATTGAGCACTGGCCTGAGAACCAAAGGGTCACCAGTTCAATCCCCAGTCAGGGCACATGCCTGGGTTGCGGGCCAGGTCCCCAGTAGGGGGCACGCAAGAGGAAACCACACATTGATGTTTCCCTGCCTTTCTTTCTCCCTCCCTTCCCTCTCTCTCTAAAAATAAAATAAAATAAAATAAAAGAATAAAAGGTTACTTTCTTTCTCTGTTTCTATTCAAAATAGCACTATATATATGTATATATATGTATGTATGTATGTGTGTGTGTGTGTGTGTGTATCTCCTAATCAATGCAGAAAGACAAGGCTAAACTAGATCATGGATACATAGCTGCTCATTTTATTATGTTTTATCATTTACATTATGTTGCACAGCCTATTTTGAATGAATAGAATATTTAATTAAAAAATAAATGCAAGAGCTGTATAAACAAAGGGAAAAACAGAAAGGAAGAAAAAGAGAATGGAAAGAAAGTCATCTCTCAGAGAATTTATAGTCTAGGAGGGACATAGGAGAGACATTTAGGCATTTGGAGTATTACATATCAAGGTCATGTGCTCGTGAGTTGGTAACAGCAGATAGTCCTACCCCTGAACCTCCGATCTGAGGGTTCCAAAAAGTTGGGTGGAGGAAATATCTAAGTTGAGGCTCAGAAGCTGAGGAAGAGTTTGCTTGACAAAGATTATAGGAGACTGAGAAACCCCTATAATCTGATGCAAAAGCCAGTCTTTTCACTAACTGAGCTAGTGCGCAGAAGTGAAAATCTGCAAAGGGATTGAGAATGGACAATACATAGGTGTTTCGGATCCTCCAAGTGTTAGCGTGACCTGAGTAGACTTTTAGCTTAGGGGAGGCAAAGGAAGGGGCTGAAGAGTAAGCAAGGGCCAGGTTCCTAGGAGCCAGATTCATTCATTTTTTCAGTGTTATCTATGCTATAAAGTACAAAGAAAAACATCTGAAAATAAATACCCAGGAATCAGAGCACAAATAAAGAATGGGGTATATTGCTGACTATAGGCAAGTATTCAAAAGTGATTATTGTGAAGACTGTGTGGAAACCTGGGAAAAGATATGAGTCTGGTGAAAAATTTCAGCACACAAAATCATACTTCACACATAAACTATAAGTGTATAGAATATGTACACTGAAGACAAAGATAGAAGGGATATATACCAAAAAGAATATTATATTAGGTAGTGGTGGAAAATGATTGAGTTTTATTTTCTCCTTTTCAATATCTTCTCATTTAAAGTAAAACAAATAGAAGGAAATCACTAGTGACTTCAATGAGTATAGGGAATGGAGTTTTGCTCATTATTGAATCTCCTGGCATGTAGTAAATACTGAATATATATTTATCAAATGAATAAAAGGTGGACATTGTTCTGTGGTGTTCTGGAAGAACTGATGATTGATGACAAACAGTTTCACATGGGTCCTAGCTGGACATTAGTGCCCAATCAGAGACAGGTAATGCAAACTGATTGAACTTGAGCATGTTCAGGATGGGGAGATATTTGACCTTGCATACCTAAGGTTTGCATACCTAAGACCTACCAGAAAAAGAAGGCAACATTTTCCCAACATAGAGACTAGAAGTAAATAAAGGAAGAATTGGAAGTGATTTTTTTGCGGGGGCAGAGGACATGACAGAGTGTTGTTTTAGTTGGCTATGTTTTTTAAATTTTAAAATATTCTTAAATATAAAATGTAGAGAAAATATATTTAAATAAAGGGGGAAATTCCCCAAACTACAATAAAGTTTACATTTTTGTGACTTCTAATTTTTTCACATGTGTGGTCATTGTCTATAAATTATTTTCTCTTCTACTTTTCCCATTTAATACTACTTCATTAAACTACTTTAATATTTTAAAATCCAATTTATGTTTAATAAATTTTATAGTATTTCAGCATTTTAACCCATAATTTACTTAACTCCTATACTTAGATGTGATAGAGGTTTGTATTTTTGTTGTTTGAATTTTCCTTTAAAAAAAATTCCTAACTGTATATATTTTTTTCTTCCCTTGAATGATTTTCTTGGGATAGATTTTTAGGAAGGGAGGAAATTCTAGTTCAAAAATTAGAAATGTTGTGATTAGAACTTATGTGTTCAAATTCTTCTGCAAAAAAATAATAGGGCAAAAACTGTTGTCTTATATATCCTGTGAGAAGGGAATGAGCTTACTCAGTCTGGATTCTAGGATGAAGCTGTCATTCTCAGCCCTTTGAGCTCTACATTTTATAGATAGATTCTGATGAACCGTATCAGGGATGGGAAGGACTGGTAAAATAATCGCAGTAATAATTCTTCATATTGTTATCTCATTTGCCATAAAATATGGTTTCGTAGTATTAACACCCATTTTTCTAGTAAGGAACCTGAGGCTTACTGCGATGAAATAACTTTTCCAATGTTACTTAGAAAGCTAACTGCAGGTCTCCATTGGAATTGAAGTCTCTTAATTTCTGAACCACTAGTCAAGGGTAGTCGTATGTGAAAATTACAACAAGGATTTTGGAAAATTCCAATAAGGATTTTGGTCAATATGGAGTTAGGGGCTAAGGAAGACAGTATTGATTGCTGGGATCAAATATAGTCTAATCTCTATCTGTATGATTTTAATCAAGTTCCATAGACTTTCTGACCTTCAGATTCTTGACCTAGAAAATAGTACTTGCTTGCTCAGGTGGTTGTGAACAGTAAATGAAGTCATGCAAATGAAGTATTTATCCAGTGCCCACATATAGCAACATTTATATGTAATGTTACATATATGTAACATTGATATGTAGCAACATTTATAGTAAGTATTTTGAAATACCCAAAGTCGAGATTCTTCAAAGTTGGCAAGGAACTTAACCTGAGTAATCATTAGTTATCATCTGTCCTTTTCTTTAATGCAACTTTAAGACTCAAGATTTTTTTCAGTTGTAGTTTCTATATTTAAAGCTTGTAAAATTTGCATCCAAACACTGTCTTCCTTTTTCCCTGGCAGTATTCTGATTTATTAGAGAACAAAGGGGGAGCTGCAGCTTTTGTGCCATTGGTGCGGGTCGCTCTGATCCTGAGCGCTGTTGGAGCTCCTTATTTTAGATCCCAGCGAGACCGTGTTGTTCCTTGTGCTCCAGCATCCTGCCTGTCTCTGCCTTCCAGCCCCTTTGTTGTGTTGTCATTTTGTGACTGTGCTCCAGACATGAGTCACAAAAGCAATATTGTACTGTGTATTCTTTAGCATTTCAAGCTTATTGCTCTGTTTTGGACCATAAAAGACTTTGTTTTACAGAGTGCCAAACGAATGATTGTGGAAACAGATAATGTTGGTGAAGTGAACTTGTAATAACCATTAATTATAGTTACATTGTGTGGCTGGGGAGAACAATAATTTTAAAATAAAACAGCCTTTCTGTGTATGATCTATGGTTATGAGGCTTTGTACCTACAATTCAGAAAAATCTCCCAGATGAAAAAGCTATGATCCTTTTTTTATTAACCTAACTGTATTTTTGTTAATTTTAAGTATATTCAGGAATATAGTAGACTGGATACATAAAGTATTTTCTCTTTGAGTTTAGAGGTTTAGAGTTAAAACCCTTTTTTTACCATGCACATTTTCATTTGTACTTGATTTCACTGGCTACTGTTTATATTTTTCTTTTTTATTATTGTTATTGTTCAATTTCAGTTGTCCCCATTATCCCCCCATTACTCTCCTCTGTCCTACCCCCACTCCCAGTTGTCTTTGTCCATGAGTTCTTAATACATGTTCCTTGGTGACTATTCCCCTTCTTTCCCCTGTTATCCCCCTCCCCCCTCCCCTCTGGTCAGTCAGTTTGTTCCTTATTTCCACATCTCTGGTTCTATTTTGCTTACTTATTTGTTTTATTGATTAGGTTCCACTTATAGGTGAGATCATATGGTATTTGTCTTTCACTACCTGGCTTACCTTACTGAGCATAATACTCTCCATTTCCATCCACGCTGTAGTGAAGGGTTGGAGCTCCTTCTTTCTTTCTAATGTGTACTACTCCATTGGGTAAATGTACCACAGTTTTTTGATCCACTCATTTACTGATGGCACTTAGGCTTTTTCCAGCACTTGGCTATTGTAAATTGTGTTGCTATGAACATTGGGGTGCATAGATTCTTTTGAATGATGTTTCAGGATTCTTAGGGCATAATCTCTGCAGTGGAATTGCCAGGTCAAAAGGCAGTTCCATTTTTAGTTTTTGAGGAAATCCCATACTGTTCTCCACAGTGGCTCACCAGTCTGCATTCCCACTAAAAGAGTACTAGGGCTCCCCTTTCTCCACAAACTCACCAATACTTGTTTGTTGATTTGTTTGTGCTGGCCATTCTGACTGGTGTAAAGTGGTATTTCATTGTTGTTTTAACTTGTATCTTCCTAATGACTAGTGATGCTGAGCATCTTTTCATATGTCTCTGGGCCTTCCGTATGTCCTCCTTGGAGAAGTATCTGTTCAGGTTTTTTGCACATTTTTTAATTGGATTGTTTGTCTTCCTGATGAGGAGTTGTATGAGTTGTTTGTATATCTTGGAGATCAAACCCTTGACCCAGGTATCATTGCAAATATATTTTCCCATGCAATTGTTTTTCCCATGTAATTCCTTTTCATTTTGCTGATGTTGTCTTTAGCCGTGCAGAAGCTTGTTAATTTGATGAAGACCCATTTGTTTATTCTTTCTTTTATGTCCCTTGCTCTAGGGAACATATCAGTGAAAATATTGCTACATGGAATATCTAAAATTTTCCTGCGTATGTTCCCCTCTAGGACTTTTATGGTGCCACAACTTATATTTAAGTCTTTTATCCACCTTGAATTTATTTTTGTGTATGGTGTAAGTTTGTGGCCGTTTTCATTTTTTTGCATGTAGCTGTCCAGATATCCCAAAATTATTTGTTAAAGAGGCTATTTTTACTACATTTTTATACTTCTCTGTTTATAACCACTCCCAAGATCTCATATTATCTCTCAGCTTTAAGTACCCTATCTTCTGCTGCTAAGTTGGGGATTGGGAGATTCCAGGCCTGGATCACCTTCTGTTACTGAATGGGCATTTGTGAGACCTTGCAATGTTGCCTTCTTTCTCTATTTCTGGGGTGCCTACATATTCTGATACCTTTTCCCATCTGCTTGAATTTTCCTATTATTGTGTGTTTTATTTTTTTGTAGGTTTAGAGGGGTATTTAGTGGTGCATTAGGTGGTGCATTTCTCTCTCCTATGAAACAGAATCAATAGGAGGGATAAAGGATATGGTATGGATATGAATATGAATAAATATAAATATAGATCTAGGAACTAGGGGTGTCAGTGGGGTAAGTCTCAGTCCAAGGGCAGAAGAGAATGAGATGAGATGTCCCAGCAATAGAAGTCAAGTTTACACACAATATTAACTGTCATATATGAGAAGGAGTAGGGAGAGTTGAATCTACTCTTTTCCATACCATAAGTCATGTATTTATTCTTTTAAATATGTATGTATTTTTTCTGTTATTTCTATGAATTTTGAGTGATATTTGAAATATGCTCATATACTCAGTATTGTTTTCCATACCACATTCATAAGTTGGAGATGGCCACTTGAGATCTTTTCTAATGCATTTTTTTCCACACTGGAGTTGCTTGAGAACAAGTATTTGTATATTTGCAGGATCTTTAAATGAATATTTGTTGCTATCATAGGGTGTAAGTGGAGGGGGCATTCTGTGAGCATCCAATTGTGAACTATTGAGAAGTTGAAGTGTGGAAAAACATAATTAAAGGAGGGAGTTTGTAAAGCAAAAAGGAATAAAGATTTCTCAGGAATTAATAAGGTAATGTCATATCTTCTTTGTGGGGGTTATTTTTTTCCACCTCTGAATAATTCTAGACAAATGTACCTGCTGCTTCACTGATAGGAATGTTGCTCATGTCTTTCTCTTCCTTAGGTAAGAGATACTTTAATAATGTTATCAATAAATAGAAAGTTTTCTGGATTAGCGAATGGTGATGACAGTTATTTCTTATTATTTTAGAGATGGTTGATTTTGCTAAATGATATAGAATTACCAATAAATTCCTGTTAACAAAAATCAATGTAAAAAATTTCAAATCACTCATTGGACACTAATTAAAGACAAAATATCTTACCTTCCAACCACCAACATAAATATGGCTCTTGTTTTTAATTACCACGTTATGGGATTGCCTCATCTGTCACTGGAATCTATGTGATCAGGGAGAAAGGAACTTCAAAGGTTAATAATATCACTTATAAGTTTTCAAGATAAAAGTTACTTGGGTTTTATTTGGAAAAGTAGCATGCTTTTCAAGTGGTAAACTTTAATTAGCAGAAATAAAATTTTGTGTAAGTCAATAAACAAACATGTCAGTGCCATTATGTGTTCTGCATTCTGGCAATCTGTGGGACATGAGCATAAGACAAGGTACATTCCATTGCTCACAGCCCAGCTTTAGAGATAAAGAATACACATGTGAAATGATTAACTGGGAATCTGGGACACTAATTATTAGTGAAGAATGAGTCCAGGGAAGGAAATACCACATAAGTGTTGACTGGAATAATCATGAAGGGCTTTTAAGAGAAGGAGAAATGTGAGCTGAGATTTGCAAGAAGATGAGCTTTGAAATGGTGTAAGACAGACAGGAAACACACCAAGAAGAGATGACAGACTGAGCTCAGAAGTGAGAAGGAATTTGGTCAATGTTTCCTAAATGAAGGAGACTGGCATGCGCAGGGAAGAGGTGAAGGTTCAGGGAGGAGAGGTAGGGGTGGATCATCAAGGCAAGGGAGGTGGGGAAGCTCCTAATGTCCTAAAATAAAGCAATGATCGTATTTATTAGGAGGTATGTGAGTTTGGGGAGGACAAGAATTGGCATTCTGGTTCTGTGTTCCTAATACCCAGTCCTCGACACTTTTACTGAATAAATGAACAAAGAGTAATGGGAAATCTAAGCTTAGTCAGTTTTGTCAGCTCTTAGAACTTCCACAGTTCTCCTCCTTCTCCAACTTTTCTCTCTTCTCTTCTTCCTCTTTCTCCTCCTTTTCTTTGTCACATATTCCATTTCCTGCTACCTTGAGCCCAGCTTTCCCCACCCTTACATTGTTCTGAATGTGCAAAGCTACTTTTAAGTGAGACAAGCTCACTTGTGTTAAGCTTTTAAGTCAAAATTCTACAATTCTAAATGGATTCCTATTTTCTCTTCTAAAATGAGTTCCTATTTTTCTTCTCTATGACTCATTGTCAGGACAAATTTTATTATATCTCAACTCTACATGGTAAATCCTTGCTCTGAAGACCCAATTCTGAAATAATTTTTTTAATTATAAGATTTTTACTTAGGGTTTTAAATTCACAGTGAAACTTGGCAGAAAGTAGAGAGAGTTCCTGTATACTTTTTTCCAACACTCAAAGCCTCTCCACCGTTAATATTTCACACCTGAGTGGTACATTTGTTACAACTGATGAACATACATTGACATATCTTAATTACCCCAAGTCCGGTTTGCATTAGGGTTGACTATTGGTATTGTACATCCTCTGTGTTTGGCATATGAATGGTGGCATGTATCCATCATTATGGTATCGTACAGAATTGCTTCACTGCCCTACAAATTCCCTGTGCTCCACCAACTCGTCCCTCTCTCCCATTAACCCTTGACAACCACTGATATTTTTACTGTCTCTCTAGTTTTGCCTTTTCCAGAAAGTCATACAGTTAGAATTATATAGTATGTCGCCTTTTCAGATTGGCTTCTTTCACTTGGTAATAGGCTCTCAAGTTTCCTCCATGTCTTCTTGTGGCTTGGTAGCTCATTTCATTTTAGTGCTGAATATTATTCCATTGTAGATGTATTACAGTTTATTTATCTAGTCACCTATTGAAATAAATCTTGGTAACTTCCATGTTTTCACAGTTATGAATAAAACTACTATAAATACCCATGTGTGGGTTTTTGTGTGGACCTAAGTTTTCAGTTCCTTTGGGTAAAACCAAAAAGTGTGATGATTGGATTGTATAGTAAAAGTATGTTCCATGAGAGTTCACATACATGTGAAGTATTGTTATCATATGAGAATGGAAAACTTGTCCAACTGGAGGACTAAAATTCTCCCACATCTTTAAGTGTCATAATCTTGATACCTCATAATCCATCCATCATTATTTTTAGATATAGTTGGAAATTCTAGCCTTGAATCATTAACATACAATCAGAGCTATGTATAATACATTGGTATTTTGTTTTCTTTCTCTTGAATCTCATGGTAATCAGAAGTATGCTCTATGAGAGGTCAATTTTTCAAGTACCAAACATGCAGGAAAAACAAGTAGGGGCTTTTTTCTCAGCAAAATCACAAGGAACCCCCAACATTACTGCTAAAGCTATTCAAATGGACTTAGGAGCATGAATAAATACTTCTCTAAGATTTAAGTAAAACTCAAGTCAAAGGACTTGAAGAGCTACTTCTAACATATACCCATAGTTAGAGGAGGGTGCCACAATCTGGCCCCTGCTTTGTGAGTTTTGTAATCAAGTTGAGGAGCTCAGGCTTGGAAGCAAGAATAACTGCCTGAGGCTAAGAAAACCTTCAGGAAGTCTTGACCTATTTTCAGAGGCATCAAGTTGGGGGGAGGTGAAGAGGATCAATATTCAGGATATTATAAATATTATTTAAAAATTAAATGAACTTACTCATTAAACATCTACAAGACCAGAAGCTTCATGTGGAGGATTAAAAGTGCAGAATCATAGGTCTTGTACCTGCATTTGCATCCCAGGCTTACTCCTTGATAGCTGTGGAAACTGGACAAGTTACTTGGCCTCTCCAGATCTCAGCTGCCTCTTTTCAAAGGTGGGATATTTCCTAGGTTAGTGTAATTAAATGTAAGTGAAATGCATAGAAGATGTTTATCATCATGTCTGACCTATAGCAAGTATCCAGACAATGTTAGTGATTGTTTAAATAGACTGTCACATTTGTCTGTTGTTCACTGACATTCCATCAATTTTATGTTATGACACTCATTGTGATCAGCAGCTGCACCTAGCAATTAAAGATAACTTTAATTAAAATAGGGAAATTCATTCGTATCTTAATAGTGCTGTGTATTTGATGAGATGTGTCAAAATGAAATATTCAATTGTCAAAGACAAAAGGAACAGAAACAAAAAAGAGAGGACTGGAATGCTTGGTGGTAAGAAGGTTGAGAATTTGCAGAGGCAGACTCTGAGTGCAGGAGAGAGTATGAAAAAAGACAGAAGGGCGGAGGCAGCAGGAAAAGGACAGTCAAGATCACAGTCTCATCATTCATCCCACTTCCCCGTAGTCTCTGCCTTCCAGCCTCAATGGCCACCTTTCAGTTTTTCTAACCCATCGTCTTCCCCCACTTTGGGCCTTTATACTTACTCTTCCCATGTCTGGAACATCCCCCCCACCCACCTCTATTCATCTAACTAATGCTTCTATCCTTCAGGTATCAATTAAAACATCACTTCCTTCCAGAAACCTTGCTGATGCCCTGAACTGAGCCGGGTGCCACTGCTAAATTCTGATATAGCATTGAGCACTTGCTGTCATACCATATTGTTGGGCCTACTTGTTTAATATTTTATATTTGGCCTCCCTGATAGATTATAAGCTCCATAAAAATGGAGGCTGCTTCTGATGCCACATTCTTCAGGCAGAGGTCCTTCACACATAGGTGATGCTCAGTAGTTACAGGTTGACCCTTGAAGGGGAAGGTCAGGTCCAGGTCTTTCCATGTTCTTTTCCATCCAGCTGTGCCCATCTCCCCTGGTAGCAACAGTGCTCAGAAAAAAAGCTTGCATCACGTAAGGTGGAGAGCAAAGACTAGTGCCTACCCAGAAGATAATGGAATAGATTTTCCCATCTAGCATCCTCCATACTTCTCTTTTACTCATACCATAAGACTATAAATGGCCTCCAGATTTCCCATAGGTGGTCCTAAGGATTTGTCCCCTGGGATTCCAACAGCACTGGAAGCTATGGTGGAGATCAGCTACTCTGAATACTGTGGTCAAGGCAAGACATCTTGGGAAATCTCTAAGGATATTCACGTATTCATTCAACACTAATCTGGTAATAATAATAATAATAGCTGGTACCTGTGGAATGTTTATTTTGAATCATAGCACTTGATATTCACCATGATCTTTTGAAGTAGGTACTATTAATACACCCTCCTACAAATAAGAAAACCAAGGCACAGAGCAATGAAGCAACTTTGCCAAAGTCACATGTATAGCAAGTTGTAAAGCCAGGATTTGAATGTGAACTCTTAACCATGATGCAGTTTTGCATCTCATAGATCTTTGTATAGGCAACTCTGTGCCTAGCATAAGACTTGATGCTGAGGTTTCCAAAACAACCAAGTCTCAGATTCTTGTTTTGGAGAGTCTGCAGGTGGGTAAGGAATTCAAGTGAAAATTTTAACAAGTGCTGTGCTAAAGGCTAAGCTAGTGAGATGTATTACATAATGGGATATACAGCAAGCCACCAGGAGGTTACATGCCTTGCTATGTGGAAGGACATCACTTGGTGAACGTTTTAATCCAATTTGTTCCTACACAGCCATAGGCATTAAAATATGGATTTGTGGTAGTTGGACAATTTATGTTTTTGAGACAACAGGAGGCAAATTAATCCCCACTACTCCTGGAATCTTTTCCCCTTTGGTCAATGGCAGCCTCTCCTTGGACAAGGATGTGTTTCTTGCACTTAGAAGGGAAAAAATTAGGCTGTAGCTTTGGAAGCATACAGTGTAATTTTAAGTAATTAGACCATTATTGATGTTCAAGGAAACATTTCCAAAATATTCCTCTAGGCATTTGAGTTAAAGAAAAACTATTCTATTAACCTGCTTAGTATTTTCTACCTAAAAAGTGACTAATTTGTACATTTTATGGTTTGACATTTTCTAAGACTCTAGAAAAGAAGAAACTTATTAACCACATTTTGCTAAATATATTTAGTATTGTTTTCTCTGTTCCTTGTTTGTGATTCCAGAAAGGTTTTCTACATAATTCTGTGGCATGTCTTGGTGTTATCAACAGAACAATTTTAGTTCTTTTGCTTCCCCTTTAGGCTCACTAAACACATATGTGTTCATGGATATCTGTGATAACTACAGATTTTATAATTTAGAAATTAAAAAATTAATTGGATACTAGTTGACTAAGCAATGTGGCATAATGAATAGAAAATGAAAAGATATGAATCTGAGCTCCCGATTACCATTTATTAGCTACTAAACAAATATTTATGCATCATCTACTATGCATTGAGCACTGTGCTAAGCTCTGGAATGACAAAAGTACACAAAATAATGTCCCCGCCTTTTACAGAACTTGCATTTCATGGTATGGGAAATAACTTAATATTCGAGGAACTAAAATAAACTAAACTGGCCAGAGTTTGAAGAAACAGTTGGAGAGTAGCACAGGATGAAGTCATTGTGGGAGTCTGGGGTAAGAGATACTTTCAAACTGTGGTCAAGACTTTGGGATTCTATGTACAGTTAGGAAGACACTATTCGTATAATGAATTGTCCCAATTCAAATTCTGCTGGTTGCAAGTTAGTAATCCATGAGAACTCATTCAAGGAAAGAGGATTTAATATCAGGCAAAAATAAGTGTCTGGTGGAAATCCAAAGTCATAAAAATAAGAACGGCCTACAGGAACTGAAAATGAACAGTAGAA
Source organism: Tonatia bakeri (assembly GCA_004024845.1). Taxonomy (NCBI): domain Eukaryota; kingdom Metazoa; phylum Chordata; class Mammalia; order Chiroptera; family Phyllostomidae; genus Tonatia; species Tonatia bakeri. The sequence goes on from PVIA01000779.1 coordinate 259,349, forward strand.
AGCATTGCACTGAGATTGTTCTGTCTCACATTTTCTCCTTTTTGTTCCCTCTGTTCTTCACAAACTGCCTTCCTCTGTTTATTTATTTGCACCTATTCCATAATGGGTGTCTCAGCTCTCAAGTCTAGATGACCTTTCAGCTTAGCCACCCAAAGCCTAGTATATTGGTTTCCAATTCTAACTTCACTGGAATGGAATTGATTAAGCTTCAGCTCATTTCCTTTTGAGTAGAGTCCTTTGTATAAGGCTTTTTCATGGGGCTTGTCATAGACTACCTAGGTCACTTGTCCATTTCTGACCCCAGCCGCTAAGGCTGACAAGGATCATGACACATAGTACAGTCATAGCTTTTGCCCCTCAGTAGTTGGGGGAAAATAAGGCATAGAAAGCTCTCTTATTAGTAAGTTTTTGTAGATATGTGAGGACTTCACCTTGTCAATTCCACATCATTTAAATAAAGACAAAATGAGTTAAAGTTTTTTGAAAATTTTTCTGTAAACTGTGAAGGTCTCCTTGAAGTTAGTGATTTTTTTTTTGCCCACTGTCAGACTGCTCTATATCTCAATATACATAAGAAAATGCATTAAGGTACACAAAAGTCTAGGGAATCGTGTAGAGAGAAAATTATTCCAATTATTTACCAGTCATCTCTCCTAACACAAGCCCTCTTGATGATTCTGAATGCGGGTGGTTAAAGTGATAATGAACTCTCCAAATTCTAGTTAAAGCTAATTTTCAACTGTACGTTATTATCCTTTCAAAACTCTGTACTGTCATTTGGGACAACACGGTAAGCAGAGGAATATCTAGAATGTGGTGAGAAGTCGATGTCATTAAAAAGATACAGGCACTTTTTCTTTTGTTAATAGAGCCTATCACTCGCAACAAGTAGATGGTGGTAGTTTTTATTCTGTTGAGGCGAGCAGTTTTAGGGATTAAATTACCCGTTCTCTCCAAGACATCACCAGAGCACATCCTTTACAAGAACGTTTCAAAGATTTGTTTTTAATGATCTCACCAAAGCAAAGAAACTGGGAGCTCAGTTGATGCAATACAGAGCTGCCTAGGTGTTCAGGGTTCTTCTTAGAAAACAGAGGAAGGCACAAGACGTAGTTTAATAGGTGCTTTTCCTTTACTTGTTTTTTTTTTTTGTTTGTTTACTTGCTTGTTTGTTTGTGTGACATTCTAAAGATTCCAGTATGATCCAATAAAAGAAACCTTGTCCAAGAACACTAGGTCTAGATCCCCATGACCTCTTATCTGATACTTTGATTAAATGACTGTCTATCTCTTCAATGTACCTCCCAGGGCACGGAGTAATCCTTTTACTAGGGTCCAGGAATTCTGGTTGAGATCCAGAAGCTGAGAAACAAAGGAGATGGCATGCTTCTATCACATTGAAAAATGGAGCCAGACCATGCATATAGAATTTGCTAAGAAGTGATTTTTAAAAAGCATAGTTCACTAACTTCTTTCAGTGTGCATATGACGATATACAAGGGAAACAGAGAATTCTTTTTAAAAAGAGGGTGTGCTTCTGACACCTCAAGCCCACTGCTGGTAGAAGAAGATGTGCTTCCAAGAGGAACCCTTACCCCTTTACCCCTCCTGGCAGTTGTGGTGTCAGGGTCCAATGCTGCTAAGAAGTCCATGTGAGATGTAGGGAGATGTTAGTCCAACAGGCAGACCCCTCCGAGTCTCCTGGGCGCCATCTTCCCTGACCATGCAATACTGCCATTCCCTGTCTGCAATCCCTCTCTCCTGCCCCTGCTTCATGATTCTCCATAGCATTGATCATCATATAAATCATGTAATTTATTAGTTCTGTAGTTCATTCTCTCATTACGCTAGAATGTAAATTCCCTGAGGACCATTGTTATGTCCATTGCTATAATCTGAGTACCTTGAACAGTGCCTGGTCAGTGGTAGGGACCCAGTAAATCCTTGAGGGGAATTAAATTGTGAGGACTCATGAGGGTCTTTTGGGGTTTGGGTGACACAGGGTGCCTAAGTTTCTCAAGGGGACAAGCTGGCTGAAGAGTCCCTGAGGATGGGGGCTAAGGCGACCTCTAAAGGGCCAGTCAGGACAAGCATGACCATGTGTTGCTGAGGTGGTCACAGAAGAGGACCCACCAAGAGGACAACCTGTGGGGGGCGCACGTGGTTAAAGCAAGGCCCAAGAAGGGGTAGTCAGTGACTAGGGAGAAGGGGCAGCCAGTCCCCAGAACTCAAAGTGGTGCCACATGGAGGACTCTCCCAGTCAGCACCTGCCACAATTGGTGGGCTCCAAAGACACATGAAAATAGTATAGTCCAGTGATCCATCCCTTGCCTCTCCCCCTCCTCATCTTGCTTCAACCCTGGAGGAGAGGGAACCAGTTAGTGACCTCGAAGCAGGGGTGGAAGAGAAGGCAGGACACAGTGAGGACTCTGAGCTTACCACTGCTCTCCCCTGTCGGTGTCCAACCTGAGTCCACCCTGAGGTCAGTGTGGGACTTCTAAATCTGTTGAGAGAATAAGTTTGATATTAGAAAACACTGGACTTGTGAAAAAAGCCTCTAACAAATGAAACCCATTCAATGTGAAAATAACACAAAACAATGGGGAATTCACTTGAAATTTTATTGAGGTTTAGTTCTAAAGGGCAGGTTTAAAGGGCAATGATAAGAGAAAAATATTTTGTTCTTATTTGCACCATATTGAGTCAGGACTTCCAACACCCTTAGTATGTGACAACTAAGTGATGTAAGTGTATAAATTACTCAGCACACTGCCAGGTACACAGTAGACCCTCAATACCTGCCTGTAGTCGGTGCTAATGTTCCACACAATCTTCTAAAAACATCCCCAATTGTGCTGCCAGCCTCTGCCTCATTTCCCTATTCAGTTAGCTTATTTCTATATTTACTTGTGTCTTCCTCGGAAGTTTCTCTGGCATCTCCATTTATCCAAAGTAGAAATGATAGATTTGCCTTCCTTCATACTCTCATGATTCCTAATGATTATAATGATGGTTTTTAAGACAGCCAAAATTATTGAGAACTTATGAAAATACCAGGCACTGTTCTAAGTACTTTGCATACATTATTTCATTTAATCCTCTCCACAACCCTAAGAGGTGGTTATAAACTGAAAACGAGGCTTTTCGAGGCTATGGATCTTGCCTGAACTCATGCAGCTGGTATTAGTTGTGGTGTTTGAACACAGAATGAACAGCAGGGGAACCTAGCTGGGCCTGCCCCATCCCTGGAGGAGAGTCACACATGCTGTTGGAACACACATTTACCCGCTACACACCTTGCTTAAAGATTCTTTTTCATTGTGAAATCAGGAGGGGTAACATAGTTCCCTTTACTGTGTTCCTTGCATACAAAGTATATTTTGTAATCACATCCCATGTCCGCAAGATGAAAACCAGCTTTCTTGGTTCAGCAGGTAAAATCAATGCTTCATATGAAAAGCCTTGAGCCTCAGTTATTGAATGCAATGGTCCAAACAGAAACTCTGGTTGTCCAGACAAAAATATTAGCAAGAACGCCTTTGTCTGTTTCTAATTAAGCATATCTCCAGATCCTCTGCTTTATTCATCCCTCGTGGATGAGTGCTTATGTAATGAATCAGCAGGCAGGACCCAGTTGCTTTTGCTTTGTATTTAAACTTTCCATGGACCTATGTTTCCGGAGGCAGACTGGCACTTTGGGGCTGACGACTACCAGGTTGCTAACTCCTAGAGGTGAGCAGATCGCGTGGTTGAACTGTTGGTGATGCAGTACTTGGTGAGTTCTATACACCCCAGCTCTTATGTTGTACGTATCCCTCCTCCTACATCCTCACTGCTGCCTCTTCCCAATTAGTGCCATCTGAATTGATGAGGTGTGACCCAAAGGCAGGTACTCTTCCAGAAAATGAATAAATACTTCTGGGGAAATATTTGCATTGGCTCTAACTAGGGTGGTAGCATTTTCCTGTTTAGCATGCCGCATTCTGCCTGGCTGATAGAAGGCCTTCTATATGACTTGGCCAGTTATGAGTATGTGGAATTTTATTAGCTCTTCATTTGTGAGCAATTTCCTGGAACACAGGTGCACCGATACTTCTAATGGGCATATCCTTGGGGCGAATAGGAATAACAATTCAGAGTGTTATTTGCTTATTATCTATAGAACTGTTCGTGCTGTTAGGAAATACTGGATCACAGTCTGATTTGAAACTGCCATGTATGGAACTCTTATCTTCGCAAATCCTCCCTTTGGCTCAGGTCGTAGAGACCACAGTTGCTTTAATGAACTTCTGCGCATCCCTTCCTGCCTGAAATCAGAGTACTCATAAGGTGGCAGATGAGACCTAGCAATACATATCCATAGTTTTGGCTGCAAAATGGGGATGGGGTGAGGTAGTCTTTGCCTCTTCTTGGCTTTTGTATAGACTGCTATGGGAATTAGGAAGAAGAAACAGCTAATCCTCTGGAAATGACCTCTGCCATGTTTTCTACCCCCAAGTAACTATGCTCAGAATACAAGTACATATTGGGGAAAACACACAAAGACTTGGTCTCTGGATTTCAGCAAGCATCACACCCTAACCCCTTTGAAATATTTTTTCAAATCTAGCTGTTCTGAAAATTCAAAGTGATGTATGTTTAATTAATTTGCATTGCCTTTCTGGCATCATTCTTAATGTATTCAAGATACTTACTCTGTTAGCTACTCTTGGTTAAGAATGTCAGGGGCAGACTCCAGGCATGCTGGAAGACCATGCTGGATTTGTCCAATAATGACAGTTTCTCTTTGCTGAGCTTCCTATTCCATCAGGCACAGAGCTAAGCCCTTAAGTGCATTACATCTGTCCCTGACCACAATCAGGCCAGTTATGAATGACCACCCACAACTTATTGAGGAAGACACTGTGCCTCAAGCTGAGCAAACTGCTTTAGCAAAGTCATCCCCTAGTGGCCTGGCAGAGCTAGGATTCCAACCCACATTTTTCTCTCCACCTCTTACCATAAGGTTATCACCTGTTAAAACTCAGGAAGGTTTACAAACTCTGAGCCTTTCTTTCATCCTTACAAATGGGAAATAATGCCTGTGCTATTCATTTTCCTGGGACAACATAGAAAACAATTAAAATAATATATGACAGCTGCTTTGCAAGCTCTATGGTATATGAGATTTGAGAAACAGTACTACAAAGGAAGCATAAGAGGTCCATGTAATCCCCAGGCAGGGTAGATTTCAGAATCTTTATGACTGACCAAAACAGGTAGACCAACAGGGTAACTAAACATTGTTTTCATCCACATAGAGTCTTGCCTACATCCTGGATTAAAATAAAACTTTTCTTGCCTCTGTGTCATGCAAAGCATAGGGGTTAAAAATTTTAGGGTTATTGTTACCAGTTGTGTTGGTGACTTTCTTTTTTCTTTTTTTAAATCAAAAAAGAAAACATCAAATTTAACTTAAATTGAAAACATCAGAAATTATCTGAAAACAATCAATGGAGCAAATCATCTCCTAAAAAAGAAGGCTGCATTTTGGTGATCACATTTATTGGAAAGGCTGGAGAAAAATAAAAATGCCATTTAGCTTAAGAATTTATGAGTTATGTGTTATGAGTTATGAAATTTATGAGTTATGAAATTCTTCCACTCATTTCAGGAGTGGAAAAATCCTTGGTCAATTCTTTTATTTTTTTAGTGTTGTTCAAGTTCAGTTGTCTCCATTTTTACCCCATCACTCCCACCACCCCCACTTTACCTATCCCTGACTGCCACCCTCGACCCTACCCCCTTTGGCTTTGTCCATGTGTCCTTTATACATGTTCCTTGATGACCCTTCCCTCTTTCTCCCCTGTCATCCCCTCTGCCCTCCCCTCTGGTCACTGTCAGTGTGTTCTTCATGTCAATGTCTCTGTTTCTATTTTGCTTGCTTGTTTGTTTTGTTGATTAGGTTCCACTTATAGGTGAGCTCATATGGTAATTTTCTTTCACCACCTGGTTTATTTCCCTTAGCATAATGCTCTCCAGTTCCATCCATGCTGTCATGAAGGGTAGGAGCTCCTCCTTTCTTTCTGCTGCATAGTATTCCATTGTGTAAATATACCTTGGTCATTTCTTAGTATCAAAATTTATGCAGGTTTCTTTTTTGAATATCTTCAAAAGATGCAATCATATAGAGTGTCTTAAGTTCCATACAGGATTAAGTATTTCTTCTAGCCAACCCTGAATGGAAGGGCAACTAGTACAATACCATCTCCCTGAACTAAGAGCATTGAGATATTCTGTTTGATGATTATATAGCTCTTCATATGTTTCTTTATCAATTTCTGTAGTAGTCACAGTTTCTTCTATATTTCCCAATATCATAATTAAATGCTGATCATAAACATGTAATCTACCTTAAAGTTCTCTGTAATTTCTCATTTTTGCATAAATTTATTCATCCAGTCTGGGCCTGATAAGATCCAGAATGTCTTTGTCTTCTATGATGTTAGTTGTTTGTTGCTGGACCATGTCATCCACTGTGTTTCAAATCCCATATTGGTGACCTTCTGATTGATTCTCTCCAAGTGTCTTTCACAAGAGGCCTTAATATTTTATTTGTGCAAATGGACCAATTTCTCCTTGAATTTTTATAACAAAAGAGAAAATTTTATTGGAAGTATTATCCACATGTACACCACAGGTTAGGGACACTTTAACACACACACACACACACACACCCCACCTACCACCACCACCACTACCAAAAACAGTCATAAGCTGCTGGTGATTTTCAGACCATTATCATTCAGAGGAGTGCTTACTGCCTGTCCTCCCACTCCACCAGAATCCATAAAACATGAGCAGTCTGCATAATTCCCTGCTTAACTCCATCACTTCTCTAATCACATTTCTCTTTAACACATTCATCAGGACACCAAGCAGAGCTCTGGATATTTCTTTGGCCTTTGGTTTGCACGTGAAACTTTGTAGATTTTGAATTTTTTTTAAAGATTTTATTTATTTACTTTTAGAGAGGGAAGGGAGGGAGAAAGAGAGAGAGAGAAACATCAATGTGCGGTTGCTGGGGGACATGGCCTGCAACCTAGGCATGTGCCCTGACTGGGAATCGAACCTGCGATACCTGGTTCGCAGCCCGAGCTCAATCCACTGAGCTATGCCAGCCAGGGCTGCAGATTTTGAATTTTTGAAATAAAGGCTAATGCCAGGGGAAGGATTAAGGAGGAGGAACTGGGCTTCACACAGACACTCCTTGTTGGATTTCTGTATCAGTTTGCTGCTGCTTATAACCCCTTAGACTTGCAACTGGTGACAATAAATACCTAGTGTAGGCATGAGATGTAGTTGACCTGAGAATAGCCTGTTCCCTGGGAGAAAATGGGATTCATCCTGAACCTCTTCCTCCCTCTACCAGCCTATGTGGACCTTGTGGTATGGCCACGACATGGTTTATCAACTGAAAAATAAACTCAACAAAGAAACAAAGTGCATAATGAAAAGGAAGGTATAATTCTAATGCAGAAGAAATTTTAGAGTAATAATATTGGAAAAATATATGCAGTACATTTGAAAATTATGATGAAATGGACAATTTTTTAAAGAAACTAATTCCCAATATAGTGAAGAGGAAAAAAAAACCTGAGTAGACCTATAAATATTAACAAAATATATATAGAGGGTGACTCTAAAACTTATTTCTTGCATTTATATGCAGTGCTTTATTCAAAAAGCTTGGGCACAAAAAAAATAACTTACATAGGGTGGCCCCTGTTTCCCAAGAATCATCAGATCTGATTCTAAGATCAGAGTAGATGGCATACACGTCGGACATGAAAGCTGTGGCAGCTGGAGTAGGCCCCACCTCAACCTGGACTGAATATCCACACCAATGATAACTGAAGCAGTGATGGCCATTGTGATCACAATACATATCAGTTACTGAACACTTGCCCTGACTCCAGCCATTTGCCTGCAACGTGGTATTTTATTTCTTATACACAGCAAGCCTAGGAAATAGGTAGTATTATCCCTATTTTATAGCTGAAAACTAATGCTGAAAGAGATTAAGAAATTAGCCCCAAATCATCTTGCTAATTATTAATGGTTCTAGACCTGGGCCCTGGGCTAACCCTAACTTGGAGTTTGGAGCAGAGCAGTCTGAGTTATAAGCAATGTTCTCTTCAAGACACAGGAAGGCAGAGCAGAACACAGCACATAAAGGCTATGATTTGGGGCATCTGAAATGAAATGCATTTAATCAGTTTTTGTGACTGAGAAATTTTTCTATTAGTTTCACTGAGGATTGTTATATATTATATTGCGGTTACACCTGAAATGTAATTTCATTTAAATGTGATTACAGTGACCTTTTGCATAGAGCACTGGGTAAAATTATGCTTTCTTTTTCTCCTTCTATTGTCTATGAATACGAACTTTAAAGCTTTCCTCTAGGCTTTTGTCGCCAGGCTTTTATAGTACCTCATCACCTGATTGCATATTCCCAGTCTGAAATGGCTCCTATCTACTTGGAATAGTATCTAATTATTACTGTGTGTAAACAGAAGCCCAGGGGCTATAAACTATGCCACCACGGCTTTTCCAGTGTTTGGCATCAAGCCCTACACATAGTAGGTATGCAGTGAATGTGGAATGAATGCACGCAATGCCTGGCAAAATGCTGAGCTCAGTAAATACTAGTTGACATGTTTTCTCATGCCTGAAAGAGACTGAAGTCCCAAACTCAAGAAAAGGCATGTTTTTTTCACCCGGAGAGCTGTTCGTCTCTCCATGTCCCCATCACCTCCTTTGATTTCTCCAAAAGGCCACCTATGAGAACACAGCATTGTGAGGGAAGGAGTGAGGAAATTGGCTGGAGAGGAATCCTAATAGGAAATGAGGTTCAGTGTTGCCCATAGCATGAAGACAAAAGAGAGTAGAGAGAGTGTTGATTGCTTCCAGCATATTGTAGCATACCTTTATGGTTTCGTGTCCCACTAGATTGTGAACTCCTTCAAGATAGGGATTATGTGGCTAGTGTGACACCTTGTAAATGTCTGTTCAAATGACATGAGAACATCCACCCAATGTTTTCTGAGCACCCACTCTAGGTGGGACTGGTCTCTTTGCCATGGTCACTGCCATCAAGGAGATCATTATTAGTAAGGAACTAATTGACTAGTATGTATGGGAATTCATTGCAAATATTGCAATACAGAAATTTGGGATAGAAGAAAAATTCAAACCAAATGCTTTTAAACCAACAATGGTAGGGAGTTTGGGCAGACAGGTCAGATAAGAACTGCAAGATGCCACGGCTCCTGAATTCTGGAATGGACATTTACCATGCTAGTCTCCCCTTCATCTATCTGATTGTCATCTTCCTTATTTCCTCCAGGGCACTGTGAAGCCTAATGAGTTGTTAAACATTTTCAGATTCTTGGGAAAAGGATTTCAGCATTTTTAAGTGCCTTTCTTTCATTCCAAATGAATGACCAAATCATAAATGAGCTTGTACAAGCAACAAAATGAGATGCAAAAATAAAAGAGGGAAGGATGGAAGGCAGAAGAAACCAAGCTTTAGAAATCATTGCTTCAGCAAAAGGGCCACTCTCCTTCAAAACCAAAACTGATGGTACCTTTTAAAACATACCCAAACCACCTCAACACTTAATAGTCATATCCTTCTCAATCTAGGGATGTTGCCCGTGTCTGTCCCTGGTTACTAGCAGTGTCAGCAAGTGCCCAGAAAGATCACCTGGCTTTCTCACATCCCCTCCCTGACTCCATTGTGTGAAAGCAGCCCACGCTCCTCTTATTGGTCATGACCAATTCCCCTGACAGTATTACCTCTCACACTTCTCTTTCCACACCCTGGTTCCTAGGCACAGGGAGTCTAAAGTACCCTGGTGGGAGCCCTGACTTGTAGTTAAATGGCACCTTTGTTGTGTCCACTTTATACAGTACGTCTCCTTCCAGGACCAGGACCTCCAATCAAGAGACTCTGCAAGTCTAGAGTGTGCATTGTAGTGGTACATTTGGGACCATTCCTGCTTCTATTTCTTGATTCCTAGATTCTTGCATTCTTCCTGTTGGAAACAATGCCATAACAAGTTCTGACTTCATAAATGATCTGTGTCCTGAAGGATGTACCCATCCTATCAGAGTCTTCTCTCTGAGCTGACATTTTAGTTGCACCTTCTAAAAGGCTATTCCACTGATGGTTGCTTGTAATATGTCTAGTGGATCCCACAGAAATGAGGTTATTTCTGCATCTCTTTCCATGTAAAATAGGTACTCTGGTCAGATGCTGTTTCCTGGATGGTCATGCTGGCTGAGGCTGTGCAGGCAGGAAAGGCAAACCTATATATAGCAGGAAGAGGTCTTTATCCCTGTGCTGAGGAATCACTGACTCTTTCATCTTCCATACAGATTATGAGTGCCTCTCTATGGGTACAACTGAGGCCCTCTGATTCTCACTTGGTGTATTAATTGCTTGTCAACATTTCTCCAACTCTCATTATCCTTCTTGAGGGAAGCAACAGAATTTAGCAAAACCCAGCTAACTCCCATCTTGAAAGCATTGTTTTCTGAATATTCCAAATGCATGTACCACCATACCTGCCCCAGCATTCCTCTCCATCAAGTCATCCCAGGTACACTGTTTAGCAATCATACCATCTGTGTGCCAAGATTCATCCATGTCCCACTTACCAGTCACGATGGCATCCTCTTGGCCTGCCGGGTGGAGGGTGAGCCAGTACCAAATCCTATTTTACTACTTGTTTTCTTAGACCACTCTTGAGGCCACAGTTATTACCATGGGTCCTGTGAGAAGTGGATGCTAAGATGCAGGGGTTTTCTTGAGGGAAAGAGAGAGCCAGAGAGAACTGAGAGAGCCCTCAGACCACTGTTGAAAACAAATCCAGATGTAGATAAGTCGAGACTTTATCCAAACGGGTAATGACAATAAGGAAAGAACAGTACTGGGAAGGAGGATATTTTCCCCTCTATCCTTTTTGAGTTCTTATGGCTGGCCTAGTAATAAAATTGGCACAAGACCAGATTAATAGGAGGAAAAACAATTTAACACATGCATACTATAGGTCATAAATGGTGCTTGGAGAAATGAGTGACTCAAACAGCTTTTTACACTTCTTAGACAAACAATAAAGTTGTAAAGAATGGACAGGACAAGCCCTGGCTGGTGTAGCTCAGTGGATTGAGCGCGGGCTGTGAACCAAAGCATCGCAGGTTCGATTCCCAGTCAGGGCACATGCCTGGGTTGCAGGCCATGGCCCCCAGCAACCGCACATTGATGTTTCTCTCTCTCTCTCTCTTTCTCCCTCTCTTCCCTCTCTAAAAATAAATAAATAAAATCTTAAACAAAAAGAATGGACAGGACAAAGAAACTTCGATTTGGGTGCTCCTTAGTGAGGAACCTAAGTAAGTTTTGGACTTGGGCAATGTGCTAGTAAAAAATAAATAAATAAAATTTGTTTATACATATTTCTCAGCCTTTGATTCCCTAACTCTGGTGATAAGGATGTCTCTTTTTTTGTAAGCCTTCAGGGAAAAAGAGGGTGCCTTTCACATAGAAGATTTATCTCCTGCTTTCATGGGGACAGAGAGAGATATCAGGGTGTTCCTTCTTGAACAGAAGTTTCTTAAGTAACTGTAATTCAAAGTAATTGGTATGCCTTTGTGGGGATATTTTGGGGCAGCCTGCCCTGGGCCCTGACAATAGGCATAGGGAGAAGGCTCCAATCGCAAGATCTGCAAGTGTCTCATGGGCAGGCCAACGGGGACTTGTCTTTTGCAGAGAGCAGTAAACAAGTCTAGAAAGAACATGGTGTGGGGGAGTGGAATGAATGGGGGCTTGATGGGACAGTTGATCAGGGAATGTTCTTTCCTGAGGTCAGCAGATAATTGAGAGGGGCTATTAAGGTGGGGTGGTTCTATTTCTCACTGCCAAAGAGTGGCCTGATTTCATGAGAGAGAACTGACTCAATGTGCTCAAGTCAAGGAAGCAGACATTGTGTCCAGACTGGTTAGTAAGGACAGAGCTCAGCAGATCACTTATTAGACAAAGAATAGGTTGGGAGGGTCTGGGTGTCACCTTATTATAGGTGAACAAGGGGTCATCCACGGGTTTTACCAAAGTCATAGCAGAAGGGTTACTCTTTGTAGCAAGCTGTTTCTCAGAACATAGAAGGGTGGGGAGTAGATTTCTTAGTGGTTGCTGTTTTCCAGGAGCACAGAGCTTAGGTGAAGTTCAACATTCTCTGTGTGATGCCATGTCTGACCCCGAGTGAAAGAGAGAGCGAGAGAAGGTAGGGTGGAAGCATCCTAGGATGCATGCTGACTATGAAAGCTTCAGCAAAGCCACCAGGGGGTCCTTGAGTCAAAACTGGCCAACAATAGTGTTCACCTATCTCTTCCAGGAATGTCTCTGCCTCAGTATCCCCACTACAAATCAGTGATTAAGAGGGAAGCAGCCTGTGAGGGTGTGGTCTTGGTGCACAAGTGAGCTGGATTTCAAAATGCAGCAGCTGGAGCCCTTGATCACTTATGCTTCTTGCAGAAGGAGGTCTGCCAGGTGCACGTTCGTGGCTGTGGAGCTGGGATGCTGACTGCTATTTGACAGGCACAGATTTGCAAGCTCGGCTTTGCTCAGCCTTCATTAGAGGTGCGTCATGCTCCATATGGCCATATATTTTCAGAAAATGGGAAACTATTTTGTGTCTGGTGGGCTGACACATTCTTCTCTCATTCCTACAAAGTTTCTCATCCATAGGGCATGATTTTCCATGCTCTTCTGCTTCCTCCAGACCAATCGAACTCACTGAGATTATATTGAAAACAATGAGTCACCACCAGCATGATATACATTACAAACAAGTAATTCCTTGCAGCAGAGGCCATTCAATGACTGCTCCTGGATGTGTAACTTAAATATCTTACAATAATACTTCAATAAAGCTGAACAGATAAAATATATTGCAGGAAACCCAGTGGGACATCCAGTCTACCGTTGTACACTAAAAAAAAAGAAAAAGAAAAAAACCCTACTGCTCATAGGCCAAATTTGCTCCCCAACTTAATTTGAAAATAATGTTTTATTAGAATGCATCCACATTTGTTCATTTATGTATTGTCAATAGTTGCTTTTGTCTTAAATGGCAGAATTGAGTAATTGAGATGGCCACCATAAGGCTCACACAGTCTAAAATATTCACCGTCTGGCCCTTTGTAGATAATATCTGCCTCTGCCTGCCTTCAAGCAAGATAAAAAAGAAATAGAACACCATCAAGTATTTCAATCATGCTTACTTATGTTCAAAGTGCATTGACGTATATTACTTGATTCTCATAATAATTGTGAACCACTTTGGTATCCGTTGACGCTTTTTCATAAATCTTCAATGTTGGTGTTTTTTCAATCCCACTTCTCCCTCCAGCTCGTCTGGAACTCTGCGCAAGTTTCAAAGGTGCCTCAGGAAATAGGTGTAGCACCGATGCTTCAGGAGACCTCATTGCCATCAGGTTCTAGTTAGGGCTTATTGTTTATCTTTTCCACTATACTAGTTATCTTGATTTGTGTTCCCTCAAAAGCAGATTCAGAGACAAAGTTTGGGTTATAAGCTGCGTAATTGAGAGGTGAATGCAGAAAGCACTGGAGAGTGGGGAATAAATCAGGAAAGGCAATAATGCTAGTAAAAAACCTTGATCTTGAGTCGTTACCATGCAGCAATGGAGACTCAGTATTGCTCCTCTGAAAGATTGTAGGAAATACTCAAAACTATCCCCCTGGGGGTTGAGGAGCCTGAGATATTTATCCTCTACATTCTGTCCCTTGTTGGTGTGAATGGCTCCTAAAAGCTTTAACTCCCCCTTCTGGCTTTCTATGGGCAGAAAAAGGCATCAGGCAGAGTGAGACTGATGCTTGAGATAAGAAGCAGTCAGACGGCATGGGAACTGTCCATCAAAAATGCAGCTGACCTTTGGCGTGCACCAAGAGAGAAATATTGTACTGGCTTTGACATTGCTGCTTAGTTTCTCAAGAATGTCTGCTAACTTCCCAGCATATCTCTGTAAAAAAGAGGAAAATTCATGATGTAGCTTTATATTGCCTGCCTTTTAAAAATATACTTTATTTTTCCAATTGGCATTCTGCTTGTAGTCAGCTTCTAGCTCCTTCCAAACTGCTCTCTGTTGTCGGTGCTGTAGAATTATAGCGCCATAGAATTTCAAAGCTAAAAAAGACTTTTAAGTTTTATTTTTTTATTAGCAGATGCAGACAACCTAAAGCTTTATAGCTTCTCCTTTGTCACAGAAACTCTCTTATAAAAGGGAAGTTCATTTAAAATTTAAAACGCATATATGAGTAGAATATGGTCCACTTTTGAAACAGCTATACGGTGACTGCATCTTGTGGGTCCTACTGCCTGCCTTCTCTGGGCATTGAGGAGCGGTAAGTCATTCAGAGCATTTCTCTGTCTTACAAAGGAAGGTGAAATGTACAGGAAAAGGTGTCCCCGGTGATTTTAGCATAGATATAAGGACTTTTTTTTCTTTTGCCAATACATATCCCTGGGGATTTTCTCACACTGAGGCAAGAACTCAAGTGTCTGGTGATGCTTGGTCGTGTGTCAGGCATGGCTGTTAGAGGCCATGATCTGGAAGAGTGGGGATCACAACTCTGTGCTGCACGAAGGCCAGCCGGTCCCTGCGCCCAGCCTGCAGCTGAGCTGAGTCAGCAGGCTGGGCAAGCACACGTGCTCAAAAAGGCAGATGCCCTGTTGACTTGGTTTACCTCCCAAAGGAGAGAAGGGGTAACTTAAATGGCGGGTTTTCTTGTCTTATCCATGTATCACTGGTGATTTTAGATCTCTGTGGGACAGGCTCAGAAGATCTGAGGTTCAATTTTGTCTCAGTTAAGAAGCCCAGAAATTACTTCCTAGATGAAATCAATAAAATGGGGGTGCTTCCAGCTCTCAGTTTTAAAGGAACCAGGCGACAAGATTCCCAATTCTGTCTGCAGGAGGTTTTCCTCTTTACGTATATTGAGAAATAGAGCAATGTTTCTTTTCCTTGCTGCAGAAATTGGATTCACATTCACTCATATAAATGACAAATTATTTCTCAGTCTCTTTTTATGTCTGACTTATCTAATCTAGCTACATGAGCACAGTCTCTGGATCAATCCCCAGTGACTAAGAGTTGTTATTGAGAATGAGAAGTAAAATTATTAAAGACTTCCCATATTTACTTTTCAAATTTACTCTGCTATTTATTTTTGTAGATTATATGCCATATGTTGATAACATACTATACTTACATTATTTACTAAGTGATGATAGACATAAATAGATAGATATGTATCTATCATGATTTGCATGAGGTCACATGGCAATATGGTTGGGCAGCTGGGATGGGAATCAGGACACATCAGAGTCTGCGCTCTTAAGCAGTAAACCACACTGCCTTTTTGTCTCTTAGATAACCAGAAGGGAAACACATATGGCTCTATCCTATATCATCAGCATTGATAATTTACCCATTATCCAGTCACAGCAGAAGTTATCTACATTTATAAGTTAGTAAAGTAAGAATCACAAGGGCCAGCTGGTTTCGGTTTGCTCACTGAGAGTCCCATTGAGTGGTGGTGGCCGCCTAGGGGGCTGGCAGAGAACTGCTTCTAGGTGTAGCAGGAAAGGACACAGCCACCAACCCTGTCCGTGGCCCTGCCCATATGCCCTTAACACCACGTGGCTTAGTGCTCACAGGCTTGCAACTGCAAACAGCTTGCTTAGGACTCTCAATGACCTCTGGAGCTTGGCACTTAGTGTGTGCCAGGCAGACAAGGCAGGAAGAAAATGCCTGGCCCTTTATGTCCCTGGAGATGGTCAAGGACTGGCTGAAGTTGGCAGAAAACACCCTTGTGGAGGACAACACCAGGGTATGTTTAACAAGCCCTCCCAGAGGTCCCTAGTGGCCTGAGCCCCACCTGCCCAGCGAGCTAGCCTGATTATTAATGCACCATGCACCGACTACACTCAGCTCCTTGTCCTGACTCCCCATTCCCTTAACAGGGGATCAGCTCCCAAATCAATATCCTGTACTCCCTTCTCCATCACAGGGTCTGTTTCTGGGGGAACCTAACCCAAGACAAATACCATGAGTGGTGTTTAACAAGGGCACAAACCGGGGAAGTGGCTGCTTGCATACCAGGCGTTTACAGTCCTGAATTCAGTGTCGAGGAAAGAAGACCGAAGTGTCTGGCTGCACTGTTATCTGTAAAATCAGGTAGTAACAGCTATCTCACAGGTCTGGGGGAAGATACGCAGGGTTCTCTTCCATGTGCCCTTTTCTTCAACAGTACCAGCTTGTGTTCGTAACTGAAGTTGGTGAGAAGTTGGATTGATTCATCTGTCCAAGGACTGGCCCACAGAACACCATTCTTCCCCACAAAACCGCCAGGAAGGGCCCTGCCACTCCTCACAGCTCTCGGTCCCCAGGCCTGCAGGGACTGTCACTACCTTCATGAGATACAACAAAGGACAAGGGATTAAATCATAACATGTGCTCCAAGCCATTCTAAAATAAAAATGCTTTTCAAAACTTGAAGAATGTGGGGAGCATATTATCAACAAAGCAATAAAGTCTTCTGAGTCAGTTTAATGACAGAAGAAAAGCACGGAACAAAAGGTGTTGAAGGGTGCTGGGGAGGGGGTGGAAGCTCTGAAAACAGAAATAGAACGATGCGGTTATTTAGCCTTGCCATGCCTCAGTTTACCATCTGTGAAACAGAGATAAGAGGGACTCCCGAGGACGTAGCAAAGAGTAAACGTTAATGCAGCGCCAGACCCACAGTGCTCGCTCAGTGGCAGGGGATCTGTGTTGTTAATATCATTTCTATCTGGCTGGAACGATGTAAACTAGCCTCCTGTCATCCACAAGATTATAATGTAGTTTACATAATTATGTCAGTTAATTTACATGGACTGCTGTAGTCTTAATTATGCTCGGGAGATCTAGAGGTCAACGGTCGGGTCTCCCTGCTCTCCAGTTCCATTAGTTGTGGCTGCAGGATTTACCGGGTGGTAATCTCATGTATTTTCTCCAGGAACAGACTGCTGTGAACTGTCTATTTATTTCTTACCACCGCTGCAAGACAGCATCTTTTGAAGAGGAAGATGTGGGGTTCTGATTTAAAGGAAGTTGGCTGTGCAAATTCATCCTCAAAAGCTACTGGAAATCGGTTAAATTGGATCTTCACTGAGGAATCTGAGAAGGGCCTGTGGTTACAATGGCTGCTTTGGGCAAAGTAAAAAGGTTAATGTTTGTCCTGCTGCTTCCTGGAATTCATTGGCTTAAAATAGTTTTCTTGAAGCAAATAAGATGAAAGAAGCTGAGGAGGAGCCTGCAGTTTTTGATGCTCTGCAAAGGCCAACCAGCACCCTGCTTTCCTGGAGGAAGACAGCACAGCTCACGAGATCACCAGGGGAAATGCCTGCGAGACTCATGGCTGGTGCAAGTCCACAGCTCCGGGAGGGCTTAGTGTGTGCCCCCCAGAGGGGTGATGTCACTCACAGCGCTGCGATTTATGGGAATTTCCTGCATAAAATATTTTACTGTGGCTCTCAGTGATTTTGTTTTATAATAATATTTCCATGAATATAATTATTTTTGTTGTACTTGAAAACTACGGAACAGTCATATGCCAGTTAACAACAGGGATCCATTCAGAAAAGTGCTTTTAGGTGATTTACTTATTGTGTAAATAACGTAGAAAGTACTTACACCAACCTGGATGGTATAGCCTAGTACATGCCAGGGTACATGGTGTAGCCTATGGCTCCTAGGCTACAGGGCTGTACAGCATGTCACTGCACAAAACAACATGAGATTCAACCAAGCACAAGAGAAAATGGTGCCATCAAGAGATGCAGTAAGCACAAGATGCATGAGGCTGTTGCTAGCGAGACAGGGCATGCTCTCTTACAGGAAACTTCTTTAAATAAGTAGAAAGAATATACTCGGAAATAATGATAAAAAGTATAGCATAGTAAATACATAAACCAGTACCTATTTACGTCATTATCAAGTACTATGTACCACACACAATCGTATGTACTGTGCATTCATGTGACTGGCAGTGCAGGTTTGTTTACCCCAGCATCACCACAGAACCATGAGGAAAGAGAGGCACTAACGTGTTAAGACAGCTCCAGCCCCACTGGGTGATGGGAATTTCTCAGCTCTATTATTACATGTGGAACTACCTTCTAATGCCTTCTGTCGTTGCCTGAAAAGTTGTTACAGTATTTAACCTCTCTCTCTCTCTCCCCCTCTCTCTCTCACCACACACACACACACACACACTCTCTCTCTCTCCCCCTCTCTCTCAGACAGATTGTACAGCTCTTACTGTGACTAGCAGCATAACATTCCATGAAGTGGGCATTGCCACAATTTTCTGCACCATTCCATTTGTGTTGGATACTTAAGTTGCTTCCAAATTGCTTGTTTTTGTAACTGCTATGGCAATGGGCATCTTTTTCTATGGGACTTTTTCTACCTGTGGGCTTTTTCCTTAGAAAAGATCCTATCAGTTGAATGATAAGAGCAGAATATATGACTGTTCAGAAGATGTTAAGGAGATGGGTCCAGCAGCATCCTGGAGTGGGGAGGGAATCCCAGAGTTGAGTTGTGATGCTTTTTGTGCATAAAGGGGCCATTTGTGTCAGATGCTGCTGAAAGAGAAATAAAACTTAGGCAGAAAATTGACAGTTGAGAATTTCAGTCCCTGCAGCAGGCACCTGGGTGAGCAACTGTGAGTTCAGGCGGCCACCAGTCCCACCCTCCTAGAACGGACCAGTGGGAGCACATGGTCCTGCAGCCATGTGGAGAATGTTTAACTACAACATGAGATAATTGCTGCGATGGAAAGAAAGATAGTTCTATGAGAATATATTTTTAAAAAGAACATGACTTAGACTTGGAATGCAAAAAGACATGGTAGACAAAAGAGACAGTGTATCCAAAGTCCCTAAGCGGGGACATGTTGGAGGTTGGTGAGCTCAGAACCTGGTGGAGCGGAGTGCCACGCTAGCTGATACTGGAAGGGTAGAAGGACCAGGTCCTGCAGTCTCACCATTAAGGAGTTTGACTGTTACCCTAAGGAGAGACAAAAACAAATGTGTATTTTAAAAAACTGACTCTGCCTACAGCAAGGAAGGTGAATGAAAAGACACTGGTATTCCAGTAGCAATCACAGAAAACCCTGAACAAAATTGGAGGGCATGGGAGTTGCCATATATGTCTCCCCAAATATCTTCCACAAAATCTGAATCTAAGGCTGCCAGTCATTTGGCAATGCTACAGTTGCCATACAATTGGTGTTCCTGGGAGGCAGGTGAAAACTGAATGTTGGGTGAATTCTTCTCAGAGGAAGAGTTACATAGGCTAGAAAGCTTCTTCATTTCCTCTCAAATGCTGAAGCAGCCATCACAGGTCTGTACCCACTATTTGCCGCATGTTCATTGGTAGACAGCATTTTCCCCCTTGTCTTTAAGCTTTCATTTAAGTTCCAGAAATTGGGGATTGCGAATCTTAAGTAAACTTTCTTTTATGAGCCCCTGACTGCAAGGAAGTGGGCAGGCTGAAATATGACAAGGAATGCTGGGGGTGTTCCGCAGGAGACCTCTAGAGATCCTTGACAACTTGATTTTTGCTTTTTTTTTACTTAATATTTCACTTGATATTCAGCAAGAAAAGCCCCAGCTGAAATACTAGTATTTGAGGTGGAATAATAGGCAGAACTCTTATCTGTTGCAAATAACTCAAATTGACTTAAACGAAAAGGGTGATTCATTGTTACATAACAGACAAGTCCATAAGATGACAAGCTTTACTTTTTGGGAACACAAAGAATGTCATCCACACTCAACTCTGTTCTCAGGTGTTCTTGCCATGTGATGTTCCTTAGATTTGCCTACGTTATATCCTTCCCACTGAACAACCCTAGCATAAAGAGGACCTCTCCCCAATAATTATACCTGGAATCTCAGGAGGGATCCACATTCCCCCAGTGAATGTTACCAGTCACTGAGGCCAGAGATGGACAAAGTGTTCCTAGGCTGGGTCAAGTGCCTGGGAGCCAGGAGTGGTATCTATCCCACCCAAACCACAGGACCTGTGATTGGAAGGAAGGGTTTCCCACAGGGAAACAGATGCTGGGCCTATAAAATACACATGTCCATTGTAGGAGACAGAGAAGCTCCACTTCAGCAAGCATGTGTTTGGATGTTGTTCTACGTGCCCCTCCTCCTCACTTATTTTAAAGAAATTCATTCATTCATTCATTCATTTATGTAGTCATTTATTCACTCACATATTACTCTCTCTCCAGAAAGAATTGCAAAGAGCTTACGAGGGTACATTCCACAGGCAGTGTAGATGAATTAAAGATGGGACAAAAGAAAAAAGATCACAAAGGTAGGAGAGCAAAAAAGAGGCCTGATGATACATAAATGTCCTAAACAAGCTACCAGTTTAACTGTGGCTCTCTGGTGGTATAACAAGGAAGATTTGTCAGATCCCCATTCACAGGGATTATAACTTTTTTTTCTTCTTTTAAAATCAATGTGTGGTTGCCTCTCGATGCCCCCTACTGGAGGCCTGGCCCACAACCCAGGTGTGTGCCCTGACTGGGAATCAAACAGGCGACCCTTTGGTTTACAGACCAGTATTCAAACAGGAATTAGAATTTTTAAACAATGGTCTTACTCTTCACCACTCCTGGAAGCCAGATTAGCCAGGAATGTTTCTTGCAAGGTGTGGTGCACAGCCCCCAGAGCACGCAGCACAGAGGACGGCGGCACGGGGCACGGGGCTCCTCTGTGTTGCACCCTTTGCAGGAACAATCATGTTCCTTCTCCCACGAGATTCAGTCAAAGCCATTGTGAAGAGAACACTTTTTCAAAAGAATTAGATTTTTAAAAATGATAGAGTTGCTCTGAAAGAGAATTTGCCCATGGTTTTTGAAAAGATGAAGACTGGAGTATACAAGATTCAGGGTACTGGTAATAATAATAATAATAATAATAATAATAATAATAATAGCAGCGGTTATAGCAGTGATAGTAACAAGATAATTACAATGATCATTTAGTGAGCATTGTGCCAAGTGCTAAGTGTTCATATGTATGGATTATGTCACTCTTCAAAAATGCCACAAAGTTAGAGTACTATTATCATTGTAATTGCCATTATCATTGGTTTTACTTTATGTAAATTTCAAGTAGAAAGGCATAAAGAAATGCACAAATTTTGAAATAATGTGATTCCCACTTTACATGAATTATGCAGATTGTGAATGCTGAGAAATCATCAGGACCTCATCCCTAGTATAAAAGTCCTGTGGTCTCATATCACAGCAGTGAACACTTAGGTTTAATGAAGTCCAATAACTGTCCAATTAATGAAAGGCTGAGCTCATATTTGAACCCAGCATTCCATCAGGGTTGGTGCTTGTTTGGGCAGGCCGTTCTCCAAATCCCCTCTTATAAACTTGGAGTAGCCTACTGTTCAGTACATCACAAATGATTTTTTTTAACTGAACTATTAAGCCAGTTGCATTGCGATACATGTGTCATTTTCTCAGATATGTGCATTTCTCAGAAAAGATAAATGGAACATGTAATGACTCCTGCTTAAAACTGTGCCCCCTCGCTTCTCCAAATTGCTCTGAAAGAGGAGAGAAGGGCCACCCGCTGACCCTGCCTTGGATGGGGTAAAGGAGGACTGGTCCTTGGCACTTCTGACCATCTTCTGACCATCTTTGCCCGAAGGACAATGATAAAAAGTTGCTAAAACACCTTCTCCCTCTGCAGTTGTCACTGAAAGGGAAACAAAACCCTTTGTGGCCCCTCCAGAATAAGTGGAAGGTCTGTATCTCTTGAGACTTTGAACAGAAAAGATCTGATCTTATCAGGAGAGAACTGAAAGCAGTGAGTGTTGTGTTAGTTGGCAGAAAAGAGGCAGTAAAATAAAACGCTGGCCATTCTCAGTCTCAGATGAATGTTCCTGCTTCATTGCTCATCCTAAAAAAACCAAAAGTTGGCCCAAGCCAGAGAGAAGAGTAGCCCCTGATTTAGGCAAGGGCCTAAAGCTATATGCTTTAACTCTGCTTCTCAGTGACCGGGGTATTTTGGAGTCACCCACCCTGGAGTTGTGTTTATTGTTTTAGCATCTTCTCCAGAAAAATGACCAAAGTCCCCAATACGAAATTCATTCTTTCATGGGCCACCACATTAGCTGGAACTGCATTTCTCTGCTTACCACTTACAGCGAGAACCTAATAGTACAGGGACAGGAGAGGCCAGGGAAGCAGGAGGGCCATTTTGCTGCGGTTTGATGTTGGTGCTTTGCTCCTCTTGCATGCCTGCGTGACCATCCTCATCATTTTGATCCAGTATTGTTCTTCTGCTAAAGCCATTCTTATTCCTTCAAGTGTGCTGCTACCTAGAAAGAGAACAAGCTGGAAGTGATGGAAGAGATGAGAAATAATCATGCTGGCTATGGTCTGACTTCTCTTGGTAATTTATTTGGCTTAGCGTTTTGTGCCTGGTCAAGGATAAAATTATGTCCCAGTTTCTTCTCGTTCATCTTCAGGCACATCTGATGGGAAGCCTTGATCTTCACTTTGTTCAAGAAGTGATTTTTGCCCTCCTGATATTTGTGACCTTGCAAGGCAATTACTCTAGATGAAGTAAGGGGTGTCAAAATTTGAATAGAAGAGGACAGGGAAATTGATTAACTGGTCCAGTAGTATTTCTGTAGCCAAATATACGTTATGGTCATTTAAAAGCAAAAATGCTTGCACCCAATTTCTCATTTTTTGGATCCCCGCCCAGTAAACTGCTTTAATTAAAGACCGATTTCCATTTTCCAAATCTTTTCATGCCTTTGAAGTACCCAAGTCCAACTGCTGAGTTTTATGGTTCAAGAGAGAGGAGAGGGAAAAAAATCCTTTAAATCTAGTCTTTACTTAGAGTCACAGGGTAGCATGCAAATATCATCATAAACTTGTTCTTATAAACACACAACAGAGTGGCAGAGACTGCATTTTGTGGAAGGTTAGGATGGTATGGTTTTAACCGTGAGTTAAATCCATGAGTTTTGACCAGATGGATCTGGTTTAGATCCCTGATCTACACTCAGTGTTTGACATTGAACTAGCTACTTTCACAGCTCTCTGCAAAATGTTTGTCGCCATTGCCACTGTTTTCATTGTAACACCTGGCATATAATAGCTACTCAGTAAATTTTATTTATGAAGTGTGATTGACTAAAGACACAGTGAAAAATTCCCAGAGGACCTTATGTAAAATCAATTCCCTTAATAAGGAGGGATTTCTCTGGTTACCCCATAGACCCTGCATATGCAGAATTTAGAATCCCTAGAATTAACTGCTTGCCTTCTAACACCTTCGAAATCAGGCATGGAAATAGAAATCTGTTCTGCTGGTTTACCTGCCCCCTTTCTTTCCTGCTCCCTTAACCTGGTCTAGAAACTTCTTGACCAATTTAAGAATCTGGCATACAATCATACACACAGGAAAACTGTGCGTAGTCAACAGATTTCTCTGGAATTCTCTGATCATTAGATTCAAGACTTCTCAAGGTGACGTCATTCTTCATTCCCCATGGTGACCTCCGTGGGGAAAGAATAGTGCTGAGATGCTGCTGTCTGTTGGCTTTGTTGAAACTGGGAGACAGCGGGTGATCTCTGGGAGTTACCAAAGCCTAATGACAGTAGTGGCTAGTACAATGAATGACCTATTATATGGTTATACCTGTCTGCATTTGTGCCATCTGTGTTCCCTGTCCAGCCAAGAAGGAGCTTTAGGATGGGAGGGAGGAAATGTTTACAGGTAGCTCTAGTTTCTGATGGACCACAAGGCTTTGAGTGGGCCTTTGCTCTTGTTGGAGGCTGTTTTGTCTCTCAAAAGCGGAGATGAGGATGGTAACTTCTGACTCTGACCTTTCACCTGTCCCCGTGACCGAAATAATCACAGATGCTTTCATCTTCTCAAAAACTGTCTGTACATTGGTGTCTTTCATGGTGATTTTTCGGATTCTGATGGACTGATTGCCCATGACATTTTTGGATGGGTTTTACAAATGTGTCTAGGATAGCCAATAAATGCGTGTTGAGTTGTTGAAATTAAGTAAAATGATTCATCAGGACTTAGCTTTCTCTAACACATTGTCTTTGGTCTACTTCAATTTCTTAGAAGTCATTTTTAACTCACGAGCATGTCTTCCTTCTTCTGGCATCCTTCCCCCATTAAGTGCTGAAAACATGCTTTTGTGCCACAGTAAAAAATAGTACACATTGCTGTGGTAATGTCTGTTCATTTATTTAACTTTGCCAATTCGTAGTTAGCTCCCAACATGCTTTTAGATATGATTAGGTGGTCCTGGTTGGGTATATTGAAGGCTAAATACTTTCGTGACAAAAAAATGTCTTTGGGGGCTTTATTTCATGGTGCCTTATTCCTGTTTCCTTTTTCTCTTTTATTTTTTCTTCCAAGCCTAGATAAAGTAATAAAAAGTTATATTTTCATGTTATTTATTTTGTATCTCTTAAACCAGCCCAAAGACATTCAAATGGCACTTCTTTTGAAAGTTCAGTCTGTAGAATTAAGCAGACTTGGTATGAATCATTTTCTTTCTTTTAAATAGTGAGCAAGTGATTTAACCACTTGGGAACTAATAATTCCTTCATCTAAAAGCTGTTCTCAAAAATAAATAAAGCAACAGACATAAAATCCACCTTAAGTGGTTGACTGACATTAATTTCTTGAGAAAGTTTTCTTGAGTTGAAGGGATTTAACTGAACTGATATCTATAACTTTTGAAGGGTTGATTAAGAC
The DNA here is from genome assembly GCA_004024845.1 of Tonatia bakeri. NCBI lineage: Eukaryota > Metazoa > Chordata > Mammalia > Chiroptera > Phyllostomidae > Tonatia > Tonatia bakeri. The sequence goes on from PVIA01000779.1 coordinate 284,290, forward strand.
GTGAAGATGATATTTTTAAGACTAGCATTTCCTCACCCTTTAATTTCATTTTTGGAAGAATTTGTTTTGCTTTTAAAGAAAAGGCTCTTTAAAAAGCTCATGTATCTTTAGCAGTGATTCTGAAAACACTGTAATGAATTTTCTTTAAAATATACATCTGCTTAAAATTTGAAAAGAAGTGGAGAGTATTTTGCAATAATGTGTTTAGAGATTTGGTCAAAACCCCAAATATTTTGAAACTTAATGCAGCCCATACCTAGATTATTTTTAGATCTTAAATGTCCAGTTATTTAATCTCAGTCAAACTGCTTGGAGTTTCCATTTCTAAATAAACGAAATGATAATAAATAATGAGCCAAAATTTAAAATGTACCCATTTAAGGAAAAAAAATGGGAATTTGATGGAAAATGAATGTGAGTTTCAATAAAATAAAAACATCAGTTGTCTCTGATTTTCAGCTCCCAGTAAACAAAGGAACGAAGTGGAGCCAGCAAAGTGCCTTCGGTTGAGCTCTTCATCGGCGGCAAGTAGATTACAATCATTCAGGGATTAAAGGAGACCTGGGAAATGTAAGGGCTGTTAACTTGACCGTGACTGTCTATGTTGGCACAGTCTCTTCTTCCAAGGACCATCCTATTTTATTTCATGCTGCCTTTATCTCTTCCTTACATGATCTGAGAAAACGTAATCCGGATAAAATATGGAATCATTAATTGTGGCGATTGAATCAGCTAACAGGTGATTAAGAAAAACCTCATGTGTGTGTCAGGCCCTGAGTCAGGTGAGGCATAACATTTGTCTTAAAGAAAACTGCGTGTTGCAGGTGCATTTTAATAAGGGAGCATGCACAGCAAATCACAGAAATTAAATAATGACCATTACAAGATCACTGAGAAGCCCAGTGCCGTGGGAAGAGCACACACTGGCAATCACAAGAATTGGATTTTAATTTGAGTTCTGTTACTAATTAACTCTGTGAATTTGGATACGTTATCTTCCTTTTTCCTTGCCTGTCACCCCGTCTTGAAAATGGATAGTCATGGGAAAGAAACACGAGCAATCTCTAAGACTTTTCAAAGTGTTTCTTTATGTCTTTCCATCTATTATCTCTAAATAATTTTTTTTGATGGAGAGAATTCTGTAGTAGCTTGGGGAGTCTGTGAAAGTGGGACTGAATCTCCTCCAGGAATGGGCTAACTAGAAGGGGAAATTGTGCCGGTGCGTGTGGCTAAGATAGAGTCCAGTCTTCTCAAGTTGCCAGCATTGATCCCAGCCATTGCAAACGATGACTGCCCTCATAGACGTGGTACAAATGAACTGAAACTAATGAAGGGATGCTTTTCTAAAAGGAAATACAATACACTGCCTTTGATTTCATTCCAAGTAACTAATACATTCACTGAACTCACTAATCTGTGTACTTAGCAGTGTTGGAGGCCTAGATGGAGATATAATGCTGTGTGCAGTGTCTGCCCCTCGAGAGTCTTCATTTCTCTGAGACAAACAGAAACTTAGTCATACAGCCATTAATTCCTTCTTTATTACACTTTTTATTGAAGTATAATGAACATACTGAAAAGGGCACAAATCGTAAGTGTATACTTCAATGAATTTTCTTATAGTGTGCACATCCATGCAGCCAGCACCTAGATAAAATTCAAGACAGGATCAGCCCAAAAGTTCCCTCAGGCCAGTTTCCCCCAGTCACTTACCTTTACCCAAGATCCTGACTTCTAACACCAGAGATCAGTTTGCATAAACAGAATCATACAGTAGACACTGTCTGTATGTGCCATCTTTTCCTTGTGGTTCTGATCGTGAAATTCATTCATGTTGTTGCATACGGCAATAGTTTGTTGTGGGCATATGCATGGTGTATACTCTGAATGGTGTTGATGGGTCCTAGGTTCAGCTTTAGGAGTTACTACAAGTGTTAGCACAAATACGCAACCACTAGAAATTTTACACACCGCTGATGGGAGGTAAATGAGTTGCTCCCTGAATGTGCTAACACTTGTCTGCTTCAGTTTGGCTACTTAAGTAGGTATGTAGTGATACACACCGTGATGTTAATTTACACTTCCCCGATGACTAAAGACACAGAGCACTTTTTCATATGTGCTTTGGGGTTTCAGGATCTTCTTTTCTGAAACGTCTAGATGTATTTTTAAAGGTCCTCTCCCTGCTTTGGGTTAGCTATATTTTCTTGATTAACTTGTGGGGATTCTTGATATATTCTCCTTCATTAGAAAAATGCATTGTAAATATTTTCTCTCACTCTGTTACCTGCCTTTTTGTACTCATTGGTGTCTTCAACAGAATTCTCAACAGAAATTCTGTTGATCAACATTTATGGTTAGTGCTATTAGGTCCAAATTAAAATTTTTTTGCCAAGCTCAAGATCATGTTATACACTCTCATGTTTAGATTGTCAGTCTGTCTGGGATTAATTTTGGGGCATAATGTAAGATAAAGGGCAGATTTATTTCTCCCGCATGTATAGTCAATTGACCTGTTGATCGAATACACAACATTCCCCTGACATTTTGGCTTTGCCATAAATGTCTGTTCCCAGATTCTATTTCTAGTCTGTTGGCCTATTTATCTATGTCTGTATTAGTGCTTATTTGTTGCATTAATTATTCTAGTTTTATAATAAACTTGATTTCTGATAATATAAGTTTTGTAGCTTTGCTGTTCTTCATGATTTTCTTGAAACTCACATTCCTCATAAATTCTGGAATCACTATGTCAATTTTCATTAAAAAAAACAACAATCTGGGGTTTGATTAGGATTGTATTAATATATTAAGTTTGGGGGAAACATATTTGAAGAGTAAATCTAATCCATAGATATAGTAAATCTCTCCATTTTGTTACTCTTTAATTCTCTCAATATAAAAAATTAATATAGCCATCTTTCATATAATTCATTTCATTTATTCCTGTTTATTTCTGGTAACATAAATATCCAATTTTGTTTTTTGTTTGTTACTGGTATTCAGAAATTAAAATTATTTTATATCTAGGATCTTGCTAAATTTGTTTAGAATTATAATATTTACTATGAATTAATTAACAATTAAACATGGGTGATTACATTACCCAGAGATTTTAAAGAAGCAGCTATAAAATGCTGATCCTTGAAGACAATGTGGTGCTTTATAGGCAGATAGATCTCAGCTTAAGCTCTGGTTTCTACCACTTGCAGCTTTGGCAAATAACTTTATTGTCTCATCTGTAAAGCAGAGGTAACTATGGCACCTACCACGTAGTATGGCATTGGAATATAGTGAAACAAGTTATGTTGTGTTTAGCTTAAGTTCTGGCAGTTTGGGTTTTTGACTCAATGATGTAAGCAATTAGATATAAGCATTAAAGACCATTTGACACCTCTTCATTTTAGGGTCCTTTACTTCTCCTATTGGCTATAACGCTTTCTCAAAAGCATTTTTGATGTGGTAAGGTCAGTCAAGATAAAAAACAATGCTAGATCATGAAATTTTTTCAAATATATACCCATTCTAAAACTGGGTCAGTTGCATGAAAAGAAAAAACAAAAGCTCCCCGCAAAGCATCATCACCTACCTTTCTTTGCTTCTGCCCTTCAAGTCTGTGAGGGAGAGAGCGAGGCGTTTCTTAATTTGACTTCTCCCATCTCCTTAGCTGTCAGTGAATCCTTGTCTCAATCTGGCCCTATTTCCTTCAGCACAGGACTAAGGCTTCTTGGATTTTAATTTCTTATTTAAATGGCAAATGTAAGAATTCCCATCAAGAGAGATGCCTGAGGTTCCCTAGGGCTGCCTTCTCTAGTTACGTAACTACCCTCGGCATCCAATGCCTTCACCCTCAGTCTTTGCTCAACTGGACAGTGTGCGTGCGTAAGATAGACTAGCAGATCTGGAGCTCAGCACATCAGAGTTAATTTTTTGTTACTTATTACAAAGGCAATCATATAATATATGGGTTTCTGTGACTGGCTCTTTTCACTTAGTGTAATGATTTGAAGGTTCACCCAAGTTTTAGCCTCATCAATATTTCATTCCTCTTTATTCTGAGTAATATTTTATTTTATGGAAATTACACATTTTGTTTATCCATTCATCCTTTAATTGGTTGTTCCCATTTCTGGCTCTTATAGATAATAATGTTATAAACATTTGTATGCAAGTTATTGTGTGGACATAGATGTACATTTTAATTTCTCTTAGATATACAGGGTCTGGCACAAATAATGCCCCTTTTTATTAAAAAGTCTTTTATTACAAAATTGTAGGCACGTAATCCTGCAACATAATAATATCACACTCAAGCATACCATATGACATTTTATTGGTGAAATGTTCAAATTAAAACTATAAATTATTACACCCATATTATTATCCTGCTGACCACACTCAAGCAGGCATTACTTCTGGTGGACCCTGTGCATCTAAGAGTGGAATTACTAAGTCATATGGTCACTCAATGTTTAGTCATTTAAGGAATTGCCAGACTGGTTTCCAAACCAACTGCACCATTTACATTTTCAGCGGGTTTGGTCTTAAAAAGATCTCAGGAAGCATTTTTCTTTCAAAACCTACAAAACCCATAATTTATATCATAGTTAAAGTACACTCTGAACCTTATAATCAATGAATCACTGTTTAAATATTGTACCTATAGGGAAAAATAAGCTCAGAGCCAAAGGGTTGCCATATGGACTTCTGGAATACAACCTGTCTTCAACCAGGGACTTCCTGTCTATAGTGATACAATAATCCAAAAATCAGCATCTGAGGAAAACACTCATGACTGAAATTAGATTAGAATGATCCAGAACTAATGAATTGTAGGACATGAACTCCCATTTCATATGGGCCTTAGTGGAAAGCTACCATCTGTTTCAGAGAAATAAACTTTCAACATGAACTGGAGAAACTTTGAGCAAAATAGCTCCATGCCAAGATCCCACAGCAGCTCAGCATTTTTTGAACTGTGCTTTAATTTCTTTTGTGTGCGAAGGAAGTAATTACATTTAAAAAGTGTGCAGTGGAAAGAGGGTCTGATACAGAACATTTCCAGCAGGAGGGAACATTACAATTCAAACTGAGGCTACAACACTTTCAAGAACCTACGTTCATTATGTTTGACTGGGATGAGGGTAGTGTCTTACTTTCTCCAGGCACAAAAAAGGGGAAAGGTTTTGAGATCAAAGGTATCTTCATGGGGCTTGTTTCTCTTTCTGTACTGTTTTTGCAATCGCAGTGATTTGTTTTTAGATACTTTTATGTCCCACAAAAGAGAAATTAATTACTCTCTTTCTCCCACAAATCAGCATCTCATGTGATATGAAAAGTTGGTTTCCCTCCTGTTTGATGTTTGGGTTAGAGATATAAATGTAGTAAATTATTCTAGTCTTCTTTTTCTTCTTTGTGTGAAGAGTGAATTATGCTCCGGATAAATGTCTCTTTACTATTACTTAAGACTGATTAGAAGTGTAATGCTGCTGAGAAGACATGTGTTTTCATTACTGTCCGAAGTATAGTTTCTCTGTTCTCTAAAGCCATTGTTTCTGTTATATTTCTTCAAGAAGCCAGTTGAGACTAGGTGCTGTAAAAAAGATGGAAACCTTTCCAGATGTCAAAATCAGGATTTCTTCTCTGCCTTCTAAAAATTATAAATTTTAATGGATATATTTTATCATTGTCTAACACCTTTAAGTTATCCAGTGCAGAAATACGCATTTTTCAGACAATGTTGGGCTAAGACTAAACGTTTTTTTAAAAACTGAGACATTCAAATTCTGGGGTGCTAGGAGAAGGGTATAGGGGCGAATGGGAGTTTATACTGAATTGTCTCATGCTGCGCAGGCAGCAGGAAGAGTTTATTTAACACCTGGCATGTGAAGAAGACAAGCTAACTTCCCAGGCAGTTGTAGAGGCTACATACCCTGACAAACTCATGGAACAAAGGGCAGAATCTGGGGAGTGGCGGGGGGGGAAACCCAGGGAACTTTAACTTTCTACTACTAACACCTTGTGAAAGAGGCCCTACTCAGGAAAGATCTCTTCTTTCATTCTCATGTAATAATTATTTTTTAATTTATAAAAATTAAAAAGTCAATATGTTAACTTGCTTATACAGTAAAAAAAAAGAAAGGAATATAATGATGACCCCCCCCCCCGCCACCTCTCATGTACACTTACCCCAGGTTTTGTATTTTTAAGCAGTACCTGAAGCACACCAAACAACAGGGCTCCTGGCTTGAAAAGAGTTTATCTAGGCCCTGGCTGGCGTAGCTCAGTGGATTGAGCGCGGGCTGTGAACCAGGCATCGCAGGTTCGATTCCCAGTCAGGGCACATGCCTAGGTTGCAGGCCATGTCCCCCAGCAACCGCACATTGATGTTTCTCTCTCTCTCTCTCCCTCTCCCTTCCCTCTCTAAAAATAAATAAATAAAATATTAAAAAAAAAAGAGTTTATCTGTCATTGCTTCTTTGGGGACTTTTATAAAATTATAAGTCAGTTGTGACAATTTGTATAACTTACGATATGAGTTAAACTCTATGTGTATAATCTTATTTAGTCCTTAAAACAGCCCTAAGATATAAATACCTTTATTTCCCCCAATTTCTAGATTATGAAACAGATGATCAGGGAGGTTAGGGTACTTGTGCAAGGTAGTGAAATACAGTGTGAGAATCCTGGATTACCTGACCCTGAAATGAACTAGCTCAGTGATTCTGACATACTCTTTTTAAAGCAAGTAGCTACCAAACAACCAAAAATAATCCTGCTCCTTTATTCTACAATAAAAGTCCAGAGGTATACAGACACGTGGTCTAGACTCTAGTCCAGAGATGAGAAAGGTTACACAGCTAGTAAGGGGCAGAATTCAGACCAGACTGAGGTTTTCTGATCTAAGACTCATGCCCTTCCCATCCTCAAGTCACTTTATCTTTTTCCTTTGCACAGAGATATTTGATGTTGACTCTCTCACTTTAAATCTATAATTAGTATGAAGGAAACCATGCCAAAACTTTGGGAGCCTTTTCTTATTGAGCAAAATTCTTATTTCTAAAAGCTATCTTTGGGTTTAATCAGCACGGAGATGATAATGTGATTCCAAGGGCTCCTTGGTATAGTTCTGGGGCAAGCTGAGCCAGCTCATTCCCAGCATGGGCACTGAGGTCCGATGATTACTTTCCTCAAACATGAGAAGGGCTCCAGCCTCCTCACCCAGATTTCTTAATGAAGCAAGAGAAGGGGTAGAGCTGGGTGTGTCTGGTGGTTCAAGCCAGAGCTTTCTAAAGAAGTGGAGGGAGAATGGAAAACTTGGTTTACAATAAAACATTGCTTGTGATTTTCCTAATGCCTTCAGATTCCATACAACCAGCCCACCTCACCTTCATGAGGGTCATCCGGCTTTCGTAGTTGAGGGGCAGTGGAAAGGTTAAAGAGGTATTAAGCAGGACCCTTTCAGTCACAAGAGAACACAATACAAACTGGTTTATGCAAAAGAGAAATTTGAGGGCCATTTAGGGGACCCCTTCAAGGACGGGGCTTTTTCTCAGGCATGGCTTGACAACTGGCTCATACCATGACCCTAAGAGTTGATTTCTTCCTGCCGTTTCTCTTTATCTCAAGCTGTGGTAGCTCCCTGTTGGGATGAATTCTTCTCTCTAAAGAGTAAGGTGATGGTAGCTCAAGTTCAAATAGAGTGGGAAAAGCGAGTATGCTTCCCCAATACCTCAGTCAAAATTCTGGAATTGAGTCTGATTGTTCCATGTGTTCCTAATCTGAACCAATCACTATGGCCAAGTTTTACCTGCAGGAAGACCAATGGCAAGATGCAGCGAGGAAAGAGAGCATTGACCGAAAGGCAGTTAAGAGTTCTAGACTGCGGTTACCTGATCTGCTTTTCCATTGTGTGCCCCTGGGTAAGTTCGTGTACCTGTCTAGGCTTAAATTTTGCTCCCTGGGAAATGGGGACTAAATCACATATAAGGAATGTTCTGCTTCTTATATATGATAGTTTTTGATTTGTAGGATGTTCCATCATTCACAAAAATATCTAAGAATTATTTTAGGTAAAAGGTACATGTTTAACCAAAGGGACTATGGGACCTAGAAAAAGGAAAGGGAAGAGGATGGCTTGACCATAACCAAAGGGATTTAAAAATTAGACAGCCATCTAGTCAAGTGAAATTAGTGACTGTTAACAGAAGTTTGATGAACAAATCATGGAGAACTTAAAAATAATATTCATTAAAAAAATAAGATAATATGTAGCAGCGACCATCATTAAAATAGATGTTACACTAGTATACATTTTCATAAAGGGGTTGAGATCCCAAAATATTTGAGACTTCATATTCAACATAAACCTCTCTGCATTAATCTAGAAAACAAATACTCATCAAAAATTAACTAACACCCTACTTCTTCTGGAAAAACCAAATACTTCTTTGCAACTTTTAACTGGATCACATTCTTCATTTTATCACTATTGGTGCTTCTTCTACCATTTAATTTACTTTTTTATAACATCAAGTTTTTCTCACCTCCTTTCTGTGAAATTTTTTTTTGTATGCTTGTAGATAGAGTTATTCTGGACTTGATCTCACAGCATTATCACGTTATTCCTTTCATCTAAAAATATTGGGTTGGCCAAAAAATCTCTTCTGTTTTTTCCCATAAAACAAAAGACATGTTTTTCATTTTTACCGATAACTTTATTGACTATTTTGAGTATCTCTGTTATCTCCCATGTGGTATAATGCTGATTGTTCTCAATTAATGTCTCGACCTGATCACTATCAACTTCAACGGGTCTATCCGACTGTGGAGCATCGTCCAGTAAGAAACCTCCAGCACAAAATTTTACAAACCATTTTGATGCATTTGATCAGTCACAGCACCTTCTCTACACACTGCACAATTTTTTTCTTTTGTTTGCATTTCATTGTGCTTTTGCCTTTCTTGAAATAGTAAAGCATACTATGCCAGAAATGTTGCATGTTTTCTTCCACCTTCAATATTAAAATGGCTACACAAAAACCTACCAATTTTGATATTTTTAAATGCTACTGATTAAACAACTGTCACAATACAATCTAACAAAATTGTTTTGAATGAAATTAAAGACAATTAATCACTACTAGAACCATCATACAGAAAAAAACAAACTTTTTGGCCAATCCAATATTCTCTTATCTGCCTTATTCTCCTCACTGTCCTTTACCTCCCTGGATGTTTTTTTTTTTTTTTTTTCTGTCCCTTTTCTATACTCTTCTTCATCTGCTTGTCCTTTAAATGTTGCTCTTTCCAGGCTGCTGTCCTAGACCCACTTTTCATCTCAGTTTTCTCACTGTCCCTATATAACTATAGTTTTAATTATCATTCATTTTCTGGAGAAGCCTAAAGCTATGTTTCTGATCCTAGTCAGATATTTTCCTTAAATTCTAGGTGTATCTTTTGGTACCACTTCAAACTCCAAACATGCAAAATTAAATTAATAAATTCTCCCCATCTTTTCTAAACCAAACAAATCTGGTTACCTTCTTTCAGGCTTTTCTATCTAAGTAAGTGCCATCACCATCCATTTGCCCAGTTCAAAGTCCGGGAAGTCATTCTTATTGTTTCTTCCTCCATCCAATCAATCACCAAGGTTTGTAAATTCTACCTCTTATGTCTTCTAAAGTCGTACCTGACTACATTTCTTCTATCACCATGTTAATCCAAACCTACCATCTTCTCTCACCTGCAGCCCTTCAGGAACCTACCAACTGCTACCATGCCCTCTCTGTATTATTATTCCTTCCCACCCCCCTCCCTCAACTATTCTCTTTCCTGTCCCAGAGCTTTTACAAATGCTAGAAAAAAAGTGGACTCTTTCTTGCCCCTGCTTAAATATGGTCATTTATGCCCATTAGTATGAAAAATATTTTTTTAATTATATTTTATTGATTATGCTATTATGACTGTCCCCCAAATTTCCCCCTTGGCCCCCTTCACCCAGCTCCCTCCACTCACTCAGTCAATCCCCCCACCATTGTTAATGTCCATGGGTCATGTGTATAAGTTATTTGGCTACTCCATTTCCTACATGTGCTTTACATCCCCATGGCTATTCTGTAACTACCTATCTGTACTTCTTAATCCCTTCACCTCTTCACTAATTCCCCAACACACTCCTCCTACCTGGCACCCATAAAAATGTCCTCCATATCCATGATTCTGACTCTGTTTTTCTTCTTTGCTTAGTTTGTTTTTTTTAGATTCACTGTTGATAGATATGTATTTATTGCCATTTTACTGTTCATAGTTTTGATCCTCTTCTTTTTCCTGAGTAAGTCCTTTTAACATTTCATGTAATAATGGTTTGGTGATGATGAACTCCTTTAGTTTTGTTCTTGTCTGGGAAGTTCTTTATCTGCCCTTTGATTCTAAATGATTTCTTTCCTGGGGACAGCAATCTTGGCTGTAGGTCCCTGCTCTTCATGACTTTGAATATTTCTTGCCAATCCCTTCTAGCCTACAAAGTTTCTTTTGAGAAATCAGCTGGCAGTCTTATGGGAACTCCCCTTTAGGTAACTAACTTCTTTTCTCTTGCTGCTTTTAGGATTCTCTCTTTAACTTTAACATTTGGCATTTTAATTATGATGTGTCTTGAAGTGGGCCTCTTTGCATCCCTCTTGTTTGGGACTCTCTGTGCTTCCTAGACTTGCATGTCTCTTTCCTTCACCAAATTAGGGAAGTTTTCTTTCATTATTATTTTTTTTTAATTTCCAATTTCTTGCTCTTTCTCTTCTCCTTCTGGCACCCCTATGATGCAAGTGTTGGAACTCTTAACGTTTTCCCAGAGGCTGCTTACACTATTCTTAATTTTTTGTTTTTTGTTTTTGTTTTTAATTCTTTTTTCTTCTCATTCTGATTGGTTGTTGTTTTCTTCCTTATATTTCAAATTGTTGATTTGAGTCTCAGTTTCATCCACTCTACTATTGTTTCCATATAAATTGTTCTTTATTTCAGTTGGTGTATTCTGTGTTTCTGACTGGATCTTTTTTATGCCATTGAGGTCCACACTAAGTTCCTTGAGTATCCTTATAACCAGTGTTTTGAACTGTGCATCTGATAGATTGTTTATCTCCATTTGATTTAGTTCTTTTTTCTGGAGTTTTAATCTATTCTTTTATTTGGGCCATGTTTCTTTGCCTCTTCATTTTGGCAGCCTTCCTGTATTTGTTTCTATGTATTAGGTTGAGCTGCTATGACTCCTTGTCTTGGTAATGTGGCCTAACATAGTAGGTGTCCTATAGGGTACAGTGGCACAGCCTTCCCTATCACCCAAGCTGGGTACTCAAGGTGTACCCTTCAAATGGGCTGAGTACTCCCTGTTCTTGTAGTTGAGCTTTGATTGCTGTTGGCATGTCCATAGAAGGGATTTACCCAGGCCAGTCAGCTGCAAGGACTGGCTATGACTACTGACCACCAACCTCCACCCTCTGTGGAGGATCAGCTGTGCAGGAACAGGGTGGTGATGCTCCAACATGGTCTATAGCTGTCCATTGGGTGCAGAGGCCCTGGAGTTTCCCAGGTGGTGGAGGCCAAGGTCAGCCTCCACCTGTATTCTCCCCAGGGCCATCCTATATGAGCTATAAAGCAATCACAGATGACTGCTACTTGTGCTGGGCTTGGAGAGACCCAGGTGAAGCTAAGCTGTGAATCTAGGCTGGCTGCTACTAGTGCCAGGCCTGGGGCCAATTAGCTAGAAGTTGGGGGGCTGAGGGCTCACTGAGGCTGGCTGTTGCTTGTTTGAGTGAATTTAGGAAGCTGTGAAGCATGAGCCAAGATCCAGTCACTCATATGGAAAAGCAGCTTGGGTGGGCCTGTAAGTTGGGTGGGACAGAGTCTCTGGGGATCTCCAGGGTAGAGCAAACAGTGTTAGCCAAGTTGATGGAGTCTTGTATATGGCACCAGCCTGCCAGCTCTGACTCTGTGAGAAGAGGGTTCAGAAAGGGGACAATGGCTCCTGCCTTTCCGTCTGGGAGAAAGTTGTCCCTCAGCTCTCACCTTAATGCCTTCAGTTTCTCCCTGTATGCCACTGATGCCTTTTAAGCTGCTACCCCAGTGCTGGATCTCAGAGGAAGTGAGTCTGAGTAAGTCTGTGTGTGGATTCTTTAAGAGGAACTGCTTGGGACTCCAGAAGTTTCTTCTACCAACTTAATCTCCACTGGTTTTTATACCTAGAAGTTATGGGGATGTATCCTCCTGGCACTGAAACTCTGTCTGGGAACTCAGTGCGGGGCTAGGACTCCTATCTCCCAAGATATCTTTTCTGAATTTTTATCCACTGCACACATGGGTGTGAGACCAGACCATTTCGCATCTCTACCCCTCACACCAGTCTGGATGGATATGGTTTCCTTAATTCCATAGTTGCCAGACTTCCATTCAACTCAATTAATTGTTCATGATTCTGGGTGATGAATGCTCTATATTTTAGTTATAATTTTGATGTGGTTGTGCAAGGAGGTGAGCTGAACTTATCTATGCTGCCATCTTGACAGGAAGTTGAAAAGATATTCTTAAAATAACCTGGCATGATTTATTCCCCTTCTATCTTTCTTGCATCCCTCACATTTTTCTTCTTTCACTCCCTGATATCCTCTTTCCAGACCTGGTAATGATTTCATAAAAAATGAAAATACCAGAATAAGCCAGCACTCAATTTAAAAATACCAAAGAGGTTGAGAAAATATTTTACATTTTTGATCAAAGTCATTGGCAAATTTTCAAATCACATTTTAATCCAATTTATTAAATATGGCAGTTTAGGGCTTGCCGTATCAAGCCATGATATTAAGGCAGGTTACCCTTCTTGACTTGGCCAAGATTCCCAAAATTTAAGGTATGAAAGAATCAACCAGAAAGTCAAACAACCTCTAGAATCCAGCCTATAAATTCGTGTTCTGTAGGTCGTATGTAAGGCCTAGGATTCTGCATTTTAATAAGTCCCCAAAGTGACTCCCATGCAGCAGGTGCAAAGATCACAATTTTAGTCAGTTTCAAGAGGACTAATATTATCCTGCTGCATCTAGGTGGGTGGCCACTTCGTGATAGCTCGGGGAGGGAGTCACTGAAAAAAGGAACATGTGCTTTAAGCTTCTTTTTATTTAATCTTTTCATGAATGTCTTAACCAATATTTCTGGATAAGGAGTATATTTCTTATGAGACAAGCACTGTTCTTGTTCTAGGATGGAGTTCAGTCAACATTTGTTGTCCCTGTAACCATGGCCTCTTCTCTCTGTGCCCATAGCCTTCACTGTTTCTCTTTCTTCAAGATGAGGTTGGTTTTATAAAATGCACCTGATACACACACACACACACACACACACACAATTTGTAATATGTTTATTTTTCTAATCATCTCAACATTTTTTAAAGAGGTTTTCCTTCTGTTCTTCTCATTATCTCTTTCCTTCAGTCATTTATTTGGCAAATATTTAAAAAGTGCCTTCTATACTCCCAGTTCTGTGATGGGCACAGGAAGGTCTAAAATGAGTAAGTCAAACCTGAGCCCATTCCCCATGAAACTTCTAGTCCATTGTCAGAGGCAACTGGGAAATAAGAGCAGTGTATGACACATTCATTAATTACAGATGTGGAAATGCTATGAAGAAAAAAATATAGCATGCCATAACAGCAAATAACATGAGGTCAGGCCCTCACAAACACACAGACACATGCACACTATTAGATTTTTCTTCTTCCGTTTCTGTAGGCTTGTTGGGAAAAAAAGCATCTGTTTGACCCAAACGCTGGGTGGTGTTAGATTTGGCAGTTGATCAAGAATACAGTAGCTGCATGGACTTGTGCTGGGTCCAGAAACATCCACCAATGTTTAGGGAAAAGGTTAAGCTATGATGTTTTTCTCATATTTGATTAAAAAAAATAATACCCAATGAAACCACTTTCTGTTATAAGATTCTGTAAGACAAAGAAAATACCTTAAACCTGTGCTAGGCACGTGTGCTGCTTCCTCAGCCAGGAAAAGAGCATTCGTCATCTGCTGTGGAATTTACCTCTTTACACTGTACAGTCAGAATAAAGACTCAAAGGGGCACGTGGAATGTGCACGTTATACATGTATGGGCACTGTGGTTGCGTGTGGTCTTTATTGTTTGGGGGGCATCAATTCTCAGGATTCATGATTGATGCTGAACTCTCCTGGAGTTGACCCTCCTCCCTTTCAAAAAAGAGGTCTGTTTTTTAGGTGAGTTGACCAAGGTAATGTTTCAATCTTTGCAGTTATATGATGATGATGATGATGATGATGATGATGACAATGATGACGATGATGACAAAGACAGGGGAAATGTGATCTCTTGTGCCTGTGTACTTCCTTTTATAAATAGTTGACTTTTCTGAAGCCTCTGGGCACCCCACACAGATGTGCGTCCTGCTGAGTAGTATGCGGTTCCAGCTGGGGACGCAGAGAGAAGGCACACCAGCCCCTGTGCTTGCGGCCCTGTCTGGAGCAACAGCTCTTTCTTGTTAGCTGGCTAGCTGCCAGGCTCAATACGAAAACATGCTGATTTCCAAATGTAATGTTTTGCTGGGGCTGTAATCAAAGCTGCCAATAGTGAAGACCTCTTTGATCTCTCTTTTCTCTCTTCTTGGACGTTCTGTGAGGCTTCAGCAAGGAAAACGTGGCCAGCAAAAAGCAGAGGCCCTGGAAGAGTCTTTAAATCTCATAAAAACACTTTTCAGATCTTAATGGCCTGAAAATTACATGCATTATTGATTTAAACACTGGCTGTAGGGCTGCAAATTATAACTTTCTTACGTACCTATTGAGTCTATTGTTTTCTCTCTCTGCGGGATTACAAAGTTCATATCTCAAAAATGTGGATTGGTGAAATAGAGAAATCTCTGATTTTTTTGATAGATATATCAGTAGTTTCTAGAAGTTACAACTTAATTTTAAAAATTCCATCAGGTATGGCTGGATCCAGGAGTCCAAAGCATAATCAGGGCTTAGTCCTTCTCTGTCCATATCTCCACTTTTCTTTGTTCCTATTGCCTTTATTACTGGACATGCGGTGACCCCTGGCGGCTCAGGCTTGTACATATTTACAGCAATCAAATGCAGTGTGTAGTCTTTGTGGGCCCAGGGGTTCACTCTGATTGGACTAACTTAGGTGGCATCACTAATCTCTGAACCAATCGTTGTGGTCAGGCAGATGCAATATGCTCATTTTCCAGGCCTACATCACCTGACTGTCCTTGAAAATGAAAGTGGGTATGTGGTTAGTTTCCACCCAAAACACATAGACAGAAAGTTCAGGAGGGATTATTCCCCTAAGGAAAACCAGATTGTCGTTTTTTAAAAAACAGAAAAGTGGACACTGGGCAGACAAAACAGTCAATGCGCATTATTTGTTTCATAGAGCATCCAAGGACCCTTCCTCCAGAGCCTCTGTCCCACTCTTGCTTTTACCAACTAGGCTTGAGTCACCATGTGGGGTTTTTAGGTCCTTGAATGCACTGAGCTTCATCCTACCCAGTTTCCTCACTTGCACTGCATCAAGCAACTCCATGTCTCCTGAACAAGCTCTTCACATTCACGCCTCCAAGCACATAACCTGCTCTTCCTTCTCTCTTGTCCATCATGGTTGTCATCCTTTTCATCTTTCAAGGCCCAGTCCAATTACCAACCTTTCTTCTCCCTGACTCAGACACACTTCATTGTTTCCACATCTGTTTCTCATAGATCTATTGGAATACTAGCCAGGTTATATTCTAGTTAGGTGTTTATGCATTGGTTTCCCCAGCTAGACTGCAATCTCTTTGATAATCTGCACTATGTATTTTGCATCTTTATATAATTAATTGGAAAAATCATATCACAATAGCACTTTAAGAGGTTTTCTATGGAGGTAGCTATTTTCAATATTACCTTAGTAAGTATACTTGGAATGGGTAAATGAGTTAAGTGCTTAAGTAGTTTTCACTTGTGCCTCACAAAAATCCTACCAAGTAGATACTATTTATTATTATTATACTCTACAGATAAGGAAACTAAGGTTCACTGAAGTTAAGAAACTTGTCTATGACTATGTAGCTATTATGCAGTAAAGCTAGGGTTTGTGTCCATATTTGCTTGATTCCAAAGTCGGATGTTTTAACTCTCACTTAGCTTGAACCTGTGTTCACAAATGTGTGTGCGCTCAGGTACCAATGGACACACCAAAGAGATGCCTCCTCCCCACTCTGCCTCACTCCATCTTGTCCCCACAGGCAATAAACTGCTTTCTGGATATGGAATTCTCCACAGCAACAGATTAAGCATTGAGACATCTGCTGTGACAGTTTCTTTAAGCATCTTTATCTCCTGCTTTGCAATTGGCCCACCCATGAGCACTAATGGAATGGAATGGTTTCTTCAGTAATAAAAGTTCACACTAAGGTTGACAGTATTTTTCAAAATGCATACGGTTCATGGAGATCACATTTGCTCTTTCTTATGTAAACAAGGCATTCTAACTTGTACCCAGTAGGTGTCACTAGACTTTCCTCTCCTGGCTGTGGCTGTAACGGAATACGGAGTTGTTCTCTTAATAAGCAGCTGCTGAAAGGGACTCATGGGATGTTACATTGATTTCTAAAAGCTAAATCATCCTGGATGGAGCACAGTTCTTCCTCAGCTTGCACTCACCTATCTCCCTGCCATAGAGCATGGTCATAAAGATGAAATACTGGTACTTATGTGTACAAGAGATAGGTGCCACCAGGCCTAAGTGTGGCAGCCTCCATAGACCACCCTTCAAGCTGCTGGCTCTTTGGTACTGGAGTTACTTAGAGCTGATGATGGGAAGGTAAAGATACAGTTGGATTTCAAGCCATCAGGAGGAAAAATACCCGAGACTCAGAATATCCAGACTCTAGTGGTGGTCTGTGCCAGGAAATGTTTTTCTCTGCATAGCTAGGATAGCTGAATGCCTTGATTAGGGATGGTATGTAGCCACTCACCCAATATTTCCTAAATCTCTTCTAACAACCCAAATGATTGTAGAAACTAAAAAGAACATAAAGGTGGAAATAGCATTCTTCCTATACTCCAGGAGCGTAGCAGCTACCAATACCTATTGTTGTAGCCAGTACTGACTGGGCTCTGACTTAGGGACTAGGGGTAGAGTGTTCAGCTACACAGGCATGATTCCTTCCCTGATTGAGCTTGCAGTCTAGGAGAGAAGGCAGACGTTAAACAAGTCATGACACAGTGCTAGTATGTACTAGTCTGATGGTATAGTAACAAATAGTGGGGACAGGTAGCAAGAGAGTCTGGGGGAGAGGCAGTCATGCAAGGCATTTTAGAAGAGATTATTTTAAGAGGGGATACATAGGTGAGTTGGAGTTGAATGGAAAGAAGGGATAAGAAAAAGGCTAAAGAAGAGAATCATGTCAGACAGAGAAGGCTCTATGTGAAGGTTCAAAGGCAGGATAGAAGGAGGTACCTTCAATGAACTGAAAGAAAGTCTGAGGAGCTGGAGCTGGGTGGGCATAAAGAAAAGCAATAGAAGATAGAGCTAAAAAGATTAACAGGTAGGGCCAGATGACATGGGGCTTCATATACCACTTTAAGGAACTTAAAATGTATTCAAGAGCAAGGAGAGCCACTGATGGATTTGTAAGAGAGTGTTATAATATCATGTGTTCATTTGTTTATTGGTTCCACAATATTTAGTGCAGGCCTATATGCGGCCAGCATATCAGGTGCTGCAAATTAATAGACATATAAACTACAATAAAAGACACAAAAAGTGATTCTGATTCAGGAAGAAGAGAGACAGCAAAGTCATCTTAGCATGAACAAATTCCTTCCTGTAACAGAGTTATTGGGCACCCAGGCATGTCTCAGGATCTGTTCTAGGCCCTAGGGATTTAGTAGTGAACTAGACACCGTCATCATCTTAGGGAATATTCACAGTGCACACTTACAATCAGGGTGTGGCATAGAAGAAGCAAATATCAACAAGGATCCAGGCACTTCAGTGTTTACATTTTGATCATGATCCCATCTTATGAAAACTGACTGTGCCCCTACTAAAAGAAATCAGAACTCCACGGTGGAATGGCTGATTCCAGAGCTGAAGACAGAAATGTTCAGGCCAAGCCTGAGCCATATTTTCATACCTTAGGAGCAAAGAAGCTATCAAAGACTGATGAAGTCACATCAAAAGGACACAGGGACCAGGTTAAAGGGTTTATTGCTAACCAAAGCTGGGATGTCTGAACATTGAACAAGTTATAATTGATAAAATCCTCAGTGAATTTATAAGATCTATAAGTCTTAATAATAGTTAAAAAAAATTGTAGCCTCTTGCCACCCAAATACAAAAAGCATTATTGGTCAACATTTGAAGCAACTCTTCACCTTGAAAATTGACAAGTACAGGGAAATAATTAAACATTTTCTCTGCCTTTTCTGGATACTAGATACACAGTATTACCAACTACCCCTAGGTAATGAAGAAAAGTACTTCTTATAAGGAATTCCAGTTAATAAGTGTGGAAGGATTAAAGAGATGACAATTAAGAAACCAACATTTTGCAACTTCTAATGCAATGATTGATTTGGCTAAAGATTATCAATGAATAAGAACACTTTTTAAATGCATGAGGAATTTTGTGGATGACTCTAACCATCTGAACCCACTGGCCAATTTAAGCATTACTGCCATGACAAAACCACCCATTAGGCATTCATGAAAATAAAAGGCCACACTCAAATATGATTGAACCATCAAAGCTAAATGTCTGTAAGTAATATGGAATATAGAGAAATAGATTATATGCTACCATGAAGAAACAAGCAAAATCATTGAGAATGCGTAATTTTCTAAATCTTTTTCTTTAGGAATACAATGGAATAAAAAATAAAATGATGGAGGTGGCACTGCTCTAGATTAAAAGATTCTAAGAGACATAAACAAATAAGATATGTAGATCTTATTTGAATATTGTTTTGAACAAGTCAAGTGTAAAAGCAAACATTTTGGATGTAATCAGTAAACATGAATGCAATGGATCATAAGAGAAGTCAAAGAATTATTATTTTGTTGGAGTTGGTAATGGAATTGAAGTTATATAAGAAAATGCCTATATTTTTTTTGCAAATGCATATTAAAGTATAAAGGGTTAAAATGACATGAGGTCTGAGATTTGCTTTAAACTACATGGCAAAAAAGAAGGGGGAGATAAATGAAGCTAATGTGGCAAAATCTAGGAAATTATTAAATCTGAGTGTATTCATGGGTTTTCACTATACTGTTCTCCCTTCTTTTGTATGTTTGAAATTATTCACAAGAAAACATGACTGTGGCCTTGGGAAGTAGGTAAGGCAGAGATTCTCAACATACAGATGATGAAACTAGTAGCTGAAGTATTAGTTTGAGGTCATGTAGCCAATAAGAACCAGCTATCAGTGGATCAAAACCTGTAGTACATTTACACAATGGTCTACTATGCAGCAGAAAGAAAGAAGGAGCTCCTAACTTTCGCAACAGCATGGATGGAACTGGAGAGCATTACGCTAAGTGAAATAAGCCAGGTGGCAAAAGACAAGTACCATATGATCTCACTTATAAGTGGAATCTAATGAACAAAACAAACAAAGGAGCGAAACAGAACCAGAGACTTGGAAATAAAGAACAAACTGACAGTGACCAGAGGGGAGGGGGGAGAAGGATAATGGGGGAAAGAAGTGGAAGGGTCACCAAGGAACATGTATAAAGGACCTATATCCATGGACAACAGGGTGGGGATTGACTGTGGCGGGTAGGCGGGGCATGGGAGAGCAACAGAGGAAAATTTGGGACGACTGTAATCAAATAACAATAAAAAAAAAGAAACAGCTATGATTAGAACCCTAATTCCAAGTCTTGTGTTCTTTCTATAACATCTCCCACTTTGCTTTTCTAGAATGTGTTCAAAGGCCACCAGCTTTGGCTAAGAAAGTGCCTCGGTGTTGGAAGTAAACAGCCTCCATTTTGATCATAAATCCTATCTTTTTCTCTAGAACTGGAAAAGAAAGTTGCGGTTTAACGATTGGCTCCTGGAGGGAGATAGTTCCCAACCACTGAGTAAGTGAATGATCAGGCACTAGTAGGGGGTTTGTCCACTGGCTAACTTCAAGGCCCTGGTTTCTGGCTTTGCTCAGGCCACAGGCAAATCTCAGGCATGCTGATCAGCTGCATGCATGTTTCCACCTGCTCTCAGCTCTGCCCTAAACACCAGCTGCCCTGTCTCAACAATGAGAACATAAAATTCTTTAATATGGGTTAAAAGAAATTTACCTGGCCATGTATAAGCAAATCTGTGGGCCAAAGTTCATATTTACATGGTGTCTATAATTTTCTTTTCTTGTATATTTCTGACAGGTTTTCTCTGTATCAGCAAAGAGGTGGGAATGCTAGCACAGCTGAAACATAACTAGTTCTATTTTCAGTAAAATGACACTAACTGGCATTACTCTCTACTCCACAGCAGGCATACTGTTAGTGGCTTTCCAAAAGTTAACTCATTCAACTCAGAGTGAATTTTAATTTAAAACAAAACAGTCCGGAAAATGGATTTTAGAAAGCTTAGGGCCTAAGAAAGCATTGAAAATCTACTGCTTGCTTTTCCTTCTCCAGAAACCTGAAGAAAATGACTGCAGAAACACCAAGTACTCTCGGTTCTATAATCATAGGTTAAATTCCTAGGCTGTCACCCAGGAAAGTGGCACATTATAGAGTATATGTAAGGGAGAAATTTCTGTTTACATTGGTTATAAAGGTGTTTGTGCAGAGGGTGTGAGAAAACTTCTTAGGATGTGGTTTTGTAGGCAGTGAATGTTACCAAGAAGAAAACATGTTCACAGAATGAGTGGAAGAAGTTAAAAAATTATCACTATATTGTAAGCTTTATGAGAAATCAAGTCTATCTATCTGGCTTATTCTTGTATCACCAGCACCTGACATAGTTCCTGGCCCGAATGAATGAATGAATATGAATTTTCTCTCCTTAAAATGTGGCCAAAACACTTGCTTAGTCCTTGCCACATACATCACAGCCAGGCAAGCAGTGAGATGCAGTTTTGTTATTTGCAAATAGTACATCGCAGAAAGGCATAAATGTTTCCATGTGTTATAAATTGATTGGCCTTTCTCAAATCTCAACACAAGTAACAGAAATCTGTGCATTGTTCCTTTTATGCATCCTCTGGAGTCGATTAGTGTTGTGAGTTTGCCCTTTCCTCAGAATCATCCATTTCTAATTCAGATGCTCACCTGCTAAACTTGGGCTTTTGAGATCCACTCCAATCTTGGTCTACTTCAAACCTTTATGTTTCTAGTGTCTTATATACTGTACTGCATGCATTAAATAATTTTTTACCCAAATCCAAATTTTTCCAAATTCCTCACTGTCTACAAATTACCCAGAAATGCCCAGTCTGGAAGTTCTGTCATTGGAATCCTCTCCCCAATCCAATCAGTCTTCCCAGTCTGTCCCAACCAGAATCTCTGCTCCAGACAAAGTGGTTCTTGGCACTTAGCCCTGGTCCTGGCAAGCCATGACCAGTTAGCAATCTCATACAGAAGGGTTAGGTAGCTGCACTCAGTTCCTTCATTCACCGATGCCCAGGAATTCTGTTTAGCCAGAGACTCCACTTGTGATGAATCACATACAAACATTACACACACAGGCTTGACAACTCAAGTTCTCTGCTAACATTTCTGGGCTAACTCCAACTATGTGAAAGGGTGTGCACATACAAGAAGGACCTGACTGCCTTAACCTCCTTGTTTCTCATGCTTTCCTCTTGTATCAGCTCAGCTGCCATAACAGAATATCATCATAGACTGAGTGGCTTAAACAACAGAAATTTATTTCCCTACAGTCCAGGAAGTGGAAATCTGAGATCAGGGTGCCAACATGGTCAGGTTCTGAGGAGCGCCCTCTTGCTGCCGCGCAGATGGCCACCTTCTCACTGTGTCTTCACATGGTCCACAGAGCTCTGGTGACTCCCCTCTTATAGAAGTTGCCAATTGAGTTAAGACACCACCCGTACAACTTCATTAACTTTAATTACCTTCCTATCTCCAAATATAGTCACAATAGGAGTGACAGCATCAACATATGAATTTAGGGGAACATAATTTAGCCTACAACACCTCCTCATCACCAACACCCATAATTCCAGTTGCTTGTATGTCTAAGCTACAAAATGCTTCATGCATTATTACAATTGGTCTAAAACCAGAAAGCTCAATATTGGAATTTTCTAATGACTTTAATTTGTCAGTCTTTTTCTTTTGTTCACATGAACTCAGAAAAAACTAATGCTCTGCAGTGCATAGAAATGTGGTTCTACCAGAGCAGCAGCTGAGTCTAGTGATTTGCGGAACCAACAATGGCATTAGTCTTGGGTTCAAGTCATGGTTCCGACACTTACTACTTTGTGACCTTGAGCAGATTGTTCAATGTCTTTGAAATTTTAATTTCTTATCTGAAAATAGGAATAATAATATGTAACTAATTGGATAGTTACAAGAACTAAAAAGAATCATGGCATGAAGTGCTTGGCATGATGCCCAGCACATAGCAAATAATATAAATTGGTGGATATTTTTTAACAAGTCAACTTTATTGAAAATTTACCATGTAACATATACTCTGCTTAGTTTCTCCTTGCATTATCTAATTTAATCTTTACCGTATATCCTTATGAGGCAAGGACTCTTATTAATTCCATTTTATAGGACAGAATTGAGATTTGAACTGAGCCCAGCTTTCTACCGTGCTACTGTGCTACTTCTCAACTGCATTGCAGTATAGTCCTAAAGGGCTCTGCATGCTGGAACTCCATTAAGGAACTGTGTGAAATTTTTAAATAAATTTTTTGTATTTACTTTTTTAGAGATGAGGAAGAGAGGGAGAGAAACATGATGTGCACCAGAAAACTGATGAGTTCCCTTTCTCACACCCCCAACCAGGGACCTGGCCCACAACCCAGGTATTTGCCCTGACTGAGAATCAAACCAGTGACCCTTTGGTTTATGGGATGATATTCAACTCACTGAGCCACACCAGCCAGAGCTGTGTGAATTTGTTTGTGATCAAGTATTCTTTCTGTCCCTTTCTCTCTTCACTCCTCTCAGGCTCCCATTATGTGTAAGTTGGTACACTCGATGATGTCCTGCAGATCTCTGAGGCTCTGTTAAGTTTTTAAATCATTTTCTTTTTGTTCTTCAGACTGGGTAATTTCAACAGACATTGCCAGTTTTTAATTGTCTGCTCAAATTTGCTGTTGAATCTCTCCAGCAAATTTTTTATTTCAGTTGTTATACTTTTCAACTCTGGAATTTCAATTTGATTTTTTTCTTATAATTTCTATTTCTTTACTAGTGATAGGCAGAATAATGCCTCTTCCTCTCAAGGATGTTCTTGTCCTAATCCACAAAACCTGTGAATATTACCTTATGTAACAAAAACTTTGCAGGTGTGATTAAGTTAATGATCTTAAGATAGGAAGAGTATTATGCATTATCCAAGTGGCCCAATGTAGTCACAAGAGTCCTCATAAGGAGGAGTCAAGAGGATCAAGGTCAGGAATGGAGATGTGATAATGGAAAGAAAAGTCAAATAGTATAAGACCTTGAGTCAAAGAAGCTGGGCAGCCCTTAGAAGTTGGAAAAGCCAAGGAAACAGATTCTTCATAATAACCTGAACAAACAAAGGTTTTTTGGCCAATTTTAGACTTCTGACTTCCAGAACTATGAGATAATATGTTTGTCTTGTTTTAAGGCACTAATGTTTGTGGCAAGATGTTACAGAATCAGTGAGAAACAAATGCATTAGTGATATTCTCTATTTGGTTAGACATCATTCTTATACCTTCCTTTGATTCTTTGATACACCTTTCTTTAGTTTTATGAACATATTTATAATACATGATTTAAAGTCTTTGTCAATTAAATCCAACATCCGGTCTTTCTCAAGGATAGTGTCTCTTGTGTTGGCCATAAAGTTTTTCATTTGGCTTTCAAGTAAAACTGAAGACACATTTTTTCATTTTCACCAATAACTTTCTTGAACAACATATTCACCATTTTGTTCCACTACCTTCTGTCATCTTTCAGGCAACTTCATAATTCCATCTCCCTAAACTTATTGAAAAAAGAACTGTTCTAGGTGCCTTTTGCAGTCTTCCAGAGATTTGAAATTTTTTCCATTAAAAGAATTTTGTAAAGACTGAAATAAATGGAAATATGAAGGTGCGGTGTCTGGTAAATACAACAGATGAATCAGAACTTCCCGGCCAAGCTCTAACAGTTTTTGCCTGGTCATCAAAGACAAATACAGTCTTGCATTATCCTGATGGAAGATTATGCATTTTCTGCTGATGAATTCCAGACATTTTTCATTGAGTGCTGCTTTCACTTGGTCTAACTGGGAGCAGCACATGGTAGAATAAATCGTTTGGTTTTCCAGAAGGAGTTCATAGTAGAGGACTTGCTTCCACTCCCACCATATAAACAACACCTTCTTTGGATGAAGGCCAGCCTTGGTGTGGTTGGTGGTGGTTCATTTTGCTTGCCTCACGATCTCTTCCATTCCACATTATCGTAAAGTATCCACTTTTCATCACCTGTCACAATTTGTTTTGAAAATGGAGTGTTTTCTTTACATTTAAGTAGAGAATCACATGTAGAAATATGGCCATGAAGGGTTTTTCTGCTTAACGTATGTGGAACCCAAATATCAACCAAACTGGGGCAAACAATTTTCAACTCTTAATTTGGATAGTCTGAGTATGTCAGCTATCTCTTGGGTGCTAGAACACTGATTGTTCTGAATTAACGTCTCCATTTGATTGCTATCAACTTCACACCTGACCAACTGTGGAGCATCACCCAGCGAGAAATCTCTAGCACGAAATTCCACAAATCACTTTTGGCACATTTGATCAGTCATGGCACCTTCTTCATACACTTCACAAATCTTTTTTGTATGTGTTCCTGTTGCATTTTTACATTTCTTGAAATAATAAAGCATAATGTGCTGAAATGTTGCTTATTTTCTTCCATCTTCAATATTAAAATGGTCACATGAAAATTCACCAATTTCGATGTGTTTTTAAATGCATGCTAATGTGACAGCTGTTGCAATATGATCTAACAAAATCATTTCAAATGAAGTTAAAGACAACTAAGAGCCATTAGAGCCATTGCACAGAAAAAAACAAACAAACTTTTGGTCATCCCAACCCAATATTAAGTGCTTTTGTTTCCATGTTGGGTGATATTTTTGTGTTTCTTTGCACATCTCAATTTTTTGTTGAAAACTGGACATTTTAAATAATATAACGTACCAACCCCCAAAATTATATTTCCTTCTTTTCCATTGTTGTTATTCTTGCTGATGTTTGTTTTTGTTTGTTTGTTTGTTTGTTTAGTGAGATCCTTGAACTAATTCTGTAAAGTCTATTTTCTTTGTCATGCACAGTCACCGAAGTCTCTGCTTGGTTAGCTTAGTGACCAGATAAGGATTGGACAGAGATTTCCTTAAGTACGTTTAACGAATAAATCTCCCATTCTTTTTTGAGAAGCTGTGTTGGATGTGTGTGTGTGTGTGTGTGTGTGTGTGTGTGTGTGTGTCTGTGTTGAGATGTGTCTTCACTACTTTGACAGTTTATAACTCTACCTTAGCCTTCATTCCTTCATTCCTTGATTTACACAGACACTCAAAACCAGGCAGAAGTGAGAGATTAGGACTTTCTCAGATTTTCCTGGGTATATGTACATGAACTTTAAGATGCCCAGGAATACGTCAAAATTTTTCAAATCAACCCTAGGCCTATCTCATACCCCAAATTTTTCCTTTTAAGTTTTTGGCCTACCTCTTGTTCTCCCCCAACTGATACTGGTCTCTTAGGTAGTTGCAGTGTTAAACTGTTACCACTGTTTTGACAAAACCCCTCAGGATAAGGCTTTCCTCCCTGAGTGACAGCTGAGTCATGTCAAATACAGGTTTGCCAGAGACTGGAATTATTCTAAGGATCTACCAGACAGGTCAAATAATGAGAATGCCATGAGGATGGAACGTTGTGAGGTACCCCAGAGCTGAGCTACCCTTTCCTGTTGGTCTTCAAGATTAACGTAGACATAAAAAGAGAGAGATGGGAATGGGGTAAGTTAGAATGTCATAGAGCTCACTGTTCTTAATAGGATCCAGTTCTTTCTCTTGAATAAACATTCCTTGTATTTTTACAAGGCCTTTATTAATTTCCAGGAAAAAAATCTGATGTTGACCATCATTGCCAATGTTCTTATTGCTTTATGGGGGAGCAAATTTTTGGAGTTCCTTACTCTACCATTCCAAAAGTATTTCTCACAGCTGTGTTTCATGACAGCTTCTTCCCTCCTCACTCCTGGTAGAGTTGACTCTGGGCCTCTGAATTTCATTGGGAGAAATGCTACATTTGGTATAGAAAACTGCATGTGTTTAGGGATAATACAGTCCCAATCCAGCCAATTTTTTTATTTTTTACAAACAATGTTATATGTATTTGATTGCCAAAGTGAAATAATTTGAAGGAAAAAAGAAAAGAAAAAAGCAGTGTATCACTAGGACCTGAAATTTTGTTCCCATTTAATTTATTTTGGTTAAACTTTGTTTGCATTTTCCCCTCGATATAATATAAGAATTAAAAATCTCCCTGAAAGAGAGACCACACTTAAAATCTAGTAGATTAATGGGTATGATCCCTGAGCTGTAAGAAGATCCAAATTGGGCCTCTAGGTGAACAAACTGGTTGGAGGAACTTGAGAGGGCCGAAAGGAACAGAGTTCAGTTTGCTTACTTCGCAGACTTGCTTGGGTACACCCTTGCAATTTTGTGTGAGAGTATGGGTCTACTAGAAAATACGGTTTTTAGACCCCCCCATTTTTTTTCATTCTAATTTCAGTTCAAGGCCTTATTACTCCTGTTTTAAAAAAATAAACTGGAATTTTAGTTTGAAAATGGTCTGCAGCACTCCTCTCCAAAAACTCAAGATCCAAGAGGACATTGAGAGTTTACCATCTACTTTTTTGCGTGCAGAAACCTGCCTTTTCCCAGAAAATCCAGAGAGAACAATTATGGTAACACCAGGTACTTGAGAGCCTCTCACTGCGAATGAAACCCTAGGCTGGTATAGAGTTTCCTATCATCTCCCATTCTCTGCACTCTTAACCCCTCACCCACTCCCTGACCTCCATTTATCAACTCAGCCAGTCCACTGTGGCCATGCCAGTGGCACAAAGAGCAGTGTCAGTTTCGTAGTCTCCTGCTCCCAAACGTTCAGTGACTCTACTTCTTACATCCCGGGTATGAATTCCTGCCTTCAATGATTTAACTTCACTTTTTTAGTCTTACCTTATAAACACAATTCCATCCATACCAGTCCACTTCCATAATGGCATTCTCCTCCCTTTCTGCCTCTCTTGTTACTACATACCCTCCAAAGTTCTCCTCTTTTATATCACCAGTGCCCAAAAGGACGGCAATTGCCTTCGAAATGCCTTGTGCTGGTTAGCAATATCTTTTTCTTTGCAATTATATATATCAGTTATAATTGGCTATTAATTCAGGTGTTGATTTGAATGGTTTTTAACTAATAAAGTGTTTCAATGTTTTATTACCCAAGTTAATTAAGTCTGCAACACTGTCTTATACCTAACCACCTCTTTACTAAAATAGGTACATGGAGGAAGCTTAATAAGTGTTTGGCAAACTCACAGATAAAATATTTTGGCTACTTGGCCATAACTCATCAACAGTGGGAGGTCCTTTGTGAAAACTGCCATTGGTACACCATAAACTCCAGATGCAGGCCAAGTCAACCAGGTTAAGTCACCGCTTCCTTATGAATGGATATCTTGGTTCTGTGGACCAGACAGCCATGGTGGACTCCCATCTCTCTCCTATTCTCTTCCCCCTCACTCTGTTTCAGACATACTTGCCTCCTTAACTCTTCTTCAAACACATAATCATTCATAGGAAGCTCTTCTGGGATGTTGCTATTCCTTCTACCAGGAATACTGTTCCCCAGATACCCATATGAATCACCCCCTAACTTTTCTCAAGTGTTTGATCAAATATCACCTTCTCCATGGAAACTTCCCTGACTACCCCATTTAAAATGATATAATTTTGTCCTCTCCTCAGTATTTCCAATTCTCTTACCTTGTTCTATTTTTTCTACTGCTTTTATTGCCTTCTAACATATTATATATTTTACTTATTCAACATGTCTTTTTCCCCACTAGAATATAAACACCAGCAGCATGAACATTTTTAACTGTGTTGTTTACTTACATATCCTCCATTATTAAAACAGTGTCTGGCACACAGTAGGTTCTCAGTAAACTTTTGTCGAATGAAGAAATATTTGAATGATGGCTCCATGTCAACTTGACTTGGCCACAAGGTACCCAGCCATTTGGAGAAATATTATTTTGGCTGTGCCTGTGAGGGTGTTTCTGGAGGTCATTAACTCTGGAAGGTAGACTGAGTAAAACAGATTGCCCTCCTCAATGCAGTGAGCCCTATCAATCAGTTAAAGGCCTAAATAGAACAAAAGGGCTGATCCTCCCGTGTTCTTCCTGCCTGACTTCCTTCAAGCTGGGACATCTGTTTCTTTCCTGCCTTTACACTCAAACTGAAACATCAGCTCTTCCTGGGTATCAAGCCTACTGACCTTGTACTGAACCTACACCATTGCTCTCCTGGGTCTCCAGCTTGCCAACTGCAGATCTTGGGACTTGTCAGCCTCCATAATTATATGAGTCAATTTATCATTAAATCTCAATCTCTCTCTCTCCCCCTGCCATATATATATTCTCTTTCTGTGAAGAATGGTACTATAGGTTCTCATTCATTTCTCTGCACATTTGACCTTCCTCAACTTCCCTGCCTTTCTCTCACTCTGCTATGTCAATTTTTATTCCAGATCAATCAGAGAACAAAAACAAAAACAAAACTCTGACTACCTAGAGCACAGGCCTCCTTTTCTTCCCTCCTTCTATAAGCAACTCCAACCCCACTTAATATAAAATATCTAATATATATGAAGAACTATTAGAGGTGATTTTCAAAGTTCACCACAACCTGGTAAGGAAGGCATTGTTATCTCTGAGGGGCAAATAAAGAGGCAAAGCTCAGAAAAATTTAGATGATAAGTTCAACGTCATCACCAAGGAGCTCTGCCACTTACTGCTTATGGGACCCTATTAAGCACTGAGTGTGTCCTCCACAATTCACTCACTGAAACCCTAACCCAAAGTGTGATGGTATTCAGAGGGGTTCCTTTGGGGTGATCAGGTTATTAGGATGGAAAACTCATGAATGGAAGTAGAACCCTCATAAAAGAGACCCCAGTGTGCTCCCTCATGCTTCCTCCACGTGAGGACAAAGCAAGAAGACGGCCTTCTGTGAACCAGGAGGCGGGTTCTCACAAAGACATCAAATCTGCAGGCGCCTTTATCTCAGGTATCCCAGGCATCTGAACTGTGAGAAATCAGTTTCTGTGGTTTTTAAGCCATCTGACTGATGGTGTTTTGTTATAGCAGCCCAAACAAATGAAGACATTACTAACTGTCCTTTTGTTTCAAGTTCCTCATCTGTAAAATGGGGACAATGACAGTATAGCACTAACTTTTATGACATTGTGAGGATGAAATGTTATGGTATTAATAAAGGACATACTGTAGCATATAAAATAGTGAAAAAAAGTACCTGGAACATAATGAGCCCCTTATTTTAGCTTTTACTACTTCCTATCTTAGAGCCTCAGTTTCCTAGACCATATATCTGGAATGTTGAACTAGATGAGCTCTGGGTGTCCTTTTCTAGAACATGCTAGGATTCCACCTCCATTTTTCCCTTGAGGTATCTCCCATGGAATTGGGTGGTAGGTAGAGAGCATGACTTCAATTGTTATGAGGCTCCATGTCCCCAGAAAGCTATCTCTACCTCTCTGAACCCTCTGCTCTCATTTGATTCACTTTCCCAGGCACTGACTCACTGTGTTGATTGACCTGGCCACCGCAGCTCAGTCCTGCTCTAGAACTGGATGTACTGGTGGAAGGCATCCAGGTACCTTTGTTCTCTTGGGCTACAAGCCCCCTTTCTCTCTATTTGTCAGGGAAGATTTTAACATAAAGTATAATGTGTGTGGTTTGTGCTTTCTTTGATGCGTGCACTTATTCCAAGATGACACTCCCTTTGGTTAACTGTCAAAACCCATGATTTCACAGAAGGTTATTTTCGACTGTGCCTACTTAAAGGAACAGGAAAGCTACTCTCTATAATTACCTTCAAATTCAGAAGAGAATTCTACCTGCACCCTCATGAGAGGCTGAAAGAATGAGTGCCTTTATGTCTTTATTTATCTCCACTGGGTTTTGAATGAGCTCTTTAGAAATTGTATTGGTTTATGTTCAGAACCAGTAAAGAGACATTTCGAAAAGGAACAAAATGGTTCCTTGTGGGCTTCTTCTCTCTCTCTCTCTTATTTTTTTTAAAAGAAAATGCAGTATAGTTCTGCCTCTGGATATACACGAACGCCCTTTGTTCAAAATTTTTGCCTTTGTCACCTGCCTTGAAATAGTCCTTCAAGGGTTTTGAGAAGTCAGTTATAAAGGTGTCTGATTTCATTGTAATATCTGTAGATGCCTTTTCTGAAAGGCTCTTGTATGCTACCTAGAGAAATTCACCCCAGTGAGTCTTAGGAGAATCCTAAAACTGGCTATAATATATCAGAAAGAGAAACAGAATTATTTTTCTTTCCTATCTTTACTTTGGGAAGACACTGAAGGCATTTCAGGGGAAGTAAAGCAAGTAATGAAAGAAAAATAATCATTCTGAGAGACTCTTCTGCACCTGCCTATTTTTCCCCTTTCTGATACTGTGAAACTGAGAAGTTTAAATGTGACCTTGGGACCTAGCCTGACATTCCTCATCAGTCCTTTACCCCTGCCAACACAAGTCCCTTCTTCACCTTAGCCTGCTGAGTGAAGAGGTGCTACAGGACTGATTTCTCTTTCTGCGAGCTCCCATCAATGGCCACTGGACTGAGCTGGAGAATGGATGGCCGCTGGCAAGGCCAGGAAGAGTGAGAGGCATTTTCTTACTCCCCACGGTTCTCAGGGCACCAGATCACCCAAAACAACCTACAAATCAAGGGTGTACAATAGAGATTCATAGAACTTCAGCCAGGTGACTGGGTTATATTAAATTATCCAGATGTTCAAAAATCTAGCAATCCTAGACTGGCCCATGATTTTCCAATAAGGATAATACTGTGCAAATAAATGGGAATGGAATTTCTTCCCTATAGGAAAGAAAGATCAATTGTACTAAAAAGATGGTCACTTTGGAGCAGGGAATTAGGCAATCCATGGGACTGTAGGAAGGGGGGACTTTCTTGTTTCTAATGGCCAAGCTTCCAAGGAAAGAGGAAGAAAGCTTCCTCTCTTCTGGCAGGAGAAAGCTTGGCCACATAGACACAGGCTGAGCACAGGAGGCTCAGCCAACATCCCCTCTGAGGAAGGAAGAGCCACAGCAGTAGGACTTCTGGTCTCAAGGCTCAGTTTTGCATTTGAGTTCCAGCCACAAGAAGCAAGGTCTGAGCCTCTGGATGAAGTAGAGGAGGTTTTCTTTCTGGGGACTTCTGGCAAGAGCTGGTTCTAGACATAGCCTATCAATGATACCAGTACCTCTCCTGACTCTGGCCACCCAAGTCCATGGGTAGGCTTAGAGTACACAACTTCAATTCCATGTTTAGTTTAAATAGCAGGAGTTGATTCCTGACAGCTAAAAACTCAGATCTCTATCAGTTTTTCCACATCATGCCCTTAATGTGCACATTAGGGGATGCAGTGACTGGCATTTGGGCTATTAGGTACTCAGCAATTTTGGATATTGGACTTGAAGGGGCTTGCTGTGTGCCAGTGTTTCTGGCTGGTGGCTAATATATTCTCCTCCCTCTCTACTTTCCCCACCTCGTCACTTGTCTCCTACTTGCAGTTTCTATCAACAATATATATAGTTTATCGAGTAAGCTATTCATTGGCATATCAACAGAGCCTCAAACTCAGCACATCTAAAGCTGAATTCATCATCTTCCTCCCTTGACCAGCTTCTTACCTGATTGGTTTTTCTGTACCAGCATCTTTCTCCCATTCACCCAAGCTCTTAGTATCCCCTTTAACTTGTTTCTCAGATCGGTTCCATGGTCACAGACTTCCTACATCTTCAGCCTTCACAACATATTACCTGCATGCCTTCTTTTCTAGTGACATAGCTGTTGAGAAAGTCCTGAGCTTCCATTCCACCAGAAGGTAACTTCCTAGAGCACTGTCTTTGGTCTCCTGCCATTCATCTCTCCTATCTCTTAGGGAAACACAGGTTTAGATTCCTGAGAACCTCTGGTCACAACACTTTCATCAAGCCCTCTGTACATAACCTTTATTTTTTTACTGTGTTTTTGTTTATATGCAGATTGGTTACAACCAAACAATGCTTAATGTAACTGACAGGTAGAGGCAGGAAGAAAGAAAAGGTATAAACTTTTTTTTACTGTGTTTCTGTTTAGACTCCTTATTTAATATATATATTGTTGATTCATAAACATTGGACTCATACCCAATACCACTATATTTCATGCCTGAGTAAAGCTTATCTAAGACATGCATTTTCTCTGTAAGACATAGCAGAGTCTTCTTGCACTTTGGAAAACTAGACAGAACTTCAGCTCTAAGTTTGGGGGCCATTTTAAACAGTGAAATCATCAACAAAAAGCACCAAAATGCAAATTATCTTATACTAAATATATTGCAAAAAGGAAACCTGTCTATATTATGACAGTAAAGATACAAAGACCTTGTTCAGCTGGGAATGGGTGTGTCAGGTGATTCAAATTATTATCATTCTACACACATCCATCAGTGATCTTGCAAGTACCATGAGTATTAACTTGGGGGTTACAAATAAATTTTAGTGAGTAGACAAACTTCCAAATATGGAATCTGTGAATACTAAGGATTGCCTGAAACCAACCCTGGATTTGAAAGCCTCCAATAACAAGGTCACTTTCTCTCTTTCTCTAGAATTTTACTTTATTACTTCCCTATACCACACTCCTGCTCAGGTAATCTTCCTGAATTTACTTCCTATTTTCTTGCATTTTCTTTCTTCCTTCCTATACCTGTTAAGTAAATCAATTAAAAATCGTTTGGTGCAAGCAACAGAAATTAACTTGGACTAACTTCAGAAAAATGAAAAATGAAAGAAATAGAAGTTATGAACTGGAAGGTGGCTCACAGACTCAAAGGAAGAACTGAGCCAACAAGAGTCAGGAAGGCTATACACCAAGTCAGTTCAGAGCTCCAAGCCAAAGGAGCCATGGATCTTCTGAGAGGCTGTCTTCTAGATGACTCCACCCCACTAACTTCCTATTACCTTCTGCATCTTGTCTCCAAGTCTCCAATTTTTAACAGAGACAACCTAATTGGCCCAGGTTGAACAAGGTGTCCTTTTTCCTCAAGGGACCTCAATCCCAGTGGCTAAGCTAAGGTAGAATGATAACTGGCCTAGCCAGGCTCATTTACCCATCACTTAGGCCAGTGTGGCAGAGTCTGGTACTGATGGAAGACTGAAATTTGTGCTACCCAGATAAAGAAAATAATCACTACCACTGTTTACTTTCCCTGTCTCTATAATCTGGAGTTCTACTCATTTTTGAAGTCTCATAGACTAAAATGTCTTTTATAGGGGGTCATATTTATATCCAGCCCTACTTATAACTGTATATAAACACTTCTCATTATTCAGTAATGTATTTATTCAGCAAATAAGCATTAAGTGCCTACTGAATACAGAGTTTGTGCTAAGCCTCCCCTACCATGGACCCTTAGAGAACAGGGACTCTGGCCTGTTCATCTTTGAAGTGCTGTTGGAGACTGATAATGGGCCCAGTGAATTCCACATGGAAACCACCCAAGCCCAAGCAGACTGAGTTGATCCAGGAATGAGTCCTCTAGTGAGGATTGTGTAGTTTGGCATAGTTGACTTTGTGGTGGATATTAGAACCAGTGCTCTATATAAATTTATTGAAAGTTACATTAATTTATCTCAGAATGATCCAGCTAGAAGGATTAGAAACCACACATTACATAGCAGAATAAAATTGTACATATACATTATTTTTAGTGGCTCCAAGGAAAAAATCCTCACAGACCTTTATAAAACATAGCACTAAAAGAGATTGTTAGAATCCTCATCTCCAACTGCATTAAAATCCATTCATTAATTCATCAAATAGCCAACCTAGTTGTCAGAAATTAGCACAGTAGTAATGGAGTAAAGGTAGAAAATGGTTATACACACATACATCAGGTTGCAATCTGAAGACTAAGTTAATATTTAATGAATCTTAATTTTCAATAGTAAGTAGTTCTAATGAAAAGAAGAAATAGATGTTACATTGCCCTTGAGTTTAGCAAAGCCATAAAAATAATTAGAACACAATGAATAAGAAGGTGTACAAATGCAAAACCATAGATGTAACTATGCAGATTTTACTTAAGTAACCATGACAGGAATTGTAAACTCAGGCAGACCTCCCCAGGAAACGGTATCCCACATCGGATGCCCTGCTCCTCTCTACATGTGCCCGCACTGCATTTCCTCAAGGGCCCCAGCATCAAAGTCAAGACTCACAACAAAGAACTTACACAAGTTCTTGAGACTATTCAAAGCCCTTTCCCAAGGAAAAGGTACAATCTTTGTCCAGGAGGCTGTGATGAAGTTGAGTATGTTCTGGACTAGACAAAAAAGTCCACATATTAACCTCCCCCCCCCCCCCACCGCCAACCTCAGCAAGGTAATTCAGCCTCTCTCACGACTGCCCATTTAGAAGGTATATTTTGGCTGATAGTCTTGACTATCTGCATTTTCTGAGGTTTGCACTTTTCCAAAATGACTACAACTCAACACCTACTGAAGGCTTGCTTAAAGCAGCTGTAATTTGCAAGAAAGGGTCTAAATGGGTATTTTAGAAATGTCTTCTTTCTTCTGGGTTCTCTAAGTGAAGTCCCTGTCATAAAGCTAAGTTCCTAGAATGTGACACCTCTGCTTCTTACTTCTTACTCTGCCTTTGTGAATTTACACCACTCTGAACTTTCACAGACAGCTGACCCGTGAAACATTTATTTTGAACTGTATTACTGTCTTCTTTCCTTCAAAAATTTTCTCAAATGTATTGCCCACTAGATACCCAATGTCACATCTCCAGGACAAGTTCCTTTCAGTGGAGTTCAAAGATAAAGTTTGTCTCTGTAAAATGAATCTGATGTTTTCTTGTTATCAGATAATAAACATCATTGCACACCACCATTTCCCTTCTTGTCTCAGTTTCCATAAAATTCAAGGCAGAATTCAGTCATTGAATTCATCAGTTGGAAAGTTATTCCCTCCTTAGGAATAAAAAGATTTGTACCCTCTTTCCCCTCTCTTTCTTGCTCTAGTTTGTACAGTGTTTAATTTTTGAGGCTGTCTCAAATGCTTTTATAATATGCGGAGGACAGACCTAAAGCAACACAGATCTAATTTGTGGTCCTTTCTACATTAATTCAAACTCCTGTCAAGGTCCAACATCAGGGGGAATATCTCCTTGAGCACTTACTCAAATGCTATTCAGCACTGGGATGTGGAAAAAAAAAGTAATCTGTGTGTTACTTTCCTGGAGATACAGCCAGTAAGAACATTTGTCTAAGCATCGATAATAATTAGATCTTAATTGTAAGAATATGTTCCAAGTAACATTTTACTCCCCAAGGAGCAGCTTTGGATCATTTGAGCCTTAGATTCCTCTTGTCATTTGCCATTAAAGTCATGCTGAAGTAGATACTGAAGTTCAAAATGATGAGATGGAGGTACAGATCCTGAACTTTCATCAAACCTTTAGAGGCTCTTCTCAGTTAATTAACACCAAACCTATGGAACAGGAACATTATGTGCTTGCTGTCATATTGTTATTGCATGTTAACTATTTGTGTAGCCATACTTATACAAATAATAATTTAGTAAATAAGTCTAGTCTGCTCTGGTAACTCTGGTATGCCTTCAAACCCTTTGCTAGCCTCTCTTAGCACTTAAAATAAAACACGAACTCCCTCTATGGCCTGTAAGCCTGGCATAATGGGGCTCCGGCCTTGTCACCCAGCCTCATTTCTTTTCACTGTCTTCTGACTCACTTGCTCCATCATACTGCGGTCCTTTTTGTCTTTTTAGCTTTATAACCTTTTACATGCTTACTGTTCCCTATGCCTTCCCTCCTTCTCATGTCTGGCTCTTCCAATCTCAATTAAAACAACATGACTTTTTCTTAGAAAATGCCCAATCATTGTTTATTACAACATTTGCCTATGTCCTTCCCAGTACTCATCACACTGGCTCTTGTTAATCATCTCTTACCCAGAGGACATAGTAAGCTTCATGAGGGCGGTGCCTTCCACATAGTTACATCTTTACATCTAGCTAACAGCCTTGTTCCTCTTCTTACATTATTTTACGCATTGATACAATTGGACCTTTCCCATTCTCAAATGACAAAATCATCCACAAATAAAAAAGATGACATATTAGAATGAGAACACCTGTTAGAAGGAACCTAGTCCCCTCTTTCACAGAGAACAGATTTTAGGCATAAAGACATGAAGTCACTCACCCAAGGTACACAATGCTAAGACTAGACCAGGTCTCCAATCCAGGACTGTAATTACCTTTCCATAAATGACCTATTTCCTCGCTGTGTGTCACCACTGGTTTTCCAATAGGTGAAACTTGGCCAATTTAGAGTGATCAACTTGTCCTGGTTTGCCACTGAAATTTTCTGGGCTTAGCACTGAAAGTGCCAAGTCCCATGAAACCCCTCAGTCCTGGGCAAATTGGATTGTTTGTCACCCTAAATGGGCCAGAGTTTGTGTTGTGACTTTATCCCCGGGCTGTGTGTGTGAATACATCCTCCCTCCTCCCGTGTGTTACTACAGTTAATAAAGAGCATGGATAGTACTTGTTCAGATTGACTGAGATGGATATTTTCTCAAAAGCTATAAGTAATGTAACTGATGATAGACAGAAAATCAACAAATCCAATGTTTGCAGACAAACTTTAAATTCAACAACATTTTCTTTCTCATCAGGAATCTAGGGTTGAATGGTCCATTCTCTTGGGATGAATGTGTCTTAATTTGCTCAGGCTGCCATAACAAAACACCTCAGGCTGTGAAGCCTTAACCACAGAAATTTATTTTCTTACAGTATTACAGGCTGGAAGTCCATGATCAGGGCACCAGCATGATTGGGCTCTGGTGAGGACTCTCTTCCTGGCTTGAAGACAGATACCTTTTTACTGTGTATTCACTTGGCCTTTCTTTAATGCATGTGTGTGTAGAGAGAGAGAGAGAGATCTCCCTTCCTGTTCTTAAAAGGCCACCAAGCCCATCAAATTAGGACCCTATCCTTTTGAACTCACTTAACCTTCATTACGTTTTTGAAGATCCTATCTCCAAATATAGTCACATGGTAGGTTATGGCTTCAACATAAGAATTTAGGAGTCAAGGAAACACATTCAGTCCCTAGCAAAGTGCTACTGTACCTTTTAAGTGGTGTTCACATCAAGTGTTATGAGGGAGGCAAGGGCCTTGATGTGTGCCCCAGCCATGGCAGAATGTTTGCACCCCATTACATCCATCTGGATGAACAATGCTTTAGAGAAGTGCACCTCACAATTTCACAGACGTGGAAGGCCTCTGGATATAGCCCCCTGATCCTAGTCCTTCCCCACCTCTTCCCTCTCCCAGTTCTCCAGGGAAGGGCATGTTTCTGGAGTTCACTCATGATTTACAGGACTTGGACAGGTCTCCAAAGGAAAATATGAAACAGTTAATCCTAAGCAGATCTCCAATTGCTGCTCAGACTCCAGGAGCTCCTGAGGGCAATGCCAATAGCAGAATGTCAATTTACTTCTTAAAATTGTTTTGCCTAAAAGCAATCACACAGCAGTTCTCAGGATGTCCACACTGGCATGGCCGGCTAGAGCACTTTTGGCTTATTTGGACCACATTTTTAGTTTCTACAATAAAATGATATACTCAAAATTATACTGACATAGGATTCTTGTGTCCTGGGAGGTCAGAGATTTTAAGATGAAGGAAATGCTTCCAAATTTGACTGTTTTAAATAATTTTCTATGCAACACGGTCTGGAGAAAGAAATGCATCCAAAAAATAGCCTGCTGACCTGCTTCCATATATGGTATTGAAACTTTTCTGAAAATCACAGCTATAAAGAGAAAAAAAATTCTCAACCATGACTTCAGCCAGCAAACAGTAAATTTGAAAACTTGGAAAAGTTTTATCTTTAGTGCCATCAATCCCCTCCACCAACCATATATAGCATTCCTTCTTTTACTCATGCCTGGTTACCTCATTGCCATTATCCCCCCTTCTCTCAAGAAAATTGTTCATATGGATTTGAGTCATTGCTTTTCTTTCTCTCAGTGAGGTTATGTGTGGAAGCCTCATCTCTGACTCTGGAAAGGGTCTGGTTGTCTGGGCAATAATGTCGGAGCCTAAGTGGCTCACAGAAGTGACTCTCTGATACTGTCTTTGAAAGCGACAATAAGCATTCACTCTTCCTGGACATACTGTGCCGGTGCCTTGTATTAGAACTCTAGGGCTGCCATAGCAAAACACCACAGACCAGGTGGCTTAAACTACACAAATTTGATTTCTCACAGTTCTAGAGACTGCAAGTCCAAGATCAAGGCTTTGGCAGGTTTGTTTATCCTGAAGCTCCCCTCCTTGGCTTAATGATGACCATCTCCTTGTATCCTCACATCGCCTTTTCTCTGTGTGTGCACATCCCTGGCGTCTCTTCATCTTCTTCTAAGGACACCTGTCATTGCATTAGGGCCCCACCCTTAGGTCCTCTTTAACCTTAATTGCCTCCTTAAAGGCCCTATCTCCAAATACTATTGCATTGAGGTTAGGGCTTCAATGTATGAATTTCTGGAGAATACAACCAGTCTATTATATGCCTCTACTTATGACCTTATTGCTTACCTGACTTGACAGCCTTTCCCTTCAGGAAATGCATGATCCTTATGCCTAATGTGTCCCATACTTTTTAAGTTGTTGGCTGGTGGATTCTACCCCAGTGAAGGCATCACATGATAAGTGTCAGCTTGTTTCTATTGCCTGTGCTGTATTGCCGGGGTCTTCACTTTTGGATAAAGAGAAGGGAACCTGAAACACCAACTTGGGTTGTCACTTCTCTTACACAGTCTGCCTTCCAGTTGCCTCTGCCTGGGAGGGACTTGTTAAAGTGGTTGCCACAAAGTCAAAGAAGTTGGTGAAACAAAGATAACTGTGTAAGTCAATGCCTGTTACCCCTCAAATTTACAGGCGTGAGTAAAAGTAGGTTTATAGTTGTGAGTATGCAAAACACAATTCATTCTTGTATTATTATTTATTATTTATTGCATCATTTATTACGAACAACTGTAAACCTACTTTTGTCTACCCCTGCATCCTCTGTCTTTCCTCTGCTCCAATCTATATTTCAGGGAGTCATATTTCCCAGGCTCCTTTGCTCTCTAGTTCCTTGGTAGGGTCCATCAATGGAACCCATTGCTAGAAGGCTGGAGGTGGGAGCTGGAGAAGCATTTTTCCCACCTCTCCCTCTGCACTTCCCATTGTGTTTCTTGTTCCACTTTTGCACTTGCTTTGCTGACACCACCTCCTATTGTGCCCCAGCCCCAGACATGGCAACAGCCTTCTGCCATGAATCTCTGAGTTGCCTCACTGACCCTCTTTTTTCCCTCAGTTCTCACACTCTGGTTTAACTGATCTTCCCCAATCTAATTTCTTAGGCTTTTAAGTCCAAAAGTGGGTCCTGTTTCCTAGATGATACAATAATCATTGTACCTACTTTACATGGTCAGAATTAAATGAGAGAAAGGGCTCAGCACATAAGTGCTCAAAACATAGAAAATGCTGAAAGAAATTAATGAACAGAGACATTAATGAACTTGGTCATTTTGAAGAGTAATTTTAAAAATAATGAATTTCATCTGTAATGTATTATTCAAGAATGGAACTATTCAATACATTTCTAGGGAGAAGCTCAGTCTGCTAGACCAAGTTATGTAGGTGGGAAGGAACAGGCATTAGGTTTGAATAAGCAATAGAGAACATTAATTCAGAGTTTTGAAGACAGGCAAGCTTAAACTGAAATCTTGGCTCTGTCCCTTAGCAAAAAAAGAAACTTTGGGCTAGTAATTTTCTAAACTTCAGTTCCCTTGTCAGTAAAATGTGTCTAATGCAGTGCTGCTTAATTGGGTGCAATAATGAAGCCCACCTGTCCCCCCTCAGGGTCATTTGGCAATGTTTGAAGTCATTTCAAATTGTCAGAACTGAAGCAAAGGAATGATACTTTCATTTGTGGACAGAGGCTAGGGTTGATGCTAACCATCCTATAATGCATGAGACAATCCTTCACAGTGAAGAATGATCTATCATGAAAATGTCAATAGTGCCAACATTAAGAAACTCTGGCCTATGGTCATACTTAACTTAATGTACTGCAAGGATTGAATAAGATCATAGATATAAACTCAAGTGCACTCTGTGGCATATGGTACAGTATTTTGGTAATATTAGTACAGATGATGGTGAACTGTGAGATCTTGGCAAGTTTTAGATTTTATACAAAAAGAAATAACTAAGAGTTAAGACTTTATGACAAAGGTGATGATTTGGGATCGTGCCTAGAAGGGAATAGAATGGAAGAGCATAGATAGGAAGACGAGAGACCAGTGTGGCTGTTCTCTGCATTTCTGGGTGAAACAGTTAAAACATTGGAATTTCTAGCAGTAATCACAATGCCTCACAGTAAAAGTACCCACAGTTATCTCACAAGTCTCTTCATCACCCTTTAAAGCTGAAATTTATTGGACTATTTACCTCTTTGGCCAATAGTGATTAGATATGCATGAAACAATGTTCTCACCTGTCTCATTAACTGCATGATCTTCTTTGATGCCCACTTGCCTTTATGCCCCACTCCCTTCTCTTACCAGAGATGTTGGAAAGCATTCTACTTCATGTCACAGGACCTATTAAGTTCAACTCTCTGTCTGACAAATATTGCCATTAAGTGTATATAGAGGTGTCCCAAAAATTAATTCTATGCACTGATCAACCTGTGTTGAGTAAGGATGCTTTGGTCTGCATGATTAGAATAGCACAAGAGTTGGCAAATATTTTTCTGTAAATGGCCAGATAGTAAATATTTTAGGCTTTGCATGTTGGTACCTGATGTATAGTTGCCACCTTCCTCCCCTTCCTCTTCTTCTTCTTCCCCTTCTTCTTCTTTTTCTTCTCCTCCTTCTCCTGGTAACCCTTTAAAACCAGAAAAATTACTCGGAGCTTGTGGACCACACAAACACATACCATAAGCCAGATTTGACCTATAGGCTAAAATTTGATGCCCCCCATAATATCCAATTAAAATGACTTATAAAACAAAACATTTCATACACAATATAAAAAGAAGTAAATTGTCATATCAGAAACATAAAAGGAGGGAGTGAAAGGGTAGAGTTATCCTATGCAATCAAAGTTAAGTTGCTATCATCATAAAATAAACTAGATATATCTATTTCTATTCAAACTGAAATATATCTATAGGATGTTTTCTGTAATTCTCATGGTAACCACAAAGCAAAAACCAATAGTAGATTCACAAAAGATAAAGAAAAGAGAATCAAAACACACAACTATGGAAAATCATTTGTTCATAAAGAAATGCAGCAAGAGAGAAAGAAAGGAATAGGAGAACTACAAAACAGCCAGAACACAACTGATAAGATGGCATTAGTAAGTTCTTACCTAATAACTACTCTAAATATAAATGTATTAAATTTTCCTATCAAAAAACAGGTGGATAGATGGATTTAAAAGATGACATAACAATATGCTGCTTTCAAGATACTCAAACTTTAAAAACACAGATGGCTCAAAGTGAAGGGGTTAGAAAGAGCTGTTTGTTGCAAGTAGAAACCAGGAGAGAACAGTGATAGCAGGCAAAAGAGACTGTAAGCTAAAAATTGTAGTAAGAGGAAAAGAAAGTCATATCATAGTAAAGGAGTCAATTCATCAAGAATAAATAACAACCATAAGTATATATGCACCCAACACTGGAGCATTTAAATATATTAAGGAAATACTAACAGATCTGAAGGGGGAAATGCACAAAAATAAAATAATAGTAGGGACATCAAACCTTCACTTTCAATAGTGAATAGATCATCCAGACAGAAAATCAACAAGAAAATGTTGAACTTGAACCATACTTTTTGCTAAAAGGGCCTAAGAGATGTATACAAAACATTTCATTTAAAAGCAGAAGAATATACATTCTTTCCAAAATGCACATGAAATATTTACCAAAATAGGTCATATAAATTACAAGACAAGTCTTATCAAATTTAAAAAATTGAAATCATACCAAGTATCTTTTCTAACCTCAATAATATATGAAACTAGAAATCAATAGGAAGAAAGATAGAAAATTCATAAATACGTGGAAATTAAATTGCACATGAATGAACAGCCAATGGATCAAAGAAGAAACAAAAGGAAAACAAAATAATATCTTGAAACAAATGAAAATGGAAACACAACGTACTAAAACTAATGGGATACTGACAAAGCAGTTCTAAAGGGGAAATTTATAGCAATAAACACCAAGTTGAGAAAATAAAAGACCTCAAACAAACAACCTAACTTTATACTTTAAGGAACCAGAAAAAGAAGAAGAAACTAACCCCAAAGTTAGCAGGAGGAAGGATATAAGAAAGATCAGAGCAGAAATAAATGAAATAGAGATCAGAAAAACAATAGAAACAATCAATGAAACTGAGAGCCTGGTTTTTAAAAAGATAAAATTAAGAAATTATGCTAAGTGAAATAAGCCAGGCGGTGAAAGACAAATATGATCTCACCTTTAACAGGAATCTAATCAACAAAACAAACAAACAAACAAGCAAAATATAACCAAAGACATTGAAATTGAGAACAGGCTGACAGTGACCAGAGGGGAGAGGGAAGGGAATTTCAGGGGAACAGGGGTAAGGGTTTGAAGGAACTAGTATAAAGGACACATGGACAGTAACAAGGGGGGGGGGTAGAGATGGGAGGGAGGTGGGGAGGACTGGGGGGTGTACTGGGATGGGAGTAAAAGGCAGAAAACTGTACTTGAACAACAATTAAAAAAATTTTTTTAAAAAGAAATCTTTAGATAGACTAAGGAAAAAGAGAAGACTCTAATTAATAAAATCAAAAATTAAAGAGGACACATTACCACAGAAATACAATGAGTCATAAGAGACTATATTGCTATGAAGAATTACACACCAACAAACTGGATAACCTAGAAGAAAAAGATAAATTCTTAAAAACATATAACCCACTAAGACTGAGTTGTGAACAAATATAAAATCTGAACAGAATAATAATGAGTAAGGAGACTGAATTAGTAGTCAAAACCTCTGAGCAAAGAAAAGCCCAGGACCAGATGGTTTCACTGAGGAATTTTACCAAACATTGATGAAGAATTAATGCCAATCCTTTTTAAATTATTCCCAAAAAATTAAGAGAAAGGAATACTCCTAAACTCATTTTACAAAGCCAGCATTACCCAGGCATGGGTACAAGAAAAGAAAATGACAGGTCAATATACCTGACAAACTTGTCTTTGTAGTTCATATGAAACTGACAGACTCTTTTCTAAAGCAATGTGGGAGGGATCCAGTTGCTACTCATCCTCCCCAATACTTAGTATTGTCAATCCTTCTCATTTGAATCACCGTAAGTGTGTGTGGTATGTCTCTCTGTGTGCGGAGGAGAAAGCCTTTTCCCAGGTGACTCCTTGTAAGCCATATACTGGCCGTGGCTGACCTCATGCCCAGGCCTCGGCTGCAAGGACTAGGTCTCATGCCTAGGCCTTATTAAGGCCTGGCACTTTCAGCCTCCACAGTGGGAGAAGCTGATCCAGAAAAAAAGGTGGGGGATGGAGTGAATGTTAATTGTACTGCTGATACCATACTTCCCTGGTGTGCAATGGTTCATTGGTTTAGTTCTACTGCAAGCTAATGCATGCACCGATATGGACTAAATTCCTTTAAAAGAGAATGAGGAAAAGTCAAGATCCCTGTTTCGAGCCTCGGATATTAGACACAGGTATCATTGGTGAGAAACAGGTGAGGCCAGGTGGGGTTCGCACCATGTTTGCAGACAGGAGTCAGCATTCCTTTGACCCACTACCCTTCCGGTGGTTCCAGTAATTTTGAAGTACAGTTCAGCCATCTTGGGTCTTTCAAGAACTAGGCAAGCTGTCTGGAGGGGACAAAGTTACCCCTGCCTCGGGGCAT
Source organism: Tonatia bakeri (assembly GCA_004024845.1). Classification (NCBI taxonomy): domain Eukaryota; kingdom Metazoa; phylum Chordata; class Mammalia; order Chiroptera; family Phyllostomidae; genus Tonatia; species Tonatia bakeri. The sequence continues at coordinate 328,867 of PVIA01000779.1, forward strand.
TTAGGAGAATGCGTGGGCCAGAATTGATTGTGATCACAATGTCAATTTAAGCAAAAGCTGTGGCAAGAATCCATGTCCCTCCACAGCCCCTTTGGGTCCTAATAAGCACTCAAAGCCTCTTATCAGTGGAGAGAAACTCTGCCATTTGAATGAAAAACAAGGAATAGGCAGAGAGAGACTTCTTCAAAATCCCCAGTGTGTTCTCCAAGTTTCAGGCCCCATATTTTGAGAGAAAGACTGTGCCTTCTTTGCTAACTCATTTCAGGTCAATCACCTCTCCTCTCAGGGTGTTTCAAACAATGGTGCTGATTTAACGGTAAAAAGCAATCGTTACAGTCCATGTCACAACATGAAAAGTGTGAGCATAATAGGAAATGATCTCTGTTAACCAGAGTTTGATCTTCATTTTTATTTATGCAGATACAAAGGACTATTTGGATTAGTAATTATGTTTTTGGCATTCTTCAGGGTTTCAAATTACTTACTGGAAACAGCTTGCTGAATTCAAATACTGGATGCTAAATTCTTTGTTCATCTATAAGCCATTGCTCAATATGGATAATGGACAGGCTGCACCAGTGAGTAACAACTTGGAATGGAAAGCCGATCACTGGAATTCAGAGAGGACTTTCAGGATTTCGGTAACAGCTTCTCAGGAGAACTCGAGTGAACTTTCCATGAATCTGAGATGCACTTGGAAGTTTTTGTTTATTATTTTTTCTTTTTTACTTCTGTTCTTATGAAACTTTATTTCTGGGAAAAATCTAGCATTTTTTTAAAGTCTTGCCAAGGTATGTTTGCTTTATTTAACTCACCACAGTGCACTTCAGTTCACTTTTGAAGCTTCGCTGGGCAGAGTACTGAGTATAGCTCTGCGTACCTGTGTGTGCCCTTCTGGGGGGCAGCGGGGAGACAGAGACAGACGGAGAGATTGATTCAAAATTGTCTTAAGAAGGTACTTAATATCCAGCCAGTAATAATCTATGACAGATCATTTTTAATAGCAAAATAGAGGATTTTTAGCATAAATATAGCATTTTGGGGCTTCCTTCTCCCACATTCCCTGGAGAACACACATTCTCAGATCCTGGAGGGAGATTTAGGTACCCCCACTCAGCGTGCTGTCTACATAAGAGCCTGAGCCTGAGAAGGGAGAGAATTGTTCCTCAAACAGCCCTCTACCTACCTTCCACTTACGGTAATGGCAGCTTGGACTCATGAGTGTACTACTTTAAAAATCTACCCTGAGGGCTTTGTGTGTGTGTGTGTGTGTGTGTGTGTGTGGTCTTCCTCTCATTACAACTGTCTCCAAGTACCTGGGCCAGGGAGGGAGGAGGCTTCTTAGCCATAAGAGGGTCAACTCTAGGCAAACTATTAACACTGTTGCATTTTTATTCTTGTCCCTCCTTCTTTCCTTATCCCTTTCCCAGCGTTCTATCCCCTCCCCAGTGTTCTAGGCACATGCTCTTTCCTGCTTCATCACCCTCCCTCCATTCCGTCATCACTAGAGAGGCTGGTCAGGGATCTGATCAAGTACCAATTCCTGTCTTAGGATTCTCCAGCTGACTCAATGCAACGATACTCTCTACCTTTTCCCCACACAACTATGGATGCTGCTCACACGTTAGACGCACTCTTCTGAGAGTGTGAAGGGTTATGGGTAATTCTCAGCCCACTAGCTAGCAGTAACTTCACCCTTTTCTCTCACAAACATAAAAGAAAATTTAAATTCAGGTCAGTAAGAGAAAGCTTTTACAGGGAATGTTGAATCTGCTAAAACTTACAAAATAAAATAATTCGCAAGTTTCATTGTTTTCAATGTGATTAGTGACAAATTACTTCTGGCCCACCTTACCATTATAAGTCTTTGGGCTGGCCGTTCTTCATTTGCCTTTTTAGATCCTTTCTCCATCTTTTCCCAACCTGCTTTGTGCTCTGGGAGGGTACCTGTTTGATCCGTGTCACCTGGGTGGCTTTGTCCTCTGGCTAGTGGGGATGCCATCAGGTTACTGGAGGGCAGGCGGAAAGGGCTGTTAGTGTATATGTTCTCTTTTCTTTCTCTGATGTCCTGGGCCCCTCTTCCAAAGACCTCCCAATCCTTCTATAACTGCAGCCTGAGTTGCGGCTATGGTTGCTTTAGGAATCCAGAAATGGTTCTCTCCCTGTCCCAAGGGGGAAGGGAGGAGGAGAGATGGAGACATCCCTGCTACTGACCCATGGGTACCTAACCAACCCTTGTTGATTCCTCTTAATTTTGCTCACACCTTTGTAATAGTTCACGATTGAATGTGCCACTGTGCCCTCTCTTTACTGACAGGACCCTGACTGAGTTCACAGTCAAGAACCAACTCATTAGTGTATTACCCCACCAAGAGCCCTGATGTTTCCTGGGACACTCTTGTTGATAACATAAAGACTGAGAACCCTTGATGCCCAAAAGAAATAGCTCTCAAATGGTGGACTTATATGCTTCTGGCAACTGAGAGTGAGCTACTGAGGTGCAAGATATGCATTCTTCAGTGGCTCTGCCTATGTGACTTTCTCCTTCATGAACTCTTAGGACACATCTCTCTTTCCATGACTTTTTCTTCACCAGGATACTCTCCATCAATCTATTCTCCAAAGATCAAATTTACTACCAAGAATTCAGAAAGCCTTTCTTGATCTACTTTTCCCTCCTTAATCTGCTGTCTAAGAGTGATCCTCCAGAAAACACATGTACCCCCCCTTATAAAATTATGATTTCCACATTCTAAAAATATGACTATCACTATTTGCCAAACATTAGACAATGATTTTGTTTGTAATCTGATTTTGTGTCTTATATAAGCTGACATTATAAAAAGTAGTTAAAAGCATGCCATTGACTTTGGAATCAGATGAGCTCAATTGGAGGTTTAGATGTATCAGTAGCTCACTGGTGTGTGTGTATATAATGTTCAGGAAACTGAGGATAACAATATTCTCACAGGATAGTTGCTAAAATTAAATGGAATATTTGTCCTCTTTTTTAAGCATAGTGCCTGTTGCACAGTCTAGTAAATAAATATTAACTAAAACAAGCATACAAAGAACAGGTTGTTTTGCATGCATGAAGATCCTTGAAGGTAACAGTTTGTCTTTACATCTTTGTGTTCTCCTCAATAAAAAGTCAATATACATGTAACAGGTGAAGAGATAACAGATGAAGGAACGGATGACGGGAGGATACATGATGAATGGATGGTGGATGATGGATGATAGATGGATGATGGATGAAGGATGGATGGATGATCCTGGCCTCAAATGAAATTTTCTTCAGGCTACTTAGACCTTACTTAGCAAAGACCACATTTTTCAAATTTCCAGCCAAGTCCTTTGGGTCTCTAGATGTACTTTTTTCTTTCTTCTTAATTCATTCAAATCAGGGTTATGCATTCTGTTGTTTACAGTTTATTTTTTCATTTTTCTTTTAGCAAGAAATTTCAGTTTCCTTCTCCTTGTCGTCCCTTCTGCATTCCAGGTCTTTGGGAGCTTTACGCAGGTATTTATTCCCTTGCTGATTATTTTGGTGTTTCTTTAAAAACAAGGAATGAAGTTCCTGCCAAGACTAACAGCAGGGGATGGAGGAGATCATTAGTTGACTAAATATTTCCACAACAAATGTTGGGAAATTTAACCTTGAGGGTATTGGTATTTCTAACCATTCTCTATGGATCAAAAATTAGGCCGAGTTCATCTATCAATTATGAAACAGCCAAGAAAGAATTTGAACATTTGTTTTTTGCCAAGCAGCAAAACAAGCTGGAAAGTATGGAAAATACCATGCAAAAGCCCAGGTTCATTATTTCTGTATCTCTTACTGGTTCCCTCTCTACCAGTCAGGAATTATTCAATATTTTTTTTACTACCTACTATGTGATAGGTACTCTGTATATCCATTGAAAACAATTTATTTGCAATGTTAATTTAATTATAATTAATGATCCCTATGATGCCCTTGCATTATTTGGCAAAGGTAGATTCTTTCTCTTTCAGCCACAGTGGTCTAATCTGTGATTAAATTCAACGGCCAAATGGCTTCTGTTTTTCCAAAGGATGGATTTTTCATCCTGGGCTGCACCATTGCCAGTTCTGTGGCTGAGCAAGTCCTCTGGTCTGTGTGAACCTCTTTCCTTTACTGAGAAATGAGTGGAACAGTATCTACCTCCCTATGCAGAGTTGAGGAATGAATGCAAAAGTGCGAGTGTCCAGTAAGTGTCAGTTTCCCTTGTCATTTTGTACTCATGCATCCTATATGGCATCTAAGACACACTGCAACAAAAACAATTGCTACAAACTTGGCTTTTGCTTATTTGTTTAGACTTTATTCATTTATTTTTAGAGAGAGGGAAAGGGAGGGAAAAGTAGAGGGAGAGAAATATCAATGTGTGGTTGCCTCTTATGCGTCTCCCACTGGGTACCTGGCCTACAACACAGGCATGTGCCCTGACTGGGCATAAAACCAGTGACCTTTTGGTTTTCAGGCCCATGCTCAATCCACTGAACTACACCAGCCAGGGCTGGCTTTTGCTTATTTATTTAATGACCACATGAACAGAAATTTAACCTGACTCATTTTGTGAATCTTCCATTGTTTTGAAATAACTTGGGCTTTGATATAAGATTATTAAAACTTAGGTTTTAGGCAGGAAGAAATGCCCTTGTCTGGACTCCTGCGTGTACATCCAGCTCAGATTAGTGGGTTAGTAAAAACAGAGTGATGGCCAACATAACCCCTTAGTGCTAAGGTTCTGACTATGTTAAGTTCTGACGCTTCTTCTCTTTTTCTTCCAATTGAGTAAAAACTCTGAGAACCTCTCTTGGGAGAATCTCCTTTGCACAGAGATAGCAAAGGGAGATGTGAGCAGGAGGCCAGGCTTTGCTGGTGGAAGTTGATGAGCACATGGCTCACAGTACTCTGGTGATGAGGGTGGACACCAAATCAGGCTAATGAAAGTAACAAGAATTCCCTAGAAAACTATTGGAGAGATCACAACACTGAGAGCCTGGAGATCCAAGCTCAGAAAATGGGCAAAACCAAGGAAGGTGGGGCACCATTAGGATCCTATAACAGCAGCAGCATTTCTAGACTACTGCCATCCACTTGACATTTCTGGACAGACTTCAGGTCCAGCACTGCTGCCATAATTGACCTCTAACTGCTCCTGTATATAGATGTGTCACGATTTTGAGATTTGAACTCCAAGGTAGGACATTTGATTGGCCAGTGTAGGTCACATGACCATGCTCTACTGGCTAGGATGCTGTGGGAGGGACCAAGATCTATAATAAAAATTGAAGAAAGAAAGGCTCTGATTTCAAGCTACCCTGGGTCTTTAAAAATAGGTAGGTAGTTAGCAAATACTGTGTTACATAAGAGAGTAGATATTAAAGTTCTTATCATAAGAAAAAATGTGTAATTATGCAAGCTGATGGATGTTAACTAAACTTACTATTGTAATCATTTCACAATATATATAGCTATCAAATCATTATATTGCATACCTTAAGCTGATAAAATGTTATATTTCAATTATAGCTCAGTAAAAGTGAGGAAAAATAGGTAGGATGTTAGGATGCCCAACAATCAAAAATAATTATTCTCCACAGAAAGGTTACCCTAACTGTTCTTTGTCCTATTGGCTTCGCTTACAAATGTGCCTGGTCCTGGATATTCTGAGGCATGGTCCTCTCACGAACAGACTTACATATGTGCTTTTTGCAAGGCCTGCAGCTGCATTTTGATGGGCATAAACTCTCAAGAACAATCTGGCTATGCCTCCTGCTTTTATCTGACTCTGGCTTTTGAAATCTTATCATGCTGAGCACATAGTTTTCTGGAACACAATGAGGTTACTGGTAAGTACATCCCCAGAAATGAAACATCCGTGATGAAAATATTGGAAATATTGGGATATGAGCTGCTAAGGTATTTGAGGACATCATTTACAAGCTGTTTGTTTGATTTTAAGCACTGAACAATGTTTGTTGTGCCCTTTATTCTGGCCATAGAGGACCAATTTTACCAAAGGACATGAGGCAGCTAAGAGGCAAAATAGCAGCCAAATAAAAAGAACTTTTAAAAAGTGGGTTGTAGTGGACAAAAGCATTCATTATATGTGGAGTCAGTCAGGTCTGACATGGAATCTGAGGCCTGAAACACTTGCCAGGATTACAATGCTGGGCCAGGGGCTTAAACCAACTTGAGTCTCAGTTTCCTCATCTGCAATATAAGGATAAGAGTGTCTCTAGAAGTGGACGATTGTGAGGATTAAAGCTGATCTATTTATTTTTATAAACCAATAATAAACTATCAGAAACTAAAAAACAATCCAATTTACAAATGCAACGAGAAAAATATCCTACCTATGAATAAATTTAACCATGGAGGTAAAGACTTGTACTTGGATAATTATAAGATACTGAAGAAAGAAACTGAGTATGCAAATAAGTGGAAATATATGCATATACTGTATTCATGGATAGAAAGAATTAGCATAATTAAAATGTCCATACTGCCCAAAGCAAGTTATAAATTCAACACAATTCCTACTAAAATACTAATGGCATATCTCATAGAACTAGAACAATTATTCCAGAATCTATATGAAACCATAAAAGATCCCAAATAGCCTCAGCAATCTTGAGAAAGAAAAACACAGTTAGAAGTATCATTCTACCTGATATCAAACTATAACACAAGGCCATAGTATTCAAAATAGCATGGTACTGGCATAAAAGCAGGCATATAGATCAATGGAACAAAATAGAGAGACCAGAAATAAACCCACACCTTTATGATCAATTAATATTTGACAAAGGAAGCAAGAACATACAGTGGGTTAAGGCAGCCTATTCCATAAATGGTGTTGGGAAAATTGGACAGATAGATGAGAAAAATGAAACTAGACCACCTCTGTACATCATTCACAAGAATAAACTCAAAATGGATTAAAGACTTAATTGTAAATCATGAAACCATATAAATTCTAGAAGGAAACACAGGCAGTAAAATCTCAGACATTTCTCATAGCAATATTGTGTTTGATATATCTCCTCAGGCAAGAGAAACAAAAGAAAAAAATGAACAAATAGGACTATATCTAACTAAAAAGCTTCTGCACAGCAAAGGAAACCATCAACAAAATGAAAAGTCAACCCACTGAATGGGAGAACGTATTTGCCAATTATGCATCAAATAGAGATTAATATCCAAAAGTTATAAACAGTTTGTGCAACTCAACACCAAAAAAGCAAACAATCCAATTTAAAAAATGGGTAAAGGACCTAAAAAATACACGTCTCCAAAGAGGAAATAAAGATGGCCAAAAGACGTATGAAAAAAATGCTTAATTGTCACTAATTATCAGATAAGTGCAAATTAAAATCACAATGAGATATCACCTTCAAAGTGGCTATCATCAATGAATCAACAAACAACAAGTGCTGGTAAAGATGTTGAAAAAGGGAACCATCATTTCAGTGTTGGTGGGAATGCAGATTGGTGTAGCCACTATGGAAAACAGTATGGAGATACCTTAAAAAATTGAAAATGGAACTGCCTATGACCCAGCATTTCCACTTCAGGGAATATATCTGAAGGAATCTGAAGCACTAATTCAAAAGAATATGGCCACCCCTGTGTTCATTGCAGTATACTTACAATAGCCAAGATTTGGAAGTAGCCCAAGTGCCCATCATTAGATGAGTAGGTGAAAAAGTTGTGGTACATTAACACAATGGAATACTACTCATCCACAAAAAAGAAGGAAATCATACTTTTCATGGCCCTGTGGACGGACCTGGAGAGTATTATGCTAAGTGAAATAAGCCAGACAGAAAAAGAAAAATACCATATGACTTCACTTTTATCTGGAACCTTATGAACAAATAAACTAACAAACAAAATGGAAAGAGACTCATAGGCACAGACTGACAGCTGTCAGAGGTGAGGGAGGTTGGAGGATGGGGTATAAGAGGTGAAGGGATTAAGCAAAAAAAAAAAAACAGGCATAGACAACAGTTTGGTGATCGCCAGAAGGAAAGGAGGTGCGGGAAGGTGGAATAGGACAAAGGGGGATAAGTGATGGCAAAAGGGTGAAAGGAGACTTGACTTCGGGAGGTGAGCACGTGGTGCAGTATGCAGATGGTATGTTATAAAATTGTACACTTGATACTTGTATGGCTTTATTAACCAATGTCACCCCAGTAAATTAAACAAACAAACAAACAAATAAATAAAGGTGATCTATTTAAACCACTTAGTCACACTACTGCTTAGTCAATGCTTGATCCTCTCTGCTCCCCAATCATCCTCACTCACAGAAGAAAATAGAGAAGTCAGCATCGTTACTCACCTGTTCAGCACAAAGTTTCTAGAAGCAATTTGAGTCAAAGTCAACGTTTAGATGCCCAGGGTGAAATAAAACAGAAGTGTGGGTAAGAAAGGGCATTGGACTCCAGCAAAGAGGAGGTAGAGTTGTAGTATCAGCATATCCGTATCAGTAATTTCTGTGTTGATGCTAAAACCATTTAGCAATGGGGTTATCTGGGATGAGAATAAAAGAAGGGTCCTACAGAAAGGAGGAGTAATATTTACAGTGCATATACTGTGCCAAACTGGTGCTTTGCACACATTATCACATTTAAACTACTGGCCCAGTCTGTGAAGCAGGTACCCTATGTGGACAGTGAAATCGAGGCACAGAGAGGGAGTGAGTGGGTTTCTGATCTCACTTCTCCTGCTTTCCAGTTGGGGTGACGGAAAATGACTCTCTCCATCAGCCCCAGCGTTTACACCTCTTCCACTCAAGAAAGCAACCAGCCTGAAGTAGAATCACTCAGTCTCATTCCAGCTTGGAGATTGGGTGAGGTACCAACTGTGGTCCAGTCAGCACTGACGGGGCAGGCAGGGAGAGAATGGGGTCCACCTGAATAACCACGAAGGCTGTGCTGAATCCACGTCCATGGCAGGCATGGTTCAGGAACACTGTAGTAGCAAATCCAGGAGGCCCCACTGACACTGCAGTGTGTTAAGAAAAATGAACCAAAAATTATAGATAAATCGATAAGATAACTGCATGTCTCCCCAATGTCCCCCTTAGATACTGTTTAACTGGCTCACCCAGGTATTATTTAATCATCTAGGGTAAAAGTTGGCAAACCATGACACGTACCTGTATGTTTTTGTAAATAAAGTTTTATTGGAACAACCACATCCATTGCTTCATGTGTTATCTAAGTTTGTTTTTATGCTATAATGTCAGAGTTGAATAGCTTGAACAGAGACCACAGGACCTGGAAAGCCAAAACTGTTTATGGTCTGGCCCTTTAGAAACTTCACTGGATTTCTCACCTGGGAGACTGTGCCTGAGTCTGAGTTTTACTGTTTTATTACATCCCAGATACTCTGCAGTTATGTCTAGTGGTCGATTTCTGACAGGTAGAAAACTTCACCAGAAGGCCACAGCTTTATGACACTGTAAGACATTAACCAGTTTTACAATCTATCAACAAACACATTGCAACAGCCCTTTGACTAACTATATAAATTCCTTTCCTTTGATTCTTTCTTGAACCAAATTCACCATGATAATGATCCCCTCATTAATTAATAAGTTGAATAGACTTTGGATTTACGTGCATTCTATTTTCTCTGAGTCGCGTTTTTAACTTTTGGAAATTTGTATTTTTGACAACTCCAAGGGTCACTGTTAAATACAGTGTGAATGGAGAAGGTAGTAATTCCCAAGACAGGGGTGGTAGTGCAGGACAGCTAACCCTATCGGTGCCCACTACAATATTATACCTGATTGAATCCACGCAGCAACTTAGAAGGTGTGTTAACTGACAAAACAGAGTAGTTAAAAGAATAGCAATACCTACCGCATGCTGTGCAAGTAAGCATTTAAAACAATACTTAGTGACTAATACCTATTCATCAAATGCTAGCTATGATTATTATTAATGGTTTTATCTTATGTATTAGGTGTTTCTTTAGTGGACAGTAACAGACATTTGACTCCTACTAGCTTCATCCAATACAGCTCAAAAAGGAACTTATTGAAAGAAGTCTCTTGAGCTCACAGAATTAAAGGAAGTGCTAAATAATTGAGCCCCACAGCTCTCTCTCTTTGCCACCTGGGCTGAGACTCAGAGGGGTGAAAGAGCCTGTCTCCTCTGCAGAGGCAAGTGACTGGGTTTCACAGGACTGCAAACCTTAATCAGGTAGGGAGTGGGCCTTCTACTCTGTCACCGAAGCAGAAACTATAGCTTCTTCACCCTTCCATTCCCATATTTCTCAGCACTGTGCTTGTCATATGGTACATGCTTAAAAGTTCATTAAGCTAAATTACCAGCATGTTGGTGGGGGCGACAAGTAAATATACTGGCAAAAAAAAAAAAAAAATCAGTATTACCTACAGCAATTGTAACGGGTCTGATTTGGTATCAGATGAAGACCAGGCTTGAGTGGTAGCCTTTTCACAATTATAAAATGAGATGAAGCAAACATTTCCAATATAGCCTGGGGGTCCAAAAGTCATTGTTGTGTTCTCTTCTTTCTGTCATTGGAATCTTCCTCTGCTTCGGTGGGGGTGGGGGAGGAGTAGGGAGATAAGACCTATTCCCCTTAACCCCTGGGGCCACAAAGTCAGCCAGCTTTATTGCATTACAGGAACTGTCTACCTCAATTGCATTGACAAGCCATGCCAGGCCTGTGCACACATCCTGATCCTTCTAATCCCTTTAGTTCCATCACCTGGACATTTTATTTAAAATTGATTTTTGAATGTCTGAGTAATTGAGGTTTATGTGTAGTTGCCTCTCTGCCACAGAGGTAAGCTGAGGCTGCTTATAGCCTCACTAAACGCTGATTAAAAGTGATTGCATTACTGAAGGCTCCAACCGGTGCCATTCCTCAGGGCTCCCATCAGGGAACAGCTTCTGCACTTGGCAGATCCAAGCGTCTGGAGGCAAAAATAGCACAGAGTCAGGCTCTGCAGCCCCTCTGCATCTTCCATGGGTGACCGGCTCTATAGGAGGCTATTTTCCAGGCTTCCCACAGGTTCCATTTCTGGAACATGTAGAAGCCACCAGGCTCTGGTGAAGGCAAAATACCCACTTTTTTTTTTAAGAGATATGGGACTTGCACTGGAGTCAGTCTTATGAGCACAGTTTTGAAGTGAGACGTCTAATGTCTTTTGGTGCTGACTTTGTGACCTTGGGCACATTCTAGAGCCTCTCTTTCCCTCTTTGCTTCCCCCAGTGCCCCACACATACTCTGTATGTGTGGAAAAGGTGAATCTTAGAAACATCCTCAGTCCTCCACACTGTTGAGAGTGGCTTTACCACTGCCCGTTCTCAGAGGAATAGAGTTTCGGAGTTGGAAGTGAGGTGGGACAGGAGCTCTGAAGTCAGAACGACGTGGGTTTGAAACTTGGCTCAACCCAGTAAAAGCTGGGCAGTCCTGGGTCAAATCCTGACTGTCTCGTGGTTCACCTTCCTCATCGGTGACATGGGGAGAGTGAAGCCTGCTTCCCAGGGTGAGTGTGACACAGTGGAATAAGGTATGCAAAGGACTGGGCAGAAAAAAACAGTTTGGTCAGCATGAGTTTTTCCTTCCCTGAGGAGGATGTAGGGTTCATGTGAGAAAGAATCCCACCTGACCCTTGTGGCCTCTTTTTTGTCTTGGACCCTCCATTATGGATCATGAATTCTGAGTTCCATGGATGGGTATCAGCAAAATTCTGGGGGAAAAGGAAGGTCAAAACAATAGGGCTCTGAGACCTCCAACCTTCTCCGAAATAAGGCTCCATCTGGAGCAGCTCATTTTTGTCCATTTCATATATTGGGGTTTGATGTGACATTTCCATTGAGAAACTTACACAACTTTGAAATTGGAAATGGACTACTGTTACTGTGTTAGAAAATTCGTGGCGTTCACAAGGTGAACTCCCATTTCTCCTCACATCGCAATGCCCTCCCAGAACACCAGGTGGCAGAAGCTCCTTGGTGTGTATGTGAGGAAAAGGTCAACTGGTCCAGCCTAGTGCATCACTTAAGCTTTTGCAACAGAAAAAGGACGATGCACAAAGATTCAGATATTTAAGGGTTAAACTTCTAGCATTGGGGTCCCTGTCTTCTTTTACACTAAAACCCAGAGCAACAACCTCTGCTTAGTCTTTCCTAAATTGTTCTAACCTATCCTGGTGCCTTGCACTTAGTTGGGAATTGGGTAGAAATTCAACGTGTCGATCTATAGAGGGGTCTCCATTCCAAGTCGATCAGAACTCTGTCCTCATGGCCTGTGCTGTGTTGTCCTAAAAGGCCGGGTGTACATGTTTGTACTGAATGTGTGCCCAGAGAACAAGCTAAGAGTTGTCAGAAGTTGCTGGAGGCTGGAAGGACTTCTCCGAGGAGGCAATCATGGAGATGAACCCTGCCAAAGGATTAGGACTTGGAAAGCCAGAGAAAAGGCAGACAGTTCTTGGCAGAATCCAGAGTCAGAGAAAAATGAAAGGCAGCACTGAGCAGAATGTGTGGGTAAGAAAAAGGTGTCCAGGCTGTGAGTGAGTGGAATTCAAAAGGAATGGAGAAATGCGTCTTTCTGGATGACACTAGAAGATGGGCAATCCCTGTCCTCACTTTGATCAGAGAATTCAGTCACTGTTAAGCAGTATAAGCAGATATCTCCTTCCCCAGGGTTTAGGAACTGTGCCACTTTCCAAAAGTGACAAAAGATAAGTAGGGAGAAAATGTTAGGCCACCATTTATTGGACATCAGTATGTGACAGGCACTTCACCAGATGCTTTAAAGTGGGATCGTTTAACCCGAAGAGCAGTCCTATCCACGTGTTCATATACTCACCAAACATAAGCACAATCAGAGTTAAGTTGCTCTGGGCTCTGAGGACGCAGCAGTATACAAACACCTGTGCCTCCATCTTTGCGGAGCTTATACTTGCAGGGCAGAGGAGAGCAATAAATAAATGACATTTGGTAACATTAGGGAATATGAAGTAGAAATGCTTGTTGCTTTCTTAGAGGGAAGATTCTGAGGTGTGAGGAGCTTAAACAAAATGCCCAGTCTCCCACAGTCAACAGGAAACCCAGTCATGGGTGTCTTCAAACCCTGAGCTTTAACCACAAGTCCTGTTGCCCTTCTTGTTCTCTTGGCATCACTGGAAACTCTCTAGCCTTTTTCCTTGAAATACGCTCATTCTTAAGCCAAAAGAACCAACCAACATCCACTGAACACCTTTGAGAAAACATACTGGGCCCCTTGCCTGCTCATATGCTGAGTGTGAGCTCTGTAGAACCTGCCTCTTTCTTGGAGCCTTGAGCCCTCTGCAGATGAAATCACATCGTCGCTCTTAGCCCACCCAGCTCAGCTCCAGGTATTAACTTACAGATCACTGCTTCCAGGCTACCGTGGTGTCACGGTGACTTAACAACCTGATTTCACAGTTTTTCTAGTTTCAGCCACTTATTTGAGCTCCAGTGTTCTGCCCCTTCCCACTTCTTAAAGTGAGAAACATGCTCATAGCCTAAAGCAGAAGTAAATGCATTTGATTCAAATGTACACAATAGAGGGGAAGGGTTTCCCTCTGTGAACTCTGACCCAAGACTCAGCTTCCCAGGGAAGGATCTTTAATGAAGGTTCAATGTGAGGCCAAGACAGGACTTCCTGAGACGAGGAAGAACCTCCAACCCTAGAAAAGAACAAGTGGTCTATCTTGCTTCTCAAAATGGTTGCAAATCATTTATGTATTTTTAATATGCGCTTATTTCTTTTCCTGTCACTATCAACACATGTTGCTGAAGTACAGCAATCAGAGGACATCCAGATGGACGGTGGGTCTAACGAGAGTGTGTGTGTGTCCGTGCATGTCGGGGGAGCAAGAGGGGCGTGCCTTTCCCCCCTGTTGTTATTTTTCCGTGTCCATTGCAATGTAGAATTCATGTTAAAGCACCCTTCTTTCAGAAGAGAAATCTTTAAAATAAACAAGAGAGAAAATTCTCCCTCTTCCTTAGCACTCTGTTTTTAGGGAAAAAAAAAATCCTAAGATAAGAAGTGCTAAGACATGCTATATTTTAGAGAAAAATAAACCATTGTGTTAGACCCAACACAGAACATTCGAAAATCATTGTCTAAATCTTTAAACACTGACGTCCTATCTGTAAGAAGCAGATCCATTCAAATTCTGTAGAAAATATCAAGAAAAAACTGAGTAAAGAAACCAAAAGCAAAGGGAATGCCTGCAGGATTGGTAGTATATATTCAGCATGCCCCTTAGTGCTCCCAAAGAGGATACAACCCCCCCCACCCCCCCCACACACACACCCTTAGAACCACCAACTTTGCCAACATTGTCCCCTTCAATGATGCGCAACGACAGATGGAATAAAAGCTCACCATCTCCTCTCGACCTCCAAAGCTTTCAAGGTCAAGATCCTACCTCCCTACCTCCCCTCCTCCCTTCTGAACTTTCTCTTTCTGAAATGCACCCTCTCATTGTCATGTAAGTCAGGCTTCAACCACTGCAGAATATCATTGCCTTCCAGATTCTCTGTATCTTTTCTTGACCTCTGTTCCACTCACATTATTCCCACTCCTAAAAATAATCTTCTCTCTTCAACTGTCCTCTTTTCCACCTACCATATTCACATGCATATACCATGATCCAATATTCAAACCTCCTAGAACGTTAGATAGAATCTCTCTTATTTTCTCCTGTCTGACTCCACTGGGTGGTACCTTTGCAGCATTTAGCAATTCCTCTCTCTGTAGTTGTCGATGTATCTGTGTCTTTATCTCCAGAGTGAGACCTGCCAAAGGACAATCACATATCTTATACATCTTGGCATCTTCTGGAGCTCCTAACAGTTCTCACTACATGAATACTCACAAGACATTGGCTTAATGGAGTTTTGGAGTCAAGGACATTCTTAAAATGGTAATTGTATGACAGTAATACTATTGACCCCAGTGTCCATCAGTAGGAGAGTGGATGACTAAGTGATGCTATAAACACACAATTAAATATAACACAGCAGTGGAAATAATGGAACTATAGTTGCATGCAGCAATAAGGGTGATTCATAGAAATATAATATCGATGACAAAGTAAATCCCAAAAAATTACATACAGCATGACACATTTTATACTATAAATTTAAAAACAAGTTAAATAAAAATATGCCTCATTCATGCATAATATTTAATAGAACAATATAGAAAGAAAAGCAAAAGAATGATGAGCACAAAAATTTGGATTAGAGTGAGCCAGATGTGAACCAATGATGACAATGTGACATGAGCCCCAGATTCTGATTAATCCAATGCATCTCAGGTCTATTTAAACAGTAACAAAAGAAAAATAAGTAAACTTTTGGCACTTAGCCATCCCTAACCATTCAGAATAGAGACGTTCCTCTCCATCTGTGGAACATCTAATTTTGTGCTTAGGGAAAGAGGTAGAGCAGATATGTTCTTCCTCAAATTCTTTGCCAAAATTTTCTCCATTGGCCCTCATGTGGCCCATACACAGATAACATACCTTTACCTATTGAATTTCATATTCTTGCACACTTTTAATGCACAAGTGGTCATTAGATTCCCAATAAGAGCAAAGATAAGTAATTGAGCATCCCAGGACTACATTCGTGCATTTATTAACCAACAAATATTGATTTTTATATCAGACACAGTGCTACATACAGTATACAGTCTTCAAAATCAACACAAACCCTCTACAAAACCAACAAAACTTCTACTTCTCGAGAGTAGAGACTAATGTTCTTGATCTCCAGCACTCTGATTCCTGCTCAGTGTGGCTGGGGGGCATGAGGGGAGGAGAAGGGGAGGATACCAGGATGCAAAAGTAGGTCAGAGTAGTGAATCTGGATTTACTATGGGTCTATGGAAGGAGCAGGGTAGGGGGAGAATAACATGTGTTCATTTACATTGTTTGAAGTATTGCTATGGCTGTTGTAGGGGAAGAAGTGAACACTGGAAGTTCAGTTAGGAGTGCAGAAGTCTAGAGAGGGATGATGGTGTCTTGGACTGGGGTTGTACCTGTGGGCATGGAGAAAAGAGGGCATTTTTTGGGAGGTAGAGCCAATAAGACTTACTAAAAAATTGACAGTAGGGGTTGAGAGGGGAAAGAGAAACCAAGGATGATTTCTAAATTTTTGACTCAAGAAACTGATTGTTTTATGGTACCATTTACTAAAATCTGCATTGGGTAAAAGGAGGATTTTAGAGGCAGAGGGGGTTGGAAAGTTGTGTCCTACTTTTGGTAAGTTCAATCTGAGATACTCATTAAACATTTACATGTAAATGCAGGTAGGAGGTTGGAAATTTAACCTCCAGAAATCTTGGAAGAAATCAAGGCTAGAGATATAGATTGCACAGTTAGTGTACAGATAGTATTCAAGGCATGGGTCTCAATTAGATTTAAATTAGCTAAGTAGAGAGGGGAGATAGAAAAGAGGAGACCCATAATAAAGCCTTGGGGCATTTCAGCATTTAGAGATCATAGTAGAAAAAGGTAGAAAAGAGACTGTGAAAGCAATATCCTTGAAATGAAAGAAAGTACAGGAGAGTATGGATCCCGGAAACCAAGAAAAGAGAGGATTTCATGTAGAGAGTGGTCAATTGCCGAATGATGCTGAGGCATCAAGTAAAGTGAGGGAAGAGACATGCCTATTGGTTGCGGCAACATTGACTTTATGTAGATGTTTTCTTGGGATGTGGAGGGAGCAGGGTTCCCAACAGAAGGAATTCAAGGAAGAAGCGCAGGTGAAGAAATGGTGTTGTTAAAAATTATACTGTGTGGGGAATTTTACAGGACAACTACCTATATCTTTAATTAGTCCATGACATGGAAAAGAAATATATGTTCTACATCAAAAGAAATGTAAGAGATAAAATTAAATGCAATGTATCAATTTTTTGAATTGTTACTCAAAAAAACAACAACATAAAAAACCATTTTGAGGATAACTGAGGACATGGGAATCTAAACTGGATATTAGATGATATTAAGGAATTTTTGTTGTGTTAGGTATGATAATGTTATCCTGGTTATATAAGAAAATGCACTTATTTTTTCAAGAGATGCACTGAAATATTCAGAAGTAAAATGTCATGAGGTCTGATATTTGTTCTAAAATGCAAAAGCAAAAAATTAAAAAAAGTAATAAAGAAAACATGGCCAAAAGTTAATAAATTTTAAATCTATATGGTGAGTACATGTGGGCTCATTATACAGTTCTACTTTTGTGTATATTTGGTATTTTTCATAATAAAAGTTACAAAACAGTTGCACTGTGAAGGAGAACAGGGAAATAGGACATTAGCTCCAGGAGAATGTAGGCTGAAGGAAGGGTTTTGGGTTTTGTTTACAAACTTTGTTTAAAGAGCAGCTTTAGGCTCACAGCAAAATTGAGAGGAATATACAGGTATTTCCCACATAATTCCTGCCCCACATATGCAGAGCCCCCTCCATCACCGACATCCCTCATCAGACTGGTACATTTGTTAAGCTGATGAACACACATGGACATATCATAATCATCCAGAGCCAATTTTTACCTAAGGGTTCACTTTTGGTGGTGTACCTTCTATGGGTTTGGACAAATATATTCATCACTATGACATCATACACAGTATTTTCATTGCCCCCAAAATTCTCTGTGCTCTGCCTATTTATCTCCATATCCCACCCTTTTAACCCATGGCAACCACTGATCTTTTCCCTATTTCCATGGCTTTATCTTTCCAGAATGTCATGTAGTTGAATTCATATCGTATGTAGCCTTTATAGATTGGCTTCTTTCATTTAGTAATATGCACTTGAGACACCTCTGTGTCTTTTAATGATTTGCTTATTTCTTTTTAGTGCTGAATAATATCCCATTTTATGGATGTACCACAGTTTATCAACTCACCTACTGAAGAGCATCTTGGTTGCTTACACATTTTGGCAATTGTAAATGAAGCTCCTATAAACATCTGTGTGCAAGTTTTTATGTGGACATAAAATTTCAACTCCTTTCAGTAAGTACCAAGAAGCTTAACTGCTGGATCATATGGTTAGGATATTGTTTAGTTTTGTAAGAAACTACCAAACTGTCTTCCAAAGTGGCTGCACCATTTTGCATTCCTACCAACAATGAGTGAGAATTCATGCTCTTCTACACCTTTGCCAGCCTTTGGGGTTGTCAGTGTTCCAGATTTTGACCATTGTAGAGGTGTGTAGTGGTATCTCATTCTTTGAATTTGCATTTCCCTGATAACATATAATGTGTAGCATCTTTTCATATGCTTTTTAATTTTTTTTTACATCTGTGCATCTTCTTTGGTGAGGTGTATGTAAGATCTTTTGCCCATTTTTAATTATGTTGTTTGTTTCTTTTTTGTTGGTTTTAAAGACTTCTTTTTATGGTAGTCCTTTACTAGATATGTCTCTGCCAAATATTTTCTCTCAGTCCATGGCTTGTCCTCTAATTATCTTGACACTGTCTTGCAGAGCAGAATTTTTTAATTTTAATGAAGTCCAGCTTATCCATTATTTATTTCATGGATCGTGCCTTCAAAGTTGCATCTAGAAAGTCATTGACATACCTAGACATAATTAGTAATCTAGGTTTTCTCCCACATTATCTTCTAGGAACCTTATAGTTTTGCATTTTGCATTTAAGTCTGTAATCCATGTTGAGTTAATTTTTGTGGAAGGTATAAGGTCTATCTATGTCCAGATTCATTCTTTCACATGTGGATGCCCAATTGTCCCAGCATCATTTGTTGAAAAGACTCTTTGTTCCATTGTATTGCCTTTGCTCCTTTGCCAAAGATCAGTGGCTGTGTTTGTGTAGGTTTATTTCTGGGCAATCTGTTCTGTTCCATTGATCTATTCGCCTGCTCTTCTGCCAATACTGCACTGTCTTGACTGTTGTGGTTTTGCAGTAAGTCTTGAAGTTGAGCAGTGTCAGTCCTCCAACTTTGTTCTTCTTCAATATTGTTGTGATGGCTACTCTGGGTCTTTTACCTTTTCATACAAACTTTAGAATCAACTTGTCAGTATCCACAAAATATATCACTGGGATTTTGATTGGTATTGTGTTGAATCTATAGATCAAGTTGGGAAGAACTGATGTCTTGACAATATTGCACCTTCTTATCCACGAATAGGGAATATTTCTCTATTTGTTCAGTTCTTCTCTGGTTTTGTTCATCAGAGCATTGTAGTTTTCCTCATAAAGATTGCTACACATTTCATTAGCTTTACACATAAGTATTTCATTTATTTGGGTGCTAATGTAAATGGTATTTTGTTTTTAAGTTTCAAATTCCACGTGTTCATTGCTGGTTTATAGGAATGCAATAGACTTTTGCATATTAACCTTATATTCTGAAACCTTGCTATAATTGCTTGTTAGTTTCAGGAGGGGTTATTTTTGTCTATTATTTTAGATTTTCTTCATAGACTATCATGTCATCCACAAACAAAGACCATTTTGTTACTTCCTTCCCAGTCTGTATAACTTTTTTAAAAAAATCTAATTTAATTAGCAAGGACTTCAAGTGTGATATTGAAAAGGAGTGTTAAAAGGGAACATCTTTGCCTAGTACCAGATCTTAGTGGGAAAGCTCTAAGTTTCTCACCTTTAAGTGTTATGTTAGCTATAGATATTTTGTAGGTGTTCTTTATCAAATTGAGGAAGTTCTCCTCTACCAGTTTACTGAGAGTTTTTATCATGAGGGGGTGTTAGATTTTGTCAAATGCTTTTTCTGCACCTATTAGTATAATAATGGCATTCTTCTTTAGCCTGCTGGTATGATGAATTACACTAACTGATTTCTACTGTTGAAGTAATGTTGCCTGCATACCTGGAGTAAATCCCACTTAGTTGTCATGTTTAGTTGTTTTATTCATTGTTGGATTTTATTTGCTAATATTTTTGAGGACGTTTGCATTCCTGTTTATCAGAAATATTGTTCTGTAGTTTTCCATAACAGCTTTTTTTCTGTTTTTGGTGTTAGG
This sequence comes from Tonatia bakeri, assembly GCA_004024845.1. Taxonomy (NCBI): domain Eukaryota; kingdom Metazoa; phylum Chordata; class Mammalia; order Chiroptera; family Phyllostomidae; genus Tonatia; species Tonatia bakeri. Next base: position 348,939 of record PVIA01000779.1, read on the forward strand.
GTAATGGTGGCATCCTAGAATGAGCTAGAAAATATTTCCTCTGCTTTTGATTTCTGAAGGATATTACATAGTAATAGTATAATTTCTTTCTTTAGTATTTGGTAGAATTCACAGGGAACCCATCTGGGACTTCAAGGGAAATTTTCAAATTGTCCTTTAAAAAAGAAACATTAGATCACTTCTATGATGACAATTATCCAAGAGAGAGGGAGAAAAATTATGGTACAGGAAAGTCGGGGATCAGTTGTGGTTCCAAGTAACTGAGGAGATGAGAGGGTACTTGGTCAAACCCAAGTACCAAAGTTGGCCTCTTAATTTTGGGAACAGAAAAGAGAATACAAGTAAGAGGCAGGTGAACCAGTGAATTTGGTAGGGAAAAAGAGGATGCATCTCCACCAGTTAGATTCTGCTTGCCAAGTGACCCATGATATGCGGTTATCAGTAAAGGAATAAGTCCATGGGGCATGGGAAGTAAGAATAAAAAGAACAAAGTGATCATTTGTAAGTGAGAAAGTGTAGTTGGATTGCCAAGTTGTGTTATGGATCCATTAGAGACGTTGGGTCATCAACTGCAGTTGAGTGGAGTCAGTGCCTTGGTGTTTTCTCCAGCTGCACCCGATTGTTCAGGTGAAAGCACGGCTGTTGGTTCTAACACAGCTGGGGCTTTGGTGTGTGAGTGGGGACACAAAACAAAATGGATTTATCTTCTGGAAGGCAGGTACCTTGTAGTACAGGTTTTCCCTGCTAGAGGGTGTTCTAGGAACCATCTGAATCTGCACAGCTGGCATTGTGAGAGGCCTTCAGCTTTAATGATTTTTTTTGAAGACTCATTCAATGTGTTTGCCCATTTCTTGATGGGTGATTTATAAGCACACCTGCCCACACCACACTGAGTGTTCAGCAGTGTTTGACCAAAACAGCTTGACCCCCGTGCCCCACCCTCTCTATTCATCTGATCTCTCCCGGAGCAACTGTTTTTTGTTTCCCTGGCTAAAAAAATGTCCTCAAAGGGTAACATTTTGCTGATGTGGAAGAGGTAAAACAACAAACAGCAGAAAGACTGTAAGGCATCAAAATCAATGAATTCAAAAACTGTTCTGAGCAGTGGAAAAAACATCTCAATAGATGTATTGCATCCAGTGGAGAGTATATTGATGGGGACTGAAATTTAAACATGTAAGAATAGATACACAGTTTTTTTTTAATAAATTCCAGGGAGGGGTTGCCCCCCCACCGTGTGTGTGTGTGTGTGTGTGTGTGTGTGTGTGTGTGTGTGTGTGTGTTTGGGTATAATAGAGTAAGGGAGTTAAGAGGTTTGGAAGGGGCAATTGTAAGAATAAATGATGGAATTTACACTAAAGAAGAAAGCGAGGGCATTTAAGAGGGAGGTAATGGAGGGTGAGAAGAGTTAGCTCCATGGATTGAAGAGTTCAATGTGGCCTCAATGTTATTGAGCAAATGTCATGTACTTGGCACCGTTTGAAGCATTTTTTTATGTATTAAATAGTTACAACAGTCCTGAGAGGGAGTTATTTTATTGTTTACCTCTTCAAGGTGAGTAACCTGAAGGACAAAGAAGATGAGAAACTTATGTACACTCCCATAGCTGTTAAATGCGAAGATTAGAAACCTGACCGTCCAGGCCAATCCCCACCCTGGACATTAATGGCACAGCCTCACGGACAAGCTTTGGAGTTGGTGTTATGAAGTAGAAGAGCCAGAAGTACAGGGAACGGCATGCTTGAGATAGGAATGTCTTGAGTTTGAACTCATGTGGGTAGGAAAAATTATTCCTAGTGGTGAGAAGGTAAAGGAACTGAAAGGCCCAGGACTCATGAAAGATCATCATAGATACGAAGGCCTTGAAGAACAGGGACAAGAAGTAAGGGAACAGGTCTCTTTACTGCAGGACTTCTGAAAAAGGGCCATATGTGCCGACTGATTTTATGGCACACCAAAAGGGAGGAGAAGCATTATGTTACCTTTCTCCTATTTATTCCCCATGATATCCTTTCTCTCAAAACACATAGTAATGTATTCACAAGGATCTATCTAGTCTGAGAAACAATGCAGAGGAACAAGCTCCAGGGCAAAGCCCAGATCATATGCTCACCTCATTCCTAATGCCTACACACTTGCCCATCACCCCCCTTAAAAATTAACCAAGGGTTACAACATTTTGTATACCCCTCTGAGGGACAAGCATGGGCCTTTGAAGAATTATTTGTTACAAGGCTCTAAAAGTTTCCATCTTCCTTCATCTAAGTAATTTCTCTGTCCACATTGAGTTTTAGTCCAAATGGTCAAAGGAACTGGAGTTCTGACAGCCAGAAAAATCTCAGCTGTAAGTTACTCTGCCTGAACAACCCAAATCTGTGTTTCCAGCTTCAGAGTTTGAGATGAGGCAAATCATCCACAAGGTACATATCTGACCTTTCGCCCTGCTCAAGCCAACCTGAATCCTTGGCTTTTGAGGTTCACTTCCCATCAGTCATTTACAATTATGGAACTCTGCACAGCCTTGTCCTAGGAGAGCCCCGCGGAGTTCAAGTAAACAAAAAGCAACTCACCTTTTCCTCCCATTTCCTCTGCTAATGGAAACCTTTTAAGCTAAGTTTTTATTGGATATTTGTTACTGTCATTTGCCATTGTCTGTTCCCAAGATGATGGATCTGTCACTAAATCCATTTCTAAGTCTTGGTGGGAATTGAATTGGTGGTCAAATGGAAACAGCCCAGCCGCCGGCCACAACACAATTCCAGCCACCAGTACCCCATGTCCAGAGTAATTTTACTCCTTTGTAAACACTCTGTGAGTGGTAAAGTTAAAGTCAATGAAGAAAGAAGATAATATTGTCATTATCATGAACCGCTGATTCCCTGAAACATTACTTCACCAGCTGGAATGCATTTTATCTCCACAGTTTCTTGTGACATCAAATTGACTTTGCAGGGTTCTTTCATATTGCTGTGTAACTATATGTTATGATTACATTTTACTGGAATTTATGACACATGATTCTCTCACTTTTCTGTTTCCACTGAAGAGGAGCCCTGGAAAACACCTAGTAAAAAGTCTGAATGGCACTTTACAGCTCTGGATCAAGTAAACGCTTATCAATAATATAGAGCAACTAAACCCAATGCCACCAGTTCTTTCTCAATGTTTTGCTTGTCTAGTGGTTAATCACTATAAAAGTAAATGTATTTCTTTATCTTGTTAACAGCCATTGAACTAACACAGAATTAAGTGCAATGATCTCAGTGGATTCCATTGTCAATATGGAATGGACTTACAAGTGTCAAAAAAGAGTTGTGGAAGGGAAGTCCACTCATTCCTCCACAAAGGAATTTCCAAATCTTATTTAAACCAACATTATTGAGATGTAATTTACACATAATGAAAAGCCCACATTTGAAATGCAGCAGTCAATGAACTTCAACAAATACATAAATCATGCAACCACCAGTGAACTCATCATAAACATATCACCATCGTCCCAGAAAGGTCTCTGGTGTCCCTTTCCAGGCAATGCCTATCCCCAGAGGAAACTCCCATTCCAAATTCTGTCTCCACTGAGTGTTGTGCCTGTTGTTTTGCCTGTCACTCACTTTATATAAATTAAATCTCATCAATGCGTACTGTCTCATATCTGACTTCATTACCTTGTCATGATACTTCTGAAGTTCATTTATCTTGTTTAACTTTTACATTTAGGTCCATGTTCCATTCTGAATTAATTTTTTATATGGCATGAGGGAGTGATTGAGGTTCATTTTCTCCCCATTGGAATTTTAAAAAAAACAACAAAACCCTGCCTTCTATGTATAGAATTATGTCAGTGCCTTTGTTGAAAATTTATTGACCACATATACGGGTTTATTTCTGGAATATCTGTTCTGTTCCACTGATCTAAATGTGTATTTTGTAAGGACAACATTGTGAATGTAACTGACATTTTAAACCACTGTCAAATTACATTACATGGCATGTTAAACCAACTATGCAACTCACTCTGAATTGATCAAACTCAACATAATATTTGTTCTGTTTCAGCACCCATTGTAAAGTCTTGTACATTTTTTGTTTTATTTTATTTTATTTTATTTGTTACTGTTACTCAAATACAGTTGTCTTCATGTTCACCCCACCACAGCCCACCGCTCCACCCATCCCCGCCTCCCACCATCAAACCTACCCCCTTTGGCTTTGTCCCTGTGTCCTTTATACATGTTCCTTGACAACCCTTCCCCTATTTCCCCACATTATCCCTTTTCTCACTCCCCTCTGGTTACTGTCAGTTTGTTCTTTATTTCAATGTCTCCGGTTATTGTTTGTTTTGTTTGTTAGGTTCCACTTACAGGTGAAATCATACGGTATTTGTCTTTCACCACCTGGCTTATTTCACTTGACATAATCTTCTCCAGTTCCATCCATGCTGTCACAAAGGGTAGGAGCTCCTTCTTTCTTTCTGCTGTGTAGCATTCCATAGTGTAAATGGAATTACCACAGTTTTTTGATCCACTCATTTACCGGTGGGCATTTAAGTTACTTCCAGCATTTGGCTATTGTAAATTGTGCTGCTATGAACGCTGAGGTGCATAGGTTCTTTTGAATTGTTGATTCATGATTCTTAGGGTATAATACCAGCAATGGTATTGCTGAGTCAAAAGGCAGTTCCATTTTTAGTTTTCTGAGGAAATTCCATACTGTTTTCCACAGTGGCTGCACCAGTCTGCATTGCCACCAATGGTGCACTAGGGTTTTCTTTTCTCCACAATTCTCCAGTACTTCTTGTTTGTTGCTTTGTTTATGATGGCCATTCTGACCTGTGTGAAGTGGTATCTCATTGTGGTTTTACTGTGCATCTCTTTGATGGCTAGTGATGCTGTGCATCCTTTCATATGTCTCTGGACCCTTTGTATGTCCTCTTTGGAAAAGTGTCTGTTCAAGTCCTTCACCCATTTTTTAATTGGGTTATTTGTATGACTATTGCTTTCTAGAAATTTAAGAGGAGATTACATCCAAAAATCCAATCAGTTCATGTTGTTATTGTATCCGCACTGGGTGATTTAAATTCACTAACCAGTTTACTGACTTTTTTCTTTTAAAAATAAAATAAGACAAAAAATAAAAAAATAAAATGTGTATATTTACCCTATATCACACTGTCTTGGTTACATTACTGAAGATTTTTAGTGTCTTAAAATCAGATAATGTAGACACTCCAACTACTTGTTTCTCAAAATAATTTTGGCTATTCTAGATATTTTGCATTGTGATAGAAATGCTAGAATCAGCTTGTCAATTAAAAAAAAAGTCCTGATAGAATTATGATTGTGACTTTGTTGAATCTATACATCAGTTTGGAGAGAATTAGCAGTAAGATTGTATCATCCAGTTCATGAACATGACATATCTCCCCATTTATTTAATTCTACTCTAATTTCTTTCAGCAATATTTTTCAGTTTTTAATGTAGAGCTTTTGTATGTACTTGGATACTTTTATGTTATTATAAATATAATTCTAAATATTTATTTTAATTGTTTGTTAACATATAGAAAGAGAGTTGATTTTTAAAATTTTTTATTATTATTCTATTATAGTTGTCCCTATTTTTCACCCTTTGCCCTCCTCCACCCAGCCTACCCTCTGCTCCCACCATCAATCCCCGCACTGTTGTCCATGTCCACAGGTCATTCATAAATGTTCTTGGACTAGTCCCTTCCCCTTCTTTCTACCATTATCCTTTTCCCCCCTCCCCTCTGGTCACTGTCAGTCTGTTCCATGTTTCCATGCCTCTGGTTCTATTTTGCTCATTAGTTTATGTTTCTTCACTAGGTTCCTCTTATAGGTGAGATCATGTGGTATTTCTCTTTTACTGACTGGTTTACTTCACTTAGCATAATCTTCTCCAGTTCCATCCATGCTGTTGCAAAAGGTATGAGTTCCTTCTTTCTCTCTGCTACGTAGTATTCCATTGTGTAAATGTACCACAGTTTTCTGATCTACTCATTTATTGTTGATTTTTTATTATGCCTTGTGTCCTGTGACTTCATAAAATTCATTTACCCATATACATGGCTATTTCTAAGATCATTTAAAATATTCTACATAAGTATTTGTGTTATATGAGAGTAAGAGCAGTTGTACTTCTTCTCTACTCAGTATGCTTTTTCAATTGCCTATTGAACTGGTTGGACCTCTAGTATAATATTGTATAGAAGTGATAACAATGAACATAGTCTTGTTTCCAAACTTAGGGAAACAATAGTCTCTATATTATCAATTTTGGATGGTATTAGCTGTTTTTCATAGATGCCCTTGATCAGACTGATTTAGACCTTTTGATATGTAGTATTTTCAGTACTACTCAATTCAAAAGATTTTCTAATTTCTGTTGGAATTTATTTAACATATTGTTTATTTAGAAGTAGGTTGTTTAACTTATAAATGTTTGGAGATTTTCTAGATATTATATTGTAATAAATTATACTAATTTAATTCTATTGTGGTCAGATACAAAATTTTATAAGATTTGTATCTTTTAAATCTGTCTTTTAAAAACTATAGGGGCTTATCTAATGTCTCGGTACATGGTGTTCATAAATGCTCTGTGTGCATTTGTAACAAATGTGTATTCTACAATTGTTGGGTGTGGTGTTCTGTAAATATCTCAGTTGGGTCAAGTTTGCTGATAGCATTATTTAGATTTTTGTATATACTTGCCAATTTTTTTTAACCTACTTGCTGTATCAAGGATAGAAACACTCCTAAGAGAAGTATGCTAAAATCTTCAACCATAATAGCAGATTCATTTATTTCTTCTTTGATTTTTGGCATCACTAATTATTCTGCTCTGTTATTATGTGCACAAATATATTAAAATTATTATGTCTTCCTTGTAAATTATAACTTTAAGCATTATGAAATATTTATCTTTATTCATTGTTTTATAATACTTATTTCTTGACAACTATTTGGTTAAACAGTAATATAGGCATATGTACTTTCATGTTCACTTTTGGCTGAATATATCTTTTTTCATCCTTCAGTGTATCTGTGGATTTATATTTAAACTGTTTCTAATGTACAGAATACAATTGGGACTCATCTTGGATCTACCCTGCCAATGTCCACATTATAATTAGAGTCTTTAGTTTATCTACATTTAATGTATTATTGATATGACTCTATTGAAGTCTATTATCTTGCTAGTTATTTTGTTTGTCAGATGGTTTGTTTTTCTCTTTTGCTCCTTTCCTGTCTTTTTTTCTTAATCGAGTATCTTACTGAGCCATTTAATAACCTCTACTAGCTTTGTAGCTACAACATACTATTTTTATTTTTACTTTAGGGTTAAAAATATGCAGCCTTAATGTATCAGTGCTTGTTTAGAAATTGATATTGCATCTCTTCACAATTCATACCTGACAGCTCTCATTTTCTTCCCAATTTCCACTGCACACTTCAAAATAATGTAATTGCATTTACCCAACCCCATATTCTTTGTGCTAGTTTTGTCATATATTTTATTTCTATATACATTATGAACCTCAAATTACAGTTATTATTTTTTCTTAAAAGATTCAGATGTCTTTTGATGAAAATATGGTCATTTTTAGTGTACTTTCCTTCTAGTATATCTACCTTTCCATGTGGATATACCAGGTCACTTTAGCCTGAGGAGCGTCTTATAGTTTGGATCTGGAAATGATAAATTCCCTTAGCATTGATTCCTATGAAAATATCTTTATTTCCCCCTGGTTTATGGAGGATATTTTCCCTGTATGTAGAATATGGATATCATTTTTCTTCTTTCAACATTTAAAAATAACATTCCATTGTCTTCCTACTTTTATTGTTTCTGATGATTTCAGCTATCCTTATAATTTTCCTGTAGGTATTGTGATTTGTCTGCTTTCAAGATGGTTTGTTTCTTTATTTTTCAATTTTTTCTATCTGTATCAATGTGCATAGGTGGAGTTTCCTTTGTATTTATGTTGTTGTGGTTGCACTAGATGTCTTGGATTTGTAAACTGATGTTTTTCACCAAATATAATAAGTATTTGATAATTAATTTTCAATTCTTTTTACCCCTTTCTGTTCTTTTTTCCTTCTGAGACTCTAATCACATGTTTAATAAGGTGTCCAAAATTATTCCAAAAGTTTCTAATGCTCTGTTAATTTTGTCAGTCTTTCATTTTAAACTCCAGTATGGAAGATCTAGAGTGAGTTTTATTCTAAAGTGTGTCCTTATTTTTTAAGGTAAGGCCTTTCTGATATTTTACCTGGATGCTGGAGTATTAATAAGATTTCTCCATTTGAATTAGACTGGACCTCCAATGTTTCCCAGCATGAACTGATACCTAGAATCTCTGTTCCATTCTTAATACCAGTAAGAACCACTTTCTTCTATGCCCTTGTATAATATCCCATTGTATACGTGCAGCCTAGCCTTAACCAAGGATTCACAAAGAACTCTCATGCACAATTTCACCACCACTACTTCCCAACATGCAGCTTTCTCCCCTCTCAGGCTCAGTGGCATAGCTGCACTCTGCCTGGACTCTAGCTCCCTGTGTCAAGGTCAGAAAATTGAACCCAGACAGAAAGCTGGGAAGTCTTGCATCTCACTGTGCAAGTTTCTCTTATATCAAGAATTATAGTTTTCCATGCCTGTTGCCCAATGCCTGAAAACAGTTGCCTTTTTTATGTCATTTAATGTGTGTGTGTGTGTGTGTGTGTGTGTGTGTGTGCGCCCATGTGTATGTGTGTGGGGGGATGTTTTGTTGTTTCTGATAGAGAGACTAATTTGTTATCAACTTCTCCCTCATAGCCATTTAGAAGTTACATTGTGTGTGTGAATTTCAAAGCAAACTATCTAGAAAAGAGGTCCTAGACAAAAATTGTTATACATTTGCTATCTACTTCTTCAAATTACTTTAATGTGTACCCTAAAAAAGCATAAGATAAAATTGTCTGAGTGTTCTTTTGGAAAGAAAAAAGGAAAATTGTTAAACTTTTTGGCTGGAATCCTCAAAAGGAGTAGGTTTCTATACTTATATACCCCATCTTCTGAGGTAAGACCATCTATAAATGTGCCATATAGTGACTCATTTATTTCAATTGTCAGTCCTCTCTGAAAACTATAAAATTCCATCAGTCAAAGCAGGCCAGATTTACTATTTTTGTAGCTTCTCCTGGATTTTCCAATGCCTTTTCCTTCTTTGAAAATCAAGGGCCCTTTTCCTCGAGGCATCAGTGTTCCTTCCTAAATGTTAAATCCAGAACGTTGCAGGAGAAGGAATGAGTGGCCATTTTTTCTGAGCATTTCGTCTGCATAAGAAATAACTGGTATTCCTCAAGTGTCCTTTCAAGCTATAAGAGTAAGGACAACACACTCTTGATTGGCTATAGCCTCTTCTATTGCGGTGTTTTGTTTTGTTTTGTTTTGTTACTCTTAAAGCATTCTTGGATATGTATGAGGATGTTCCCTTTAAGCAGATTTCAGGCAGGAGCTAATTATGCTGACAGCCACCTATTCAGAGGACTGCAGAGCGAAAGCCAGCAAAAGATGAGAGATGTTGAGTAGACTCATCAGGCCAGATGGTCAAACCGGAAGGTAGAGCCACCTAAACACACTGTGTTATCTTATTGGCCATTAAGCAAAGTGAAAATTTGCAGTAATATTTAACAACATGTGTTTTTTCTCCCTCATTTAAAACCGCCAGGCCTAAAATGTGTCAAATGGAACTTCAAGTCAGAGCGCAGTGTGCGCTCCAGGAAACGTAGTTAAAGGACTTGGAATCAGCCATCTCTGTCATTGCAGTCGTACAAGAGCAAAAATCCATCAAGGGCCCCCACCTGATCGGTTGAGTTGGATATATGTGAAATCTCCAGTGTTTGATTTTATTTTTACTTAGACTCCAAGAAGGAGACCATGGGAGTTCCCCCTAAAGCTGTCCTTGCTAGAAGGTTATGTAAACAGAAATCATTCTAAAGGTTCACATCACCTGGGACTGAATCAGAGCCCAAGCCTCTGTCCCCTCTCTGTCATCTGCTACTTCTCCTTGTGCGTGCACCAGAATTACAAGCTCGGGATTTAAGGTATACAGGATCTAGCACAAATAGTGGCCCTTTTCTGTAACAAAATCTTTTATGACAAAATCATAAGTATATAATTCTGTAATATAACAATATCATACTCAAGCATACCATAGGACATTTTAGGTGAGATGTTCAAATTAAAACTAGAAATTATTATACCCATATTATTATTACCCTACCAACCACACTCAAGCAGGTGTTCCTTCTGCCAGACCCTTGTATATCCCGAACCTCCCTAAAGTCTTCCTCTTTCCCCAGTGCAGCGAACATGTGTTATTGTGTTCTTTTTATGTTGATGTTCTCAAAAGGATTGTTCCCAGAAGATGCTATGAATTTACTCCAGAACTGCTGCGAGATGTCAGAAGGACTCCTAAGGCCTCAACAGCATTAATGTTTCCTGCTGTTCTCCATGAAGTGTATGTCATTCCTTCTTCCAGTGTTGCTGCTTCTCAACCTCTCCTTTTCCTCTTTCTGAGACCACATGGGTCCTCACCAGCTCACCATCGCAGTCACTTTCATCTTCAGCAAGAATCCTAGTCACCGTGAAGTGTGTTCAGATACTAACTTTATGCAAACTTCTCATGCATGTGAAAGGCTGGTCCATTTTCTTTTTTTTTATACTCCCAGTTTATTGAGTTAGAAACACAAAGTTCTACCCAAAGACCAAGAGGCTCCAAAGGCCAAATTGTGAAATAAAGGAAGTTCCCTGAAGCTTCAACTGATTCTCATGCCCAGGAAATGTAGCTGGACTCAGTATGCCTGAGTTTGGAGACTGGCTAGACACCCGCCTGGGCACCTCACTCTCGGGGGCTGTTTCTCCTACTACCACATCCCCACCAGTAGACCTCCGGGTTGAAGAGAGAATAAGGAAATGAGTGCCTCACTGTGAATTTGATGTGCCGTGTTAAAACACAGACCCTGATGATTCACATGGATGCCATCTTCAATGACTACTCTCAAGTTTCTGAGACAGATGCAGTAAGCATTCTCATACCAGCTACACAGCATGGGGCACTTGCTAGAGACACCAAGACAAACGGGATGATGCCCTTTTCCTTCGCCTACAAGGAATTCACACAAGGAGAATCTCAAAACATTTGAATGAGTCCTTTTGACTTGAGAAGAGAGAGGAACCTCCAGGCAGGAAAGCCCTCTGCTGGACCACATTATTTTTATTTTTAACTTTATTTTTATTGTTTGCACTATTATAGTTGTTGCCATTTTTCCTCCCTTGCCCCCATCCACTCAGCCCTCATCTGCCCTTCCTTATTCAGGCCGTCACCACACTG